>CM056605.1:27029505-27430215 GCA_029721355.1 Tegillarca granosa
TGAATTTTTTTGGGTAATTGAAAATATTACTTAACAACTTTCTGTTGTTTTTTTTTTTAAACCCAAAATTTCAGTTTTAGTTTTCTCAAGTTTTTTATTTCTTTGTAAAAATGAAATTTAACCAATAAAGAACAAATCAACCTTTTGATTTATAAAAATAGAGGGATGTTTTTGGGTTCCTTTTTTGTTTTAAAGAATTATTAATTATCTGTTAATTTGTAGAAAATAAAAAATAATAATAGAAAAAAAAAAAATTGTACTGTAAATGACTGATTAATATATAGGTAGGCAATTTGTGGGAAATTAAGAAATTATTATCATTTATTAGACTGAAGTTAAAAAGGGTTATTACTTCATTGAACTATTTTGACATGGATCTTATTAAGCAAGATTTAAGAGATGTTAATGGGAAAAATGTATATTAAAAGTATTATTTTAATTAGGTTTTAATAGAGAAAGGAATTTGTGGGTTTTTACTATATTGTACCCCATGCTGTAAATGTATTACCTGAATTGGCTGAGGTTCAAATGTGCTAGCACACTACAGTAGTAATTCCACTGATGATTTTTATATTTATTCATATTTACATGGTTCAAAATTTCTTACTATCCAAATAATTTCTTTGAATTGTAATTGCAATTTTTCCCCTTATTATTTTATTTGTTTTTTGTTTTGTTTTTTTTTTGTGTGTTTTTAGCTCAACTGGCTAAAGCCAGATGAGCTTATGGCATGATGCGCGCGTGCGTGCGTGCGTGCGTGCGTGCGTCCGTTAACAGCAAAAACTCAGAAACTACTGGGCCAATTTTAGCAAAACTTTGCATGAATGATCCCTAGAAGGAGTAGATGAAAATTTGTACAATTGGTTTCCATGGCAACCAAAAGTAGGTCACAGCGACCTAGAATGTAAAAAACCTAAAATAAGTTTCTTCTCTGAAACCATAGGTTATATTCAAAATCTGATGTGATATTTAGCTTCTAGACACCCTTAAACATGTAGGTTGTACATTTCGTCAAATTCTGTCAAAAACTAGGTTACGCGTTTTTAGCGTTTTTCTGTCATACTTTGTAAAAAGTGAAAATAAGGCTTATAATGGGATATCAACTTTGAAAATCTTCTTCTCTGAAACCATGAAGCCTTAAGCTTTCATATTTGGCAGTTAATATCAGCTTGCGCCCCTTTACCAAGTTTTTACAAATGGTGGCCCCCGGTCTATTTTTGGCCCCACCCCAGGGGTCCATATATCTGCATATGCATATATGGCTTATAATGGAAAATCAGCTTTGAAAATCTTCTTCTCTAAAACCATGAAGCCTTAAACTTTCATATTTGGCAGTTAATATCAGCTTGAGCCCCTTTACCAAGTTTGTACAAATGGTGGCCCCCGGTCTATTTTTGGCCCCACCCCAGGGGTCCATATATCTGCATATGCATATATGGCTTATATTGAGATATCAATTTTGAAAATCTTCTTCTCTGAAACCATGAAGCCTTAAGCTTTCATATTTGGCAGTTATTATCAGCTTGAGCCCCTTTACCAAGTTTATACAAATGGTGGCCCCCAGTCTATTTTTGGCCCCATCCAAGGGATCCATATATCTGCATATGCATATATGGCTTATAATGGAATATCAACTTTGAAAATCTTCTTCTCTTAAACCATGAAGCCTTAAGCTTTCATATTTGGCATTTAATATCAGCTTGAGGCCCTTTACCAAGTTTGTACAAATGGTGGCCCTTAGTCCATTTTCTGCCCCACCCAGGGGTCCATATATCTGCATATGCATATATGGCTTATAATGAGATATCAATTTTGAAAATCTTCTTCTCTGAAACCATGAAGCCTTAAGCTTTCATATTTGGCAGTTAATATCAGCTTGAGCCCCTTTACCAAGTTTGTACAAATGGTGGCCCTCTGTCCATTTTCGGCCCCACCCAAGGGATCCATATATCTGCATATGCATATATGGCTTATAATGGGATATCAACTTTGAAAATCTTCTTCTCTGAAACCATGAAGCCTTAAGCTTTCATATTTGGCATTTAATATCAGCTTGGGCCCCTTTACCAAGTTTGTACAAATGGTGGCCCTTGGTCCATTTTCGGCCCCACCCCAGAGGTCCATATATCTGCATATGCATATATGGCTTATAGTGAGATATCAACTTTGAAAATCTTCTTCTCTAAAACCATGAAGCCTTAAGCTTTCATATTTGGCAGTTAATATCAGCTTGAGCCCCTTTACCAATTTTGTACAAATGGTGGCCCCCGGTCCATTTTTGGCCCCACCCCAGGGGTCCATATATCTGCATATGTATATATTGGAAATCAAATTTAAAATTTTTTTTCTCTGAAACTGTAAGGCATAATGCTTTCATATTTGGCATTTAACATCAGCTCAAGTCCCTTTACCAGGTTTATACAAATGGTGGCCCCCGGTCCATTTTTGGTCCCACCAAGGGGCACATATATCTACATATACTTATATGGGAAGTCAAATTTCAAAATATTCTTCTCTGAAACTGTAAGGCCTACAGCTTTTATATTTAGCATTTAACGTCAGCTTAAGTCCTTGTACCGAGTTTATATAAATGAAGGCACAAGAACCATTTTTGTCAGTTGAGCTCCACAGGCCCTTTTGGGCCTCTTGTTTATTTATTTATTAAATTTTTTTGGCAAGATGTTTCGTAAACATTTTCAGTTAATCGTCATACTCATCCATGCTTCTTATGTCAAAAAGTTTTTGCCCCTCAAGGAATACAACTTCTTTTGTTGTTGACTGAAGGCGACTGCAGAAAAATTTATGACTTCATGAGACAAATGGGCTTATTTACTGGTATGTCAAAGTGTCTGTCCAGTTAGTTGGTTAATTGTTTGACTGCTGTTTTACTTTGTATCAGCAATGTTTCATTTATTTGTAACAAGACCATTTTTCTTATTTACATCAAGGATTAATCTAGACAATATGTTCGTGTTGTGGTCAAGTCGTATGCAAAGTATGGTAGACTTTTTGCCTTTCATTTCCTTGTGTCATTTCCACAGCTTTAAAGAGGTAGATGTATCCAGAACTAGTTTCAGGATACATTTTTTCAAAGTATTGAAATTGCAGTCCCTCTAACCTGCTGCTACAGTGAGTTTTATTTCAGTTTTGTTTGTAGGTGAAAGGTTGTGTGATTGATCCTATGCTGGGTCTGAATAGATAGTCATTTACAAGTCACGTTTTTATAATCGTAAATACAATGTCTAGGTTTTTCACACCAAAACGTCACTTTGGGATAGATGTTGTATGATCTTAAACTGATGATGTCTCAATATAAGTGACATAAGCTTGATTGGGGCATAAAATTCAGTCCAGTTATGAGTTTATGACTTTATAATTGGTCAAACCAGGCTTTAAATCTGTAGTAGGGATTGTTAACATTTTCTTACCAAGGATTAATTGTCTAAAATGATAAAAAAAGGTTGGCCGTTAGATTATTAGTAGCAATTCCTATGTTTCCATAAATTCAAAATTACTAGTAGCCAAATTTCAAAAAATTGTGAAAATATAGTCTTTTTTTAAGTATTTTCTCACAAATTTGCAAAAATATGTTAATTTTTGAAAGAATTTCTCAAAAATTAGTAGCCAATGGCGATTTTGGCTACAAAGAATGGAAACATAGAGTTCTCATTAGGTACTTCAGTTTTCTCCACTATTCGACCGTTTATATTCCAGCGAAAGAATCCTGACTGGGGTGTAAAACACCATTATTCAACTCCAAACCAATCAAATAATGTAATTCACGATTATAACCTGTAAGAAAGAGAAAAAATTTATAATGTGTGTGAAGTTTGTACCCAAATCTGTCATTTTGAACCATATATTAGTGTCATATTTAATATTGGATGAAAAGTGTCAGAAGGCTTTATCAGGGGGAAAAAAGTTGGATATAATTACGTTATCCTGATAACAATCTACCTTTTTCAAAGTTATATTAAAATATGAGACGAACATACTGATGGTTGTGTATATACGTACATTATACCTACTGTTTATATACCAAACAAATTTATAAAATATATATCAAATGGTTGACTGTTGAAACCTACGGCTCCTGTCTTCTACAAATGTCAGCTGGGACCTAAAAAGAGATTCTCAAGCTTTAATTTCTCGGACTTATAAAACGATTAAATACCTTTTTTATCCACTAGTTTATCAAGTTCATCAGTATAGTTTTCACATCAAACGGAGGCCTTGCCAATTCTCTTGTACCAAAAATATTTTTGTAAAAGTTTTAAACAAATTAAACCATTAAACTATTTTTTTTTTTTTTTCTGCTATGGTAACAAGTTAAATCTGCTTCGTTACAATGTTTGTATTTGTATTCTTTTTCATGAGAAATTGTACAAAAACGTGTTACAAGATTTAAAATCCAATACACCTTTTTTTTTTCTTTTTTTTCAAATAAAAGAATAAAAACTGTACTATTTGCATTACTTATCTAGATTTTGTAGCATAATTTCTAAAATAATAAAATCTAAAATGGATAAATGTTCCTTTAAAAACTGTTGTTTCAACTGGAAAAATATTATAATAGTATGTATGCATGTTCATTAAATGTAGTGGGTATGACATTGCATGAACCCTGTTGACATTAGAATGAACCATAGTAGCTGTTCTGGACAGGATATTGAACTACTCAAATTTAAAGTTAAAATTTAGGTTAAATTGGGGTCATTTTTTAATCTAACCCAGACGGTACTGTTTAAGGCTTTTCCTTCTTTTTCTTTCTTTTTTTTTAAATATAAATATTTAGGTACAACGCTAATGCTTATCCTCTGATCATGGAGTTACTAGTTCATAACTTGTAAGAATCGCCTCGGGTCTGATATCAAAACTGGGTCTGATAACGGCATAGGTTCATTTAAATAATGTTTTGCTTTCAATTATGTAAAAATAACCTTTTTAAGAAAGTTCACATAAAAAATTCCACCTTTAAATTCAGAAATGAAAAATAATTGACCAATGAAAAATTTAAAGTTGATGGTCTCATTTTGAACTTATGTTGATCGTGCACTGCATTATACGATTTTTATAGTTTCTGATGTTAAGTATACATGTACCGAGCTAGTGTGTTGTATTTTTTCTGTCCTATCTATAAGAACACACAGGGTACCTGAGAGACTTTTTTCCCCAAAAAATTTGTAGGAGTCAAATTGTGAAAAGATGATATGCAACTTACGGTAATTTTTTTTTCTTTTATTGACAACCTTTATGGCAGTGTTTGGGAATTGAAATTTGACATTCACAATGTTGCTTACTTCATATGGGTTATAAATTACCATGATGCAATGCTCAAATTTTAGACTTAGATTTTTCTTTGTATTTTTCAGGTATTGTTTGACAGGACTAATGGATTATTATCAGTGGATCATGTAACAGGATTGTGGATTTATTACAACTACTAGAAAGCTGTTTTTAACAGATTGACCATACACACTCGTTTTAAGGAATTTTACGGTGGTTTCTGTTTTTATCGAATGTGTCTTTAAAATTCATTTTATGTGGATGTTTTAGCAGTTTTTATCAGTTTAATTTGGATCATGTTGAGGACGTTACTAAATGTATGACCCTATTTTTTATTGGCCAGGAGCATGGGGATAACTTATTTGTTGTTATCTGTTATTATCCTCATTGGACAATCCTTGGCAAAACCGAAAAGAAAAATTGAACGTAAGTACCAGGATGTATATATATTTATGCGTTTCACACCCTACAGACTTGCTCACTAAATGCCATAGATATAGACATTATATAATGTATATATACAAAAGACCCATGCTTCATAATGTTGACTTCTAAATGCCCCTCACATGTACATGTATTAAGATTCAAACAAGAGCCACACACTTCACTGTCTTACCTGTTCACTGCTTAATGCCCCTTTTATATTCATGTATATATAAACAAGCTTTCTTTCATTTTTTTTAAAAAAAAATTAATTAAAAATATACTATATATACCATATTATATACCATATTTTACCTATGTAGTGTATATTAGTGTATGTTTGAGTGATGGGTACAAAAGGAACTCTTTCCCACTTCACATTTTTTTGTGAGGGGGTGGCAGTGTTAGCCTCATAAACAAAAAAACAAAAAAACAAAAAAGGATTTTTACTTTTGAGTTGGACAACAAAAAATCTCTCTTCTTCCCCCCCTTCCCCCCCCCCCCCCCCCCCCCCCCCCCCCTCTTCCCATTTCAAATCTTGGACCTGAGATTAGCTGTTTGGAGTTTGTACAGAGGACCAAAGCCCTGAAATATTCTCTTGGGTCTTTAACACTCCATTTGGGTTGAGAGCCTGCCTACAGTACAAATTTGAACCATAATCTAAAATAAATGATGGGAATTACAGGTTGCATCTTAACTCTTTATGTAAATATAGTGACAGTCTATTTAAATGGAGCGAATAATTAAGTATGATGGATATGTTACTATATCACTGATAGATAGATAGATCCTACGATAGATCCTACGATAGATCCTCTGATACACAGATCAATCATTGCCACCATGCAGCAACAGCATCTTACTGTAACTTCTGTTATTGCTATCTCCCTATCTCCCTGGTCAAAACTCCCTTAAGAGAATTTCCTCTTTGCCAGCAGTTCTAGTTATATATATATATATATATATATATATATATATATATATATGATATGAACAGTAGACTATTAGTATATCTGATCTTTAGTATTTGACGGTTTGTTTTCTTAATTACAGGTGTTTTAACTGATATCAGATCAGATTAAACTCATCTTGTAAATTACTATATCATAGCTTCATTATAACTTCTTGTATTCAGTATCATGGCTTATTGTTTTTGCATCTGTTGCTTGCAGAGAGATCTGTTTGAAATGAAAATAAACTGGCTTTCTTTCTATGCTTAATCATAAAATGTTTTTCTCATATATACATTGCCAGTGCCCAATTAGATATGATAGTTTAAGTGAGATTGGATTAGTCAAGAATATTTCATTTGTATTGAGATGTCACCAGACATGGCTATAGTGAGCAGTAGAAACTATGTATGTGTTATTATGGAAAAGGGTGAAATGGTTTAGGATCTTTTCTAAAGGACTTGTTTACTGAATTTATAAAGGTAAGCCCCCCCCAAAAAAAAAAAAAAAATCTGCCACTCCCTCCTTCTTTCTCCCTTTATAGACTAGCATTCTTTTATATCAAAATACATGGATAAAAACAACTGTGCATGAAGCTAGTGACATCTTGGTGTAAGTGAAATGATTTGAAAGAACATCCCTTAAAACGTGAACATGCTGCAAATGTTACAAACTGTAAGAGGCTCAAGTGATCCAATTTTCACTGCTGCTTTGCAAAGAGACTGGCAAAGTGTGACCTTGACCTGATGTACAGTACTGCTACTCAAAAAAAAAAAAAGAAAAAAAAGAAAAAAGAAAGAAAAAGGAGAAACAACTGAAGTACAAATAGCAAATGCCAGTTGCTGTTCAAGTGTGTTCATATTTCAATTTGAAAAAAAAGAAAACCATTAAGGATTAAAGCTGGAGATTCTGTATATAAGACATTAAGTATTTTCTGTACATATATCAGTCTTTCTTAAGGGAAAATGTTTTACAAAATGTCTGGTTTTATAGTAACTAGAGCCATCACCTGTAGTAACTTATGTATAGTTGGACTGATTAAATTTGACAGTTTGTCTAATTACCTTCATATGTATCTTTAAATTTAGGCTAAATACTTTATAAACACAATTTTTTAATTATCTCATCTGTGATGTCTTTATTTTTGAAGAAAATCTCCCGGTATTACACATCAACATAAACGTGTCTAATGCTCCCCTTTATGTTATGTATCAAATTTCTCTTTAACAACTTAATACTCTTGTTTCTCTCTCTCTCTCTCTCTCTCTCTCTCTCTATCTCTCTCTCTCTCTCTCTCTCTCTCTCTCTCTCTCTCTCTGGGTGGGTAGTGAAATTTTCCTTCAATTAATAAAAAGCTTTGAGTTTTTAAAGCTGCATTAAGTTTACCAATTTTCTGAATTTTTTTTGATTTTCTAAAAATATATTATTTTAAAAGTAGACTATCTTCTAACCACGATCATTGACATTCATTTTCTAAAATTTCATTTCTTTTAGCTGTAAATAAACGGAATCCTCTGACCGGTTGGTCAGTGTTCTACGATGATAATTATGAGCTTGGAGCATGCGCACGGATGTAGGGAAAAGCCTAGAATCGAAAGTGAAACATGACAGATTGCATTAATTGTCCTTCATTAATATCCAGATGTATTTGAAATGGTGTTATTTATCCCTTACTAAGTCACAAATGACAAATTCAACAAAGTTCCGTGTTTAATTTATCGTATTTCAACATTTTGAAAGTCGTGTTTAAATGACCCGGGGTTTTGATGACGTAACCATGTTCTAATATTAGATCCCAAACGCTGCATCTCGCTGGGTAAATACCGTAATTTCTGTATTTATTCGAGCTTTTATCGTTGAACCAAATGTAGCATTGTTCATTAGGAACATCATTTATTAGATTAGCACCGTTTTAATTTTTTCTTTGGAAAACTTAATGCAGCTTTAAAGTTTCTAAAAGAAAAAAATAGTGTTTTTTAATTTACAATAGTGTAAAGATCCAACAGGCAAAGAAAACATTTCTTTTTATTTTTTGTTGTAAAATTGGAAATTTTCACCATTGAGTACAGGTAAATGTTATAAAAACCAAGTTTCTCAGATCTCACTTTGAAATTTTGAAAGTACATAAATGGACCTCTTACCATATTTTTTTGGTTCTAAGTCAGGTACCAAAATTTGAAGAAAAAAAAATTCATCAAACTTTTATTTGTAAATGATTGATGCTCATCGGAGAGGGAGTGTTACTCAGCTGAAAAATTTCTTATCTCATTTTTTTTTTTTTTTTATAAAAAGATCAATTGTTTTTAAGTCTCAGGATGATTTTTTTATATGATTGTGGTTCATTTGCTTTGCTTTAGCAGTTTAAAATTCAGGAAGTCGCTTGGTAAATTTAGAATCGGTTTAAAAATTAAGGCCATATTCGTCAGGTTCATTATTGGTTAATTTCTCTGTTAAACTTCTATTATTTTACTTTGTGATAGCAAACATTATTTTATCTTAAATTTAAAATTAAAACTTGTAGATTTTTAGATTAAAATAAGAATTTCATCCAAATTTCTAACACTGTTTAAAATAGTATTAAATCTAATACTGGTTGAATGCATACAATTGAAATCTGTTTTAATTGGTTTTTTTTTTTTTTTTTTTTTTTTTTTTTTTTTTTTTTTTTTTTTTTTTTTTTTTTTAGAATTTATCTAGTTTTCATTAATCCCTTATAATAAGACATATTTGTGGAATTTTTTCTTCTTCTTCTTCTTTTTTTTTTTGGTATTTAACAAAAAGTGTTAAAATTACACTTATATATACTAGTATACTTATACTCTTATATAATTAACCATAATATTATAATATAAGACAACAAAGCTTCTTGATCTTAGAAAGCCTCGGAACAAACACCAGATAACTGTACTTTGTTTGAGACAGGATGTCTTATGTAAAGGTGCAAATATCACCAGGTAAATATCTTAGCTACCTGACCTAGAAAAAACTTGACACACCTTGAGAAATTCTTTAAGATGTAAATTTTACACTAACAGGATCAGTGGATAGAATTGGCATTTAAATATTATGTTTGCCAGGTGACACAGTGTGTCAGTTAAATCTAAAACTGTTCTGATTGGTCATTGGTTAAGTTGTATTTTTATCGGTTACTATGCAAGATTGCGTAGAAAGTTTGTTGGGTGCTTATTTAAATTTTTTATAGATTTCTTTTAAATCGTGTTCTTTTAAATCGCATTTTATTTTTATCTCCATTGCAGTGCAACAATTTGGTGCAAAAAAGCAGTGCAATATGTCTTTTTAAAAAAAAAGAATGTTTAAAATGTTGTTCATTTGAAGCCTTTGGAAAGAAGGGGAAAATGTGCTTGTATTTTATTTTTTTAATAAATCAAGTTTTGTATTCTTTACCTGAGAAAACCTGGTGATTTTTGGGTTTTTTTTAAAATAAGAAATTTTTAAGTTTTTTTTTCTCTTTTTGAAACTTCAAAATAAAAATTAAAAGGATTAAAAAATAAGTTTTTCAATAAAACAAAAATGTCCATATTCTCTCTCTCTCTCTCTCTCTCTCTCTCTCTCTCTCTCTCTCTCTCTCTCTCTCTCTCCACTTTATTTCTACTTTGATCTGATACAAAAGAAAACACTTTTATACTGACTTTGTTGGCTTTTGTTGATATTTACAACCCAGAAAGACCAATTATCCACATTATGTTGGCTAGAGACACATTTATATCTTGTATAACCTTGTATTACTCATTTAGTGTATCCAACAATAAAATTGGGGGGGGGGGGGGAAGGAAGATGAAACACAAACAAAATCTTATCAGGTTATTTTCCCATACTTCAAATTCAAATTGCCATGACGATAAATTGTTAAATTTAAGGTTAAAATGGTGCCAGAATGATGAATTTTAAATTTAAAGATTAAAATGAATATTGTACTGTAAGGGTTGGTTTTTATATCTGTAATTGTTTGCGAGGATGACAGGTTTTTTTAAAAAGTTTATCAGGGTGATGATTATGTTTTATTTTATTCTGGCTGGCTGGCTATTAATTGGATGTAACTGACAAGAATTTCAGTAATTTCACTTGTGGTAACTTTTTTTTATTACAAGATAATTTGAAATTAATTTGATACATTTCTGTGGTACAGAACACCTGACCAACCCTTATTTGTAAGACACAGTTCAGATATGGTAGAATAGGTGGGTTGTTTCCATGGTAACAGTGTATTTCATTTCTAGCTTAGTTTGTAGAGCATTAATTCTGTCATAGGGAGGTCATAGAAAGATGATCCCAAATCAAGCTGGCTGCTTGATCAATTGAAACAGTAAAGTAAAAAAACAACTGTCCCTTTGTTAAAGGATATGAAAAATCAATTAATGCTTTTCCAATTTTTGAAACATACAGGCATTTTTGGGGAACAATCCAGACTATCTATTGCCATAAAATAAATAATCGAATTTCTGCATTTTCACCAGTGACATATCTTAATAATAAATATTTAATGATTAAGTCATTTTAAGCTTTATTCATACTTTAACACCCCCCCCCCCTTTTTTTTTTTTTTTTAACTGGCATGTTCCACACTGTGCTTATAAGAACCTACAATAATAAAGGATTAATTGCTAATATTTTTCTTCTTTTTCTAATTGTTGATTTATTTTTTTTTCATATATTTTAGTTGCTCCAGAATTTACAGAAGGCGTTCCACAAAAACTACATTTATTCCCGGAAGACGGAGACAAATTTAAATTACGATGTAAAGTTACTGGTCATCCCAGACCATATTTGATCTGGTATAAAAATGGCAAAAAGTTATCGTCTCATTACAATGAAAGGTAACATCAGCTTGAACTTATAGATCTAAAGTGTCTGTACAAAGTATTGCTTATGTCAAACATCTGATGCAGTTATGACTAACTTACCAGTATCCCATGATGCAGTGCTGAAAACTTTTTAATGAACTAGATGTGACGGTGGTTGAGTTGAGACCTGGTGTTTTACCTCAGTCAAGATTATTTAGAAGCTTATGTTTGTATTAAGTATTCTGACTTGGTTATCAATGTCCCATGATGCAGTGCTGGAAACTTTTGAACAAGATGTGACGGTGGTTGAGTTGAGTACTGGTGTTTTACCTCACAGTCAAGATTATTTAGAAGCTTGTGTCTGTACAAAGTATTGATTAAGTCAGACATCTGACTTGGTAATCAGTATCCCATGATGCAGTGCTGAAAGCTTTTTGGTGAACTAGATGTGCCAGTGGTTGAGTTGAGGACTGGTGTTTTACGTTTCAGTCAAGATTATTACATTTACATCGAGACAGTCAATAATGGGATGGGGTAAGTAAACTGACAAACTTTCTCACACTAGGGTCTGTCCCGAGTGGGATTTGAACCCAGGCGGTGAGAGGCACTGTGACCCGTAAGCGCTTGAGTCAAGAATGGGATGGGGTAAGTAAACTGACAAACTTTCTCACACTAGGTTATTCTGTTCAAGCTGGATTTGAACCTAGGAGCTATGAGATGCTGTGATCTGTAAACTTGTGCTTTAGAACACTTGCCCACTAAGGCTCCAGTGTGCAGGCTGGTTATGTTGCTGCTGCTTTAATGCCTCATATGTAAAGGAATTTTGCGCTGTATAGAATTTGTTTTATTTTATGAACACAGATCATGAGTAATGAAGTCAAGATTCTTTTCACTTGAATCAAGGAAGTCAGTTCTGAGATTGTGGAGAAAACTTGAGTTCCTGGAGAAAACCACCCACACTTCAGAAGAAAAAAACTCTTGCACTATATTCTGACTAAGTGTGATTTGAACCTAGGCAGTTAAAGGGATTGTCATCTGATAGCACATGATTTAGACCACTCTGCAACAAAGGCCTTAAGTATACATAAAACTTTTTTTTATCTTCTTTTTTGGCAAGTGGTTTTTTTGTATGTTTAACATGCATAAATTGAAATGTTAATTAATATGTTAATTAAGGAGAAATTGTTGTCAAATTTAAAAAGTCTTCGTTGAAATTGTTCTCTCAGTGATTTTCTGCTAAATTTTAAAAATTTATGATGTAAGCCTTTATCATTTTTTTCATATATTGATTTTTGCAGGTACAAGATAACGCGGTTCGCACTGACTATAGATCCAATATATCGTAACGACTCTGGAAAATACTCTTGTCATGCTTCAAACAATCTAGGAGAAATATGGGGTAATTTTACAGTTAATGTTACAGGTAAGAGGCATTGTGGGTAGAAACTCACCAATCAAAATTCAGTACACTGTTAAACTTCCACCATCTGACAGGGCTGGACTTTACTGAGAATATGGACTGATAAGAATTGGAGCTTTTGTAAAGCCTAACTTGAATTTTATGACTGAGTAAATAAGAGCATGTAGTTTTCAATGTATGAAAAGTGAACAGAATTTAAATTCAATGCAATTTATTTTCACTTCTATCAAGATGTCACCATGTATCATATATAGTTACTCTTCAATAATTTTGATTTCTGAAAGGATTATGGGGAAAAAAATTGAAAATTGGTTGTGTACATAGGAAAAATTAAAAAATTTCAATTTATCATCCCCATACATATTTTAGATATTAGATGAGACATTGGTCTTTACAGGATTCATGGTCTGTTTGAGTTATTTTACTTATACGAAAGTTGATTAACACACGTGTGTTTAGCCATGTGTGCAAAAGATCTGTCAGTGAATCCATGATTTTGTAATATAACATTCATGTTGTATCTTTTATACATTATTAATTCAACTCGGTAAAGATGAACTTTGAGGTCAGTGTCTTGGAGCCTGTCTTGTTAAGGTTTCACGTTGTTGTGTAAAGTTGCATACACGGTCTGGCCTGACGAGAACAAAGAAGGCTATATTTGACTGATGTCAAGATTTTTTGTTGTTTTTATGGCTTAATTAATAAACATGGAGATATTTTAATGTCAAATTTGGATTAGTTCACTTATTTGTAAAGTTCGTATTTAAAACAGTAATGCTAACAGAAAAAAAAGTTTTCAAACATGACTAATGTTAACAGTACAAGATGTTCTTGTTTTTATGAGGAAGTTATTTTCATTGCCTTGAAATTATGGGGCATATTAGTCATCATCTAGAGTTGTGAGGTGTGTCACTTCAAGCATTGCTTGGAAGTTTCCAAAGTTATGTAACACCACTCGGGCAAGATTTGCTGTCTTCCGATCATTTGATTACCATTTCTATATCAGGATTTTTTTTCAGTCCGGTGAATTAAGCATTGACTCGATTGACTAAGATTACCCATTAAGATTTATAAGGCATTTTTTGTTTAGGTAGCTCATCTGGCAGGGTGCTTATTTATTTAGCAGGAGGTCCTTTGCACGTCCAGGGTGGAGTAATGGTGTTATGTCTTATACCCTTGCAGTGAAGTAATATTATTTTTTGCTCTAAAACAATACTTGGGTTGGAGTAGTGATGATTCTTCTAGAGTACAGTAATAGTATTTTATGTCAAGTCAAGAACTTTTGCAGTATAATTTTATTTATCATTCAAAATTAGGAAATTTTATTTTTATTTATTTATTTTTATTTTTATTTTCTTATTTTTTTTTTTTTTTTTTTTTTTTTTTTTTTTTTTTTTTTTGGGGAGGGGGGTGTAGCATCATCATTTTGAGTTCTATCTAAATCTTCTACTGCATTTCCCATTATTGACTTTTTAACTTTATAAACATTAATATCAACAGATTTTGATGACATAATTATACTCCTCAATTAGTATTTAATTTATCGATATCTAAAGAACAGCAGTGTTCACATTACCACACATCATATCTGATAAGTGTGATGGATAAAATCTCCAGATATAAACAAAGGGATAAGCTCAATCAGTTAATATCATTCTGATGTTAGTAATGTGTTTACAAATACTTACCCAAAAGAAAGTTATCTTAAGGGGGTAAAAGATTGCAAAAATTCTAAGTTATGGTGCCTAACATAGGTTTTCTCTCCCAACCCCCACCCCCACCCCTTTTATTCAGTTCCGAACTTGTTTATTCTCATATTTCAATTTTTGAAACAATTTTGCATCTTTCAACATTTTAATCATTTTTTGTTTTTATTCTGGCCCAAAAGAAAACATGTATGAGAAAAGAACGGTGTACTCTTATTCTATTTTACTTCCCCACAAATATCCAATACATTTTTATAGTGTAAAATTTCGATTTTGATATCCTGGCTCCCGATTTTGATATTCTAACTCCCAGTTTTGATATTTTAGCTCCCGATTTTTACTACATTGGTATCCCCCATTTTTTGGCATTTTAACAATGTTGATGTAAGTACAAGTGTTTGGACACCTGCAGAGACCACTTTCATATGGCACTAATATAAACAATGATGTTTGGTCATCTGTTATAGATTGGTCAGTGCTCTCTTACTGTTTATACTATACACATACTGTGTAGTAGAAACTGACCACATCCAGATTTGAAACATGCCTTGATAGGTTTTGTACTGTATATACACACATTGTGAAACTGACCAGTCTTGCACTCCCTTCTCTTCTGTTATTAATATGGTTTCTGGTGTATCTTGATATAAAAATCTCGTCATTGGGGGTCTCGGTGGCCAAGTGGTTAGGAATTATAGTGCCTCTCAATGCCTAGGTTCAAATGCTGCTCGAGTACATCAGTTGGCAGTTTTCTGGAAGTATTCCTGTTTCCTCTACCATTCCAAAACTGACTGCCTCAGTGAAAGTCAAAGTATCTTGAATTGAATGTTGAAAACCATTCATTACACCACTCCATTCTACTCTTGTCATTGTTTGTGTTAACTTTTTCGATAACCTTTTTTTTCCTCCTCTGGGAATGGTAATTAACGTATTTATGCTTAATTATGGGGCCATTGTTTTGTTCCAATTTGATCTGGTTCTTCATCTTATAATGAAATATTAACTAATCATGTATATCTGTGATTACATCCTTGATGTAATGATGTGTTCTGATAAGTTTTTCTATGGTTGGTAATATAATAAAGTGCCAATTAACCTGGTTAATTTTGGCTTGATTGCTTTACTTGGTTTTATGTGCCTGCTGGTACAAGATTGGTTGACTACATCACTCATTTTGTAAAGTGTTTGATATCATAATGGTCTCCCATTATTTCATAATCTCAAATAAAACATAAAAATTATATCTAATTTGAAAGAAAAAAAAAAACAAAAAAAAACAAGAATCGGGTCATACAATTTTTTAAATGGAAGGTGAAGTTACTTTAAAAAGCAGTGTTGACACCCAAATGGAGTTTGCCAACATTCCATATGATACCTGATAATATTTGTTGAGAACAGTTTATTCCATTGGATACAAAATGGAAAACTTTGACCACTTCTGATGAAAACAATTTCTTTGAGTTTTTTTTTTTGAGATTGGTTTGATAAAATGTTAAGACTGATTTATTGATCATGTGGTACACTTGCAGACATTATGAGCTGTTTGTCTTTCTAAAAGTTTGATTATGAAGGCCTCATAAAACTAGTCAGTCTTTTTAACTTTCATGTATGAGAAACCCCTGAGTAGCTTCAGAAATGTTTTGAAAATGGTGCTCCAAACAGTTGAGGAAATGCCAGAAGAAAAAGATGAAGTTTACAAATCTTTCAGAATTTCAGAAGTTTTTTCCTGAGTGTCTTACGATGACAAAATAATAATAATAATAATAATAATAAAATATTGTCATATACATATATTTGTATGTTATAAGTTCTGATAGTGATTTATTTTAGTGAAACATGCGTAAAAAGTTAGATAATTATTTGTTTTGTTTTTCAGATATACAAGATTATGAAGATTATGGTCAGTTGCCAACAGCCGGTATCGGAGATTGTGATGTAGAAGGTGAGAAAAAAATCATTCTTAAGGCATGAACCCATTTCATAATCCTTAATTAATTTAATAGCAAATCCAAAATCTGCAATTTAAAAAAAAATAAAACAGAATTTCTAAAAGTTTAAAGAAATTACTTGTGAAACTATGGGAAGGTGTTTCCTAGTCTTGTATGAAGGTTCATTCTACATTTTCTGTAGTTAGTGAATATTGAAATTCTTTGGCTTAGTGGTAAAGTGTCCTTCTCAAGGGCAGGAGTTTTAGGGTTCAAACCCCTTGCCAGTAAGACTTTTTAAAATGTGTGATACTACTTCCTAGCCAAGTGCCATGATATTATGACTTGGAGGGTGGTATGCTTTTCTGTGGCGTACTGACTCAATGAGCTTACTACAAGGCAGACCATAATATACACTTACACATCTCAGGCGTACACTAACTTGTACTAAAATTAATCTTTAGAGATTAATAACCTTGTCCTTGTAACGAATACTCACTCTGCTGCAAAATTGTTAATTTGATGTAAAACAGCATTACAACTAACCAGCCAACTAACTAACCACTATGTTAATTGATCAAAGCTTAAACAGAGCTTAGAGAATAAAGGAAATTTCATAAAGCAATGGTATTTTTGACCTTGGATGTTTGACATTGTCCATTTAGGTTTTTCTAATTTAAAATAGATGTTTAACATTTTTTGAGAGTTTAAGGAGTGTGTTTGTATAAAATATCTCCGTTAGTTACTAAGATTACTGTTTCTTAAAGATAGAATTGAATGTTAAGCAGACTTTTACAGCATATTTCTGACATTGCACATTTAAATATAATTGTTTACACACCGTGGTATTTCATCTATCTGTACATGTGCACAGATGCATACAGTAGTAATATTATACTGCGGCCTGTGGTGTTCAAAAGCAGGAAACGTTCTCTTCTTAATCAGTTTGAATAGTAAAATGCTAAATAGATAATTAAAAAATATCAACAAAATTGTAAAATATGAAGAATTATCTTTCAACGGAGAAAGAAAGTGGAGTAATTGTGTTTTGCAATTTTTCAAGATTCTTTCATTTGTATTATTGTGGTTAGTTCAGGAGTTGCGCCATCAAGGCCACTCCCTCAACAGATGATATCTATGGCTTTGTTGGAGTTGGGATGGTTTTGAATATTTTGATTGTTTCTATCAATGACAGAAAAAAATCATAATCTAATCTTTAAAACAGATGGTCTTGAAATCATTGATGAATGCAGTCATCTGTAGTTACTACAATGGAGTGTAGTAGAGCAATATTGTTTTATGCCCCAGTCAAGATTCTTTCATTTATATCACGTTGGTCAGTTTTGGGTTAGTGGAGGAAGCCAGAATGCCCAGGGAAAACCAGAAACCTTTGGCAATTTAACTGACAAACTTTTTCACACTAGGGTCTGTCCAAGCTGGATTTGAACCTAGGTGGTTAGAGGCATTGTGATCTGTAAACACACGCTTTAGACCATTCAGTCACTAATGTCCCTGGTTCCTACAGTGGGATTCACCATAATTAAGTTCTCTCAATGTGCATAAGGTTTTTTTCTCAATTTGGGAAATTGGCAAGTCATGTGATTCCAAGAAAACCTTATGGAGTACAGTATCTGTTTTATTAAACCCCTGGTTTTTTTTTATTTTTCATCATAACCCTTAATTTAATGGCTTGAATTCCTGAAAGCTCAATCAGAATTAAAGTCTTATGCCCTCAAAATCTAACTAATATTACCAGTCCAACAGAAAAATTTCAGATCACTCACCATGTACTGGGTTCCACACTTGCAGGGGTTTTCAAATCACCACTGGTCCCCCGAAGCCAACACACCCTCATTTGAGCTTTCAGTTTGACAGTAATTCTCATTTAGTTCTTTATCATATAATCATAATGACTTGATGATCGCATTAATCTTTTGATAATTAGCTAATTTTCTCTTAATGAATTTATCTTGAAAAATGAAAATTTAGATAACCCTCATTAATGTTACACAACATTATAATTAATGAGGAAAAGTTAAAATAACAATGCAAATAGACAATAGTCAATAAGTCTTCATTCAAGTTCTTTTTACAGTACATGTATTTTGCACCCAAGGATTTATCTCAAAATGGTTTTCAAATAAGACTAGTTTTCAACATTCCATGTGGACTCTATACCTAAAAGGTGTGATATCCCAGTATCCCAATATCCCAGATTTCCAGCTTTAGAAAAGTTAACAATTTAAAAATGTTTTTCTCTCTGTCAAATTGTAATTGGATGTGGTATTTGTCGGTGTTTAATTTGGTACATTTATCAGTAAATACTTCACAGTTTATAGCAAGAGCATTTGAACTGTGAAATTTTTCCTGATGGATGTCTAATGGAATTTTAAGGTCTCTATTAGTTCATTCATAAAAATTAAAAAGACTAAAAGTTGGGAAGGGGAGTGGGCAGAGAAATATATAATAGTAGTGATTGCTTTCTCCACATTGACATACTGCTTAGGAAAGTCCATAAGGCCAGTATCTGAGATGAGACTACAGATTCTTTTTATGTATTAATAATTTTTTTCTATTACATTGTACTGATTCTTGATTTTTTAATTATATTATATCTATTTATTTATTTATTTTATTTATTTTATTTATTTATTTATTTATTTTATTTATTTATTTAAAAATTATTATTATTATTATTTCTTATAATTAATTAATTTTTTTTTTTTTCATAAAAATTTTTTTTGACTTGCTAAATGGGAAAAGGAATATTTAGTGAAAGAGACTCACTCTGAGTCCAAGACTTATATTACTGTTTGGGACCATTAGATATTTAAAGACATACCTGGTCCATAAACATATATTCAATTGGAATTAAAATCTCAACATTCTTTTGTAAGTTGAGTAGAAAGTCATGATAAATACATGTACTAAGAAATTACAAGTTATAACAATGAAGCTAGTAATTATTATGATATTAGGGATGAAAAGGGTGGAGTAACTCTTGTAAAGTAACAGAACTCAATAGAACTTGTCTGTTATCATTGATATATGACTAGATTTTAACAAACGAAGAAATTAATTTTGACATAATGTGTGTTGGTGGTAGATGGGTTAAGTTATATCTTCTAAGCTCCAGACTGACAGTAAATCTTAACTGATACAGAGGGGAAAATTGTCCAGATCCAGGCCAAAAAAATAAATAAATAAATATAAATATAAATAATTATACTGCCATATTATGTCATGTAACATCAACTGTCTGGGAGCTGAAGATGAGGGTACAACCTTGAATAATAATCAGAATTGTTTGTTGCGTTAAATATACTAGCTCAGAGAGTTGAATAGAACACCATCCTACAAGATATAGCACTGATGACCCTGTGGCTTTCATGTCGAGCATTGGCGAAGGAACAGTAACTTTCGGTACCTATTTTCAAGTCTGAGTCAGACCTGGCCAGGATTCGAACCCCCAACCTCTCACATAGGAAGTGAAGATTCTACCAAATGAGCAGTGGTATCTTGATGAGACCTTAAAATCTGATTCCCCATGTCACAGTAGGCTTGGCCCGCTAAAAAATCCTCCCTGCACATTGCCTCAAGTGCACTGTTAAGGTAAACAGTTTTGCAACATGAGATTATAGATGTGTAAAATGTCATCCTACCTTCAGAACATTGCTCTGAATATTGCTCATCGAGAGTTGACCAAATCATTGCTTATTTATTTGTACTTTTGTGTGTAGGCACGACTTCTACTATAAATCAGAAGATATGGGGGGAAATGGTGGGTGGTTATGGGAATAAGGAAACCCCTATCATTGAATTACGCTAACCAATCTTATAGAGCTTAAAGAAACATAATATGCATGCTGATTGACAGCTTGCTGATAAACAGTTTAATTTGTACAAGATGCTAAAACATTCTGTAAGATAAATTGAATTTTTTCTTTCTTTATACTACAGTTGTTTAATGCTATGTGGGGGTAGGATTAATGAAACATTTAAATACTCCTTAAAATGTCACAAGATGTTTATTGATAATTAAAATTTGAATTTTTGAATTAAATTGCCTATTACATGTAATTCATTGAGAAATTTTAATTAAAAAGTCATTTGAATGTCAAAAGAAAGTAAAATTAATTCCTAGCTTATCTGAATTTTAAAATATCACATGGTTAAAGGTTAAAAAATGCATGCTCACCTAGGTTATATATATTTTTGAAATTTTAATAAATTGCCCCTCTCTCTCTCTCTCTCGCTATCTTTTTTTGGCCATATAATAAAACAAAATCACTACATTTTGATATTTTTTATCTAAAAAAGTTTAAATATTTTTTTTAATTGTGCCATCATCAGGAATCATGTAAAATTGATATTATGAATTTGGACCTAAAGATAATCAAAATGGCCAGTAATTTTTTTTCTTTTTTTTTCTTTCAAATTTTCATATATCAATAAAGATAATTGGTCTTTTTCTTAAGATTTAACTGGACATGGTTCCTGATTAAGCCAGGCACATGTTGGACGAAATTGAACACTATTCACAGGAAGTGGGGAGTGCTGTTGAAATTAAATCAGTATTTTAAATGTCACAAACAAATTATTTTATATTCTTGATCTAAAACACATGCTTAAGTTATAATCCAAACTTTCATTATAATAAGTGTAAAAAAACTGGCCACCAGATGAGTTTTTTTTATGAGTTTTGAAGTTTAATTTTATGAAAGTTTTTTTTCCAGATTTTATGCCAGATACTGAATGATTAAATACAGGCTCCCTTCCTTAAATTCTGGACAATGTGATTTTTGGAACGAACTTCCTCTAAAAAATAGTTGAAATCATCATATAAGTAGCCTAAGTAGGTGGATTGAATGGTGTTTAACACCACCTATTAATTTCCAAGTGGCTTTGAATGGTGTTTAACATCACATGATCTGACGAAATCTTTATACAACTTAACAATGTTAATAATAACAGGCTACACTGGACCACAAACCATAATCTGTCCCAAATATTTTCATTTAATATGAGGTAACAAGTCTGTTAGGGATATAAGTAATTTTAGATGATTATTTATTACACTAAATAACAAAAATAATTTTGTCAGAATGCAGAATTTAATTAATTCAGACAATAGCTTATTCAGTTTGTGTCTGATAAAGTTTATATATACCATGTAGGAAATGAATGATGTTAGATAGGGTGAAGTGGTGGCATTCTAAACATTGTTCTGCCTGGATTTTTGACATTCCTATTTTCATGTTTACATGTTGTTATTTTGATTGGTGAAATTTGTAATGGAGACTGACACTAAATAAATAAAACTGATATTATGTTTGGTAACACAATGTATTTATTTGAAGAGATAAAGGATTATCTCCCTTTAGGAATCTTTTCTGTCACCAGGGATTTTATTTTATTAATGAATCTTTTAACCTACCATGCCAATTAAAAGAAAATGACATTTTTATGTAAAAAAAAAAAAAATTAAAAAAAATAAATAAAAGAAAGAAAGAAAGAAAAAAAAGGCCTAGTACTTACCTTTTTAATGTGCAGGATGAACACTACTCTAACTTGTTAGAGCCTGTGATCAAAGGCAAGCTACAAATTGGTATTTTTTGTAAAATGCTGCAGAAATGAAGTTGAATAATTGTTACTTATATTAAGGCAGCCATTTCTGGGATGGTTGAGGAAACTGGTTTACCTGGAGAACACTACCATGCTTCGGCAAGCGAACTTATGTGACCATAAATGCAATTTAAATAATCTTTGTTTTTATTTTAGGGAAACCAAATTGGAGAAGAGGGAAAACCAATAATGATTATATAATAAAACCGGCGAGAGGAAGTGTGGAGTTCAAGTGTCAGTCATGTGGTATACCACCACCAGAAATAACATGGTATAAAGAAGATCAGCAAATTACAGTAGATGAAAGTGATCATGGCAGGGTAAGACACAAAGCTTTTTTTTGTTTCTCATTTTTAAAAACCAAACAACCCACCGATTATTTCTCTTGGTTGATGTTAAAAAAAGTCTTTGTTTGTAGCTGACTTATCCCCTTGGTTAGTAACCAGGGATCTTTTGACCACACAGATACCATAAAGCATTTCAAATGTACATGTGAAAAACACATTGATGTTAGAAGCATGTGTAAATGAAAACCAAATAGGTATATTGGCTGGCCTTGCTGTTAAGTTATATTTATAAGTGTGGGATTAGAACAATCAGGCCAAAAATATTTCATATAAACTTTTGAATATAACCATATGTCTATGATTACTGGCTAAAAACTCTCATCAAAACTAAGCATCTTGTAGTAAATCTGTTCTACTTAACCAGCTGATTGACTGGTGTTATAATCTTTTTTTTTGGCAGAGGAAATAACCAAGCTATTGCATCAGTTTCTTTTTCTTTTTTTTTTTTTTTTTTTTTTTTGTGTTTTTTATTTATTTATTTATCTATAATAATAATAATAATAATAATTATTATTATTATTTATTTTTTATTTCTTTCTTGATATTCCATCAATATAGTACTCTCTCTCTACCAACTGAGTTACCATAGAAAAGGTGGGATGGTTAAGGGGTCATACTGATCCAATTTTATCACTACAATCTAATCTGCGTCCAAAAATTGTGAATTTCTCTCTCTCTCTCTCTCTCTCTCTCTCTCTCTCTCTCTCTCTCTCTCTCTCTCTCTCTCTTTCTCTCTCTCTCTCTCTCTCTCTCTCTCTCTCTCTCTCTCTCTCTCTCTCTCTCTCTCACACACACACACACACACACACACACACACACACACACTAAATTAAGGATTAATTGCAACAAAAACTAAGCCTTAAAAACTTACAAAACAGAAAGAAAAAAAAAACTCCATCAAAACCTCAATATATCATAAATTCACAAGGTAAAATTGAAACAAAAAACATCTTTCAATATGTTACACCATGTAAATATAAATGTAGGGGGAAAAAAGAAAAGCTATTTCTGAAATGGAAAAAAAAAAACAAAGTGCAAAATAGATTTTTCTTTTCTTTCAAGTTACCAAAAAAAAAATTTAAAAAATTTTAATTTCTACAATTTTTGTTTATCGATAATTAGAAGTTTATGCAATTTTTTGCTGTCAATCAATTAAATGACTTTACAGGTTTATAAATAAATGATAAACTATGCATGTGTTATATGTACATACAAGGAAAACACAGTACAAAGAAACTGTAAACTTTTCTAAACTGAACCAATTTGTCAGACAGTGCCCTTTATATTGACCATCCTGGTATATCAGTATTAGAGCATCTGTCTCAGGAGCAGTTGGTCATGGGTTCAAATCCCAGCCAAGTCATTTGAGATGCTGCTTCCTTGAATGTTTGTACTATATTAGATAAATGTAAAATTTAAAAAAAAAACAGGGGGGGGGGGGGGTGATAATGTCTGTTATGACATACAGTGAGAAAAAAAGTTTTTAAACAGGTTTTATGAAATTCATGAAACTTCTTGAAACATTTTTTGTTGATGATGATCATAACAATTTTATCTAGATTTGTGACTACCTGTAATATAATAATATCATAATTTTCATCAAATCCATTAACTAATTTGTAAGGATCTGTCCCTGAAAAACACTAGCAACTCCAGGCTCCGTTTATGAAAATTACATTTTATTTTTTTATACCATTTTTGACTGCTTAAGACCAAGACTATATCTATTATCTCAGAATTGTAAGTCACTCAGTAACTATCTTTACTCACAACTTGATAATACATGTAGTAGAGATTTATGGCTAGTTTTTACACTTCCATGTGCTTTAGTGATACTAAATAAAATATAAATTTCATTTGACAATGTATTCATTCCAGTCATTTCATTTGACTGAAATGTGAAGGATATGGGTAATACCTAAAGACTATGGATCTTTTGTATGATACCAGTAAGACATGAGTACCTAAGATTATTAATTAAGAATGGATAGCTGTAATTTGTCTACTGTGGTACTTTTAGAGACTTGCCTTAAAACCAAGTCTTTTTTGCCTTACCCAGCATTATTTACATTATTTCTGATAACTTAAAGGTTTCAATACTTGTGGGATTAAAATAACTGTATTAGGAGCAAGTTACACTACTCATTATCTTCCTACTCAAAACATTTTGTCATAGCAGGTATTGTATGATTTCATTAGACAAAACACTTCCTTGCTTATTGCAAAAGCAACCTTTTTTTTATCTTAAGTTTTTTTTCTTTTTTTGTAGTATCAAATAAAAGCAAATGGACAGACACTCCAAATGGATGACTTAAGTAAAAGGGATAATGGTGTTTATCGATGTGAGGTCAAAAACAAGCATGGAAACATTTCCTGGACATATACTCTGGAAGTCATCGGTAAGATGCAAATGATGTCATGTCAAAACAATCTAACAGGGTTTAGTTTCTTGTAATGTCTTTACCAAGATTTGAGTTTAAAAAAGAGTCTGTCTTGAGCAAAAGAATCTCGTCAAGCTGCTGCTCATTTTGGTATCATTGAATGGAAGTGACTTAACTTTAAATCATCTATATGTCATCCTGATTGACTTTGCCATAGATTTCTTCAAGCCAATTTTTGTAAACTGACTAATTTAATATTTTATATGGTCACGCTTAAAGAACCCTCCCAAGACATTGCTCTTAATGCACAACAAAGGTAAAAAAAATTCTGCCATTTTACCCATCCACTTGCTATATATAAGTGTAATATTATTGACTGGACATAAAAACCCCATTATATCAATCAATCAATCAGACATCCACCTCTTTGTTTTAATTTGGGATTTCAGATGAGGTAATTGCAAGAGAATTTTTGTTTTGTTTTTTTAAAGAAAAAAAAATGAAATTTAGATTAAAATACATAATTAGAAAGCTTTTGAAAAACTCCAACAATATTCACCCTCGTAAGAAAACCTGATGAATGTATGGTCTTAAGGTAGTTGTATATTAAAGTAGTTCAGTATTTCTCGTATGTTACTATCAAACATGCATCTAATAAGCCTTGTAGAATGAGATGATAAGTTGAGATTCCTGCATGCATTTTGACTTGTAAAGCTGTTTTTTATCGAAAATTATATGGTGTTGCATTACTGCCCTGCTGGTACCCTACAGACTTTTTTTTTGAGATTTTAAGCAGTTACAGTCTTGTCTTGGTAAAATCGGGATGTTTGAATGGGGATGAAAATTCTCCTAGATGATCTGAAATGCTTATCTCTAAGACTGGATGATATCGCACATTTATAAGTAATTGGTCTTATAACACCTTATCTTTATATGTCTAGGATTTTAACAATTTATCTTTAAGTTAACCATATCCTACCTTCTACCTGTCAATCATCATAAATGACCCATAATTCTTGCATCACTTAATGAAAATAATGCATTATGATTGGCTAGGTTGCAAGTGCTTAACTTTTTTTGGTCAATAATTTGTCAGGTGTTTGTTTCAGCCATTGATGTGTCAGCCATTGGTGTATTAGATGCTTTCAGCCATTTTAGCCATTGATGTATTATATGTTTGTTTCAGCCATTAATGTAGTAGATGCTTCTTTCAGCCATTTTTAGCCATTGATGTATCAAGTTTCTTCTGTCAATTAAAAAATTAACATCTTGATATAAATCAAATAGCGCTTTCCTGTTGTATTAGATCAGGGTTTTAACATGCTTGCAAGAATAATGTTTTTTTTTTTTCTTCTTCTTCTTCTTTAGACCGAAAGCTAAGGGAACCAGTTATAGATGGGCCAAAGAATACATCAGTTACTTTTGGAAAAAATGTCACCTTGCACTGTCGGATTGTGTTCAGTGAATCGCAGCCGCACATACAATGGCTTAAACATTATACAGTTAATGATTCGTACCTTTCTCCATCTGGGGAACCTTATGTCAATCTTTTACAGGTAAGTCTTGAAATAGTGTCTGAATTTACTTATTCATTACCTTAAATGGCAGTAGCATGACCCATTTCCTTTATAATGGGTCATACCAATGGTTTTTAGGGGTAACATGGTCATATGAAACTGTTACCTGTCTTCTTGAATTGTCTTAAAGAGATATTTATTAAAATTCTTAAAACGGCACAAAAACCCAAGATTATGAATAGCACTAAAGTTAACTCGTTTTTGTTTTTAAAATGGACAGGATATTAGTGTAATAGACCAAACATTGTATATAAAATGTTTAACTGAACTATTTGCGTTTGAGTCCATTTTTCACGAACTTTACACAAATTAGGTTCCCAATTGTCTGTAGCCGATTTTATTGGGCTTTTTGGTAAATAAAGCACTTGTCTTCTGTTCTTTTTAATTTTTTTTTTTTAATTGGATTAATTATAAAAACTTATTTTATTTTAATAAAATGTTTTTGATTGACATTTTTACAGAGTAACAAGGTAATTGTATGAACAAGGCCATTAAATTTCATTATTGAATGATGAAAATGAATGAACTTGTTGTGTGATATATTAACATAATAACAACAGTAATGATTTTAAACGTAAATGTTGTATTAAGTTTCTATTGTATCTATTAGTGAAAAAAAGCATTTGTTTGTATGTATGTGTTTGTAACATGATTACCTATATGTGAGGTTGTTATTATTCACTGAAAAGCCTGTCCCTAGCCTGGGGAGGGGAAGGGGCCTTGACAGGCCAAGTGGTCTGAAGCATGCTCTTATTGATCACAACATTCAAATCCTACTTAGACAGATCCTAGTGTGAGAAAGTTTGTCAGTTTGCTTGCTGAAAGTTGGCAGTTTTCTTCAGGGTACTCCAGCTTCCTCCACCTTCCCGGAACTAACCACTTTGATATAAGAGAAAAATCTTGACTGGGTTATAAAAATATTAATCCAATGCAATCGAATCCTACTCTATTTTGTCATTATGCTTTTGTTTCTCTCAATTTTTATGTCTTAATTTGATTCTTTTATATTACATACAGACCCTGAGTAATATATGTTTTACATGCAAATATAGAACTGACAGTCATGTCCAAATTGATGAGAGATGTTGAATAAATAATGAATGTTGCTTGAAGGTTATGCAATTTTTTTCTTCCACTAGGCAACAGAAATAATTTGCTTAAAAACTTTCTGGGGCCCTGCAATTTTCCCACCTCTCTCTTGTCTATCTGGGGCCCTGCAATTTTCCCCCTCTCTCTAGTCTATCTGGGGCCCTGTAATTTTCCCACCTCTCTCTTGTCTATCAGGGGCCCTGCAATTTTCCCCCTCTCTCTAGTCTATCTGGGGCCCTGCAATTTTCCCCCTCTCTCTAGTCTATCTGGGGCCCTGCAATTTTCCCCCCTCTCACTAGTCTATTGGTTTTGGTTAGGAGAATTTGCCATTCAGGATGATTGAGATTGTTGCATGGTCATACTCAAGTTAATATTGTGTTACTATTATTATAAATTTTACACAGTGGCATGCAATAAAATATGCAAAATGAATATTTATTCAAATTAAAGTTGACAAACACTTCACTTAAAATTAAATCTCGTTTGTGAACAATGCATGTTTTTTAAAGATTTGAATGCAAGATCACGTTTATTCAAAAATCCTTTATCAGAATAGCAGTTTTAATTTTTAATGCTTAACACATTGTGGCATGATTATTTTTTTTAGATGTCTTAATTTTGATTTTGATTTAGTTGCGTGAATTAAAATGCTTTTTTTTTGTAAAGTATAACTGTAGCAAAATTTTACAGAAATGCGAATGCAAGATTTTAATTATTACCTCCCTTTATTTAGAAAAAACAAAAAAACAAAATAAAACAAAAAAACCTAACATTTTTACATGCAAACTTATTTGATAATGATAATTTATTAATTAGAATGTATAATTGGATAAGAAATGTAGGAGGAGATGTCGCTGAAAAAAATCCGTCAGAAACGAGGAGGAATAATAATAATGATGATAATAAAAATAATAATAATAATAACAAAGATTACCAGTAACAACAAGATGTCTGCTGATACACAGACATAATAACAGTAAAAAGAACTATTTAGGGATCAAGATGTTTTGAATTATTAATTATAACGAGTATATCTACTACTTTTTTTTTAAATTTCTTTGAAGCTGGTCTATCTTAGTATCTGTTTAAAATTTAAATTGTTTTTAAAAAAAAATGAATGAAATTTGTCTATCAGGTACCAAATGTTTTTTTTTTTTTTAAAAAAAGTGTTAAAAATGTTTAATATGAAAACTTAATTTATGATATCTTAAAGACATAGATACTTTTTTTTTGAAATTTTAATGATAAATTAAAATTTTAAAAGATAGATAATTTTTGCTTTTCTTTTTAAATTTTAATGATAAATTAAAATTTTGAAAGATAGATAATTTTTGCTTTTCATTTTAAATTTCTCAAGTATCATTTGATCATGTTTGGGGCTTTAGACAAACTTTCAATTTCTTGGTTAAATGTATCAGGTTGGAATTTAGATTAATTTTATTGAGAGTTGTTTCCCTTTATCTTTCAGCAATCGACAATCAATATAACTAATCCAGAATACTTGTACCTCTACAATGTAACATATGAAAATGCTGGTTGGTATACATGTTTAGTGTCCGATGCTCTGGGAAGAACGTACGAGAGTGCCTGGTTGGAAGTAAGAGGTAAGTGTTTTGAGAATAGTACTATAGCACCAATATATGTTGCAAATTATCATTTTTTAAGCCAAGTTCAAAAGAACTAAAATGTTGCATGAAGTACCAGTTTTGTAGGCAAAATGTGCTACCTAACATATATCATATCTGGGTCTATAAATAAGAGAATAAACTTTTTTTTTTAAATTTTCTAATCATTATGTAAATTAATTTTGTTCTATTATCCTGACACAAATTACACCATTTGATACTTCATATTAATGCAGACGCCATAGTGTGGAAGCAGTATTATAAATTTTAGTCATGTGTGACAGGCCAGGGCTTCAAACCAACAACCTCCAGCTCTTTAGGAAAATGCTCCACCACTGAGCTAAGTGAATCAACCTTTATTAGCAGCTTAAACCACTGCACTATAAAATTAAACAAGATTTGTCATCTTAAAGCAAGTCAAAAGTACCTACATGAATGAAACAAATTTGTTTTATATTTTCAGAACCAAGGATTGACTTGAAGGAACCGCGGGAAAGTGCTCAAAGTCAGACCAAACATCCAAAAGAAACCATCACTATAATTATAACATCCTCACTCTGTGGTGTGTTGGTGATTGTCATTGTGTTATTAACCGTTGTATGTTATCGTCGTTACAAGTACAGGAAACTTAATTATCGCAGCGTCAAGAGAGTCATTGTGATGAAACCAGTAAGTATTACCAAAAAGCTGATCATGTTTTTTTTTTTTTTAATATGTTTTCAGTCATCATTTCAGTACAATGATTATTAAAATGGTTGCTCTTGAAGAGAGGTTAGGGGTTTTGTTGGTAAAATGGTTACAGTTTTAGTCGGGAGTCTATGTCAGGTTGCACTCTGTATAGGTAATTTTAAACATGTATGAAAATATTTACCAAATTTCCTGCGGATGTGAGATATCCCGGTAAAGGTTTGATATTGAGAAGAAGGACCCTCACTTTATATTGTCTTCAGCACATTGCGAAGGATTTTAAATTTGAACAACCATTCAATGTTCTTTCTTGTTTGAATTTGTCATACTTTGGTTGCCATTTGTATGAAAGTAAAAATAAATAAGATATAAGTATTCAGACTTAGACAAGTGTAGACTGGTTATCTTGCATGTTCAGTTGTGCTATTTTTGTTGAGCCTCGCGAGATTTAGATGTTACTTTTCCGGTGCTGGCTGCAGCGTGGCAAAATGTAAAAGTTTAAGTCCATATTAACCAGGCCAGACATTAAATTCCGTGGAATTCTTGTTTGCATCAATTCTTAGTTGTCTCAAGTAACAGTCGTCTTGTCTTGTTTTCAGAATGAAATCTATTATCCAAACAAAGGGTCACTAGATGGTCAGCCATTGGTCATTCCACAAGTTAGAATTGAACCATTCAATCGACGTAGACTTTCATCAGATCTGACCATGGTTTCAGAGTACGACTTACCTCTGGATAAAAACTGGGAGTTCTCCAGAGAAAAGTAAGTATTGTTTTCAGGCACTTTGTAAGGTAAGATAAGTCAGAATAGAACGATTAGCGATATTCCATACAAAATTAATGTGAAAAGAGATTATGTAAAAAGGTAGTGTTATGATTTATAACTTGCTACAACAACCACCTGTATATTAAGACCAACTGACTATTATTGTCATTATTATAAAGTTCCTATACTTATAACCTCAGCTGAAAAGAACCACTTGATAGACCACCTGTCTTAAAAGACCATATATCTTACATCCTATGGGTGGTCTTTATATACAGGTTTACATTCAAATATTACAACTCCAGTTATGTTAACTAACTGGAATAAATTTTGATATGAGTACACTTTTTGAAGAAATGTCATGGTAACTGACTTTTTTTTTTTTGTCTTTTTTTCAGGTTGGCTATTGGAAAGCCTTTAGGTGAGGGAGCATTTGGCTTGGTTATGAAAGCTGATGCACGTGGAATAAATCCCAAAGTTAGTAACACAACTGTGGCTGTCAAAATGTTAAAAGGCAAGTATTGTAAAATATGGTTATTGACATGATGTATGAAGAAAGTAGCTGTTACACAATAAGCAATTTATGTACAGCCATTTATCATCTCACTTAACAAATATCCAATATCTAGCTAAAATTTTGTACTTGTAGCAGCCATTTTTCTTAAAATACTGGATTTTGTAAAGAAAGTTTTTTTTTCATAAACTTTGTGATACAAGATAGATCATGTTTATATTAATTATTTTGACTGTTTGGATCAAGTAATGTAAAATTTATTTTAGAACTAAGTTTAAATGTTTTCTATTACAGAAGATGCAACTGACCGTGAACTTACAGATTTAATACAAGAAATGGAAGTAATGAAAGTCATTGGAAGCCACAAAAATATTATAAACTTACTGGGCTGTTGCACTCAAAATGGTATGTTTTAGGATAAAAAAAACAGTCACATGGACAAAGGGAGATAACTCCTTTTAACATGTTATAGAATTCCTGCACAATAGTTATTTGGAAAAGAATATGAGGAAAGAGCCGTTATTTGTCTTGCAACGTCCACAACACCCTACATGTTCTTTATAATTTATTTATTTTGGTGGGATTGGGGGGGGGGGGGGGGGGGAGAAGAGAGAGGGGGCATAATCAGTTGGGAATTCATAAAAGAAACAATATTCTGTCTTTGTGTTTACAAAATAGATTTGACTTTTTATTTTGCATATTAGTTTGTCCTAACAGGATCTTTATTAGTTTGTAAAACAGTTAATGATTTTTTAAATTTTATTTATTTATTTTACAATGATTTTACCTTTGTTTCTTATTTTAGGTCCATTGTATGTTATTGTTGAATTTGCGCCAAATGGAAACTTGCGTGACTTCCTCCGCAGTAGACGTCCCCCATTAACAGGATATGAAAAACCAATGTTAGATTATGAAAGTGTTGATACCTAAACCGTTAACGGAGAAAGATTTAATATCTTTTGCTTATCAAGTTGCAAGAGGGATGGAATATCTTGCATCAAGACAGGTACGGAAGATTAGATAACTAATCGTTTGATTAGCTCTTTGGTGGCTCAGAAGTAGAGCAGTCCATGTCAAGAGCTGGAAGGTTATGGGTTCGAACCCCAGACGGGTCATATATTAGACTTTAAAATTTGATATACTGTTTCCTGGTCTGGCAGTAAGATGACAGAGTATCGTCTAGTTCACCCAGTACATGTATAATGCACTGGGGCAGTGGAATGCTTGTCTGTGGCAAATACAAGTAACTCAGCAAATACAGTAAAATCTGCTGTAAAAACCGCCTTTTCATAAAGACCAATATATGTGAGGTATAATCTCTGGTTCATATTAAAACTATAAAAAAAACTCTATATTAAGAACAACTGTCTATAACCTCTTTGTTTCTCATGTCCCATGAGCTTCTTTATGTCCCATGAGCTTCTTTATATTCAAGTTTTACTTTACATGTACAGTTTATACATGTTTTGGTGTACATTTCCTCTGTGCCATTATTGAAAGTTTATTGAGGTTTATTGTGTTTCTTTTTGGACAACTCTTGATTGACTAAGATAAGCAGTAATATTTATGTTTACCATAGTATTTCTTAAAAAGAAATACCTTCTTGTGAAAAATATCTTTTTAAATATTAATTTATTTTGCTCCAAACATGATCCATATGTGCAACAAACTGGAATTTTTACAATTATTTTATTTTTGTTTTGTTTTATTTTATTTTTTTGTTTTATTTTATTTTATTTTATTTTATTTTATTTTATTTTATTTTATTTTATTTATTTTATTTTATTTTATTTTATTATTTCATTTCATTTCATTTCATTTTATTTTATTTTTATTTTATTTTCAGTGCATTCACAGAGATCTTGCAGCTAGAAATGTTCTGGTGGCAGAAGATTATGTATTAAAAATAGCTGATTTTGGTTTAACAAGAAATATAACAAATATAGATTATTACAGAAAAACTGGAGATGTGAGTAGTTCTTTTAATCTGTGAAACCTCTCAAAATAGTGGTCCCTTGAGGGTTTGGTGTCCTTGAGGTCTAAATCACACTTTTACAGATTACAGTGTCTCTCACTTCCTAAGTTTGAATCCTGCTTGGGCAGGGTTAGAATTTTTTTTAGTTGAATTGCCAAGATTTGTGGTTTTCTCTGGATACTTTGATTTCAGTCCACCATTCCTAGAACTGTCTGCCTCAATAGAAATTAAAAGAGTCTTGACTGGGATACTTAACACCATTACTCAACTCCACTTTCAAAATAATTGCCCCTTCAGCCTCTTAGTCAAGGGTATGGAAAAGATAAAGGTTGCATTTAAAGGATTAGCATTGGCAATCAGTTGTATAAAGTGATTAAAACTTGAGAAAAATTATTTGATAGAGAAAAATGTTTAAACTTTTGTACATTTTTTTTGGATGATGTTAATTTTTAACTAATCTTAATTATGACAAATGTGTATTAATTAGTGTGTACTTTATGGTTTGATAAGGCAATAAAATTTTTGTTTTTGATTGATGGTAAGTTGAAAGTCCCAAATTCTGTATTAAAAGAAAACAACAACAACAACAAAAAACCCCAAACTTTTCAGTTTCTCACTGTGTTTCATTCAGACCATTAAATATGTTTATTTTATCTATATAGGGCCGATTACCAGTTAAATGGATGGCACCAGAAGCATTGTTTGACCGGAAGTATACAACAAAGAGTGATGTGTGAGTATCCTAAGTTTTTCAGGGCAACTCCTTATTGCAGATAAGCAGATTTTTGTTTTTAAAATAATGTGTATGGGTTCATTATGGATAAACTGTACTTCAGTTTCTTGGACCACTATGGGATAATTCATCGAAAGAATCTTGACCGAGGTGTTAGCCACCAGTATTTTATGGAACATGGCCAAGTACAATTATCAAAAGAAAAAGGTTTTTTGAAAATGTTTATTCTATCAAATTTTTGAGTAATTTTGATATTTCAATGAAACTGCAATTTTTTTTTTAATCCAACTCTAAAAATAACATATGTACTTTATTATTTTAATTATTATTTTTATTATTATTTGTTATTATTATACTCGTATATAAATACTACAATTATAATATTTAGATAATTTCTATTTTTATACATTCAGTTGGTCTTACGGAATTTTATTGTGGGAAATTTTTACTTTGGGTGGAAATCCATATCCCTCAGTCCCAGTGGAACGGTTATTTGAATTGCTCAGGGAAGGTCATCGGATGGAACGACCACCTTACGCATCATCAGATATACATGACATGATGAAACGATGCTGGAATGAAAATCCAATAAGACGACCTTCATTTTTGCATCTGGTTAAAGAACTTGATAAACTTTTGACTTTGAAGGCAAATACAGGGGAGGTAAGTCAATGTTCTTCTCTTTGAGCTGTTTCTTTTTAAAATGTTACACCTGCAACAAGATGGCATGTCTCTTCTAAGTTTGAATTTTTGGTAAAAGTAGGTTGTCAGCTAGTACAATTTTATTGATGGACTTGGATGTAGTCAAGCTACACTGTTTCACTAACAGTGCATGTTTTTTTTGTTTTTTTTTTTGCAAAACTAAGACACAGTTAACTTGTTATATTATTTATGCCAGCTCTGACTGGCTTTTTGATCTATAATTCTTTTTATTTGTTAAGTAATTACATGAGTGTTAATTATTTTCATTTCCCCTTTTTTGTAGGAATATTTGGATTTAGAACCAGTGGAAACGCCATTAAGTACATCAGATAGCCAGTATTCTTCCATGTCGCGGAGTTGTAGTGGAAGCGAAAGTGACGAAGCTGTCAGAAGTAGCAGTAGTAGTAGTGGCAGCTCCAGTAGCTGACTATAAATAGATACTTGTATTGATCAGTATTGTGTTTTGTCTCAGGCATTTGTTAAAACTTTCACATGGTCACATCACTTGATCAGTCATTGGTCAGATCACATGATCAGTTATTGGTTAGATCACAAGATCAGTCATTGGTCTGATCACATGTTCAGATTTGATTCATCATCTATTTGTTATTACATATTTCAGTGTTTGTTGTGAACTTGGTTGTTTTAATTGTCTTCCATATTATCAGAATAATTAACCTATGCAAATGTGCCAAGATGCCCTGGAACTTTACAAACAAAATGTTAAGCCAGTTACTAGTAGGAGTGTGATGACTATGGAATGGAATTAGTGTATTGTGAAAAAATAATAATGAAAGGAAGCTGATCTTTTACACGGTGAAATGAAAATGATCCTAGTACATAGTGGGTAACTAAGTTAGTTTTACATTTCATAGAGGATTGACTATGGTGAATAAAGTGTTAAAATCCCACAATGATTTGTTGTAAAGGTGCGTGATATTGGGTGAAACTGTTAAACTTTTTTATGAGCCAAGGAGAGTAAAAAAAATTTTAAATTGGCCTTTGAAGGTCATAGAAAGAAGTTGAAAGAAGAGGAAAAAAAGGTTTGTCAAAATATTGATGTAACTAGAAATTGGAAGTTTTGAGTGAAACAGTAATAACTATTTTAAACTAATTGTTAAGTTGAATGTGTTCTTTTCTTCAATTTAAACAATAGGGCTATTATTATGAACAAACATTATATGTGTATATAAACTGTTAGTACTGCGTTCAGATTGGACAAACCAGTATTGTGTTCATCGGAGGCATTATACATGTTCTTCATCATCCATATTTGTAGACATAGCATTTTTCATTCAATAATTTTGGTATCTTTTCAAACTGTCGTAATGACATAAATAAAAAAAATGACCTGTCGGTAGAGTCTATGGGTTGGATGAAAAAATAAAAGATATTGAAAAGGGTTTTATCCATTTTTTCAACAGCACAGGAAGATTTAGTTGTCCTTCGTTTGAAAATTTGGTGTAATTAATTATTGAATTGTTTATATTGGTGCATATTTATTTTTATGTGTGCTTATGTGGTTTATAAAGTGCTGCAAAGAAGCTATTCAGTGCAGGACAGGAACAGACTCATAATTAATGAGAGTGTGTTAGAATTCCGATGCCTTGCAAATTGAAAAACAGTAACGTTATATTTGTCATTAGAAATGAAATCCAGCTGCCGAATCCAGTATATAATTGTTATTGTGATGTACATGCCTGTATACATTTATCACTGCCATAAAAGAAATGTTGTTCAGATGGACGATCATTGGAGGTTTGACTAATCAAACTTTATTTTTCTTTTTTTGTTGTTAGCTACATGTTTAATTGTTGACTTCCTGAAAAACAGTTTATATTACAGGAGTCTACTGCGTTCTCATTATGTATTTCTCTCTTTAGGTGTGTTAAAAGACTATCAGGTAGTGCAAAGCTGAGTTTTTTACCTGTATCCATCAGACTGGTGAGCTGAATGAGATGTCCAAACATATACTGTCACATGTTGCATATGTGCCAGAGTCGCATGTTATTTACACATTTTCAATATCCATCAGAATCATGAGCTAAATGTTATATCCAAAAACCGAGGGACCGATATTATTGGGGGTTGAAAGATAGATTTTGTGTTTTAAATATGAAGATTTTGGCTTATATTTGAATTAATACTGATGTTGGTCAAATTTTCATGAAAAGAGTTGTTAGTTTCAGTTTCTAGACAAATAATTGATTTGTAGATTACACTCATGCAGACTTGGTGCCATTCATTTTTAACACATGACCTTGAAAAACCAACACAAGATTTTATATATCATTAATTATATATATGTTTATATTAAGTTCTTTTTTATATTTTAAGTGAAATTCTTTTGATATATTTTAGATATTTTCGATCATTATTTGATATTTTCTTTTAACATTGACAACAGAAACTCTACTTTTATGGTTTGGTTTAATTTAAAATTTAATAAGAAAATAAATTTAATTTTTTTCAAAGAGAATCGGCAGCATTTTTGTTTTTCTTTCTATTCTGATTAAAAAGTTAAAATAACTTGCTTTTGAAATTTGAGCAAAGTCTGTCTCACTTTCATCAAAATACGAAACCCAGTGAGATTATAAACATCGATCATCATTAACACAAAGTTTACAATACATAGTACATGTATAGATTTGTCTCATTTTTGTTTAATTATTTTTGCTCAGTTGAGATGTAATCAACGTAGGAAGTTAGTGTTGCCATGGTGTCATAGTAACAACAATACTTGTGTTCAAATACCATTTAATGATCTGTGTAAAAGTTTACCAAGATTTTTTTTATATTAAAAGTTTTACTCATATATTGGCTCACGTTTAAAAAATAAAAAATCAAATTTGAACATTTTTTTTTGAAGCACTGCCATCTTGTTGTTTGTTTTATTTTGCAGTTAAAAGTGTCTTGTAAGCCATTTTGTGTTCAGATTTATTTGATTTTATTGCATTTAAGTTTTTACACTTAACCTTTTAACTTTGCCACTATTGTTCAAAAAACGAACAAAAAATTTTAGTTACAGCCAGGGCTGGGCTGGTTTTTTTTTTTTTTTCCTTTTTAATAAAGAGATATTTTTAATTTTTTTCGTTTTACTTTATTTTACAAGGATCTTACTTTTTTAAAAAAAAAAATAATAATACAGTAAAACCTGTTTGTAGAAACCACTCAGAGCCTAAGAAATAACTTCTTTAAAAGACGGGTGAGCTCTTGTTTGAAATATGAAGCGAAGGGACTTTTTACCTGCTTTATTTTACAAGGAGTTTTTGTACAGAGATAATCACTGTAGCAGGTTTCACTGTGTTGTTTTTTAAATACCAAGTCTTAATTGAATATTTATGAGGGATTTTTTAACAAAGATATTAAACATTGTTCATGTACTGCATAAGATATGTGCTGAACTCTTTTAAGTTTTTTTCCCCCATGAAAAATGGCTTTTAGCTAGACTTTGTAGTCAGAAAATTCTAAAAATAAATAATTAAAAATTATCCTTTTTATTTCTATCATCTGATGATAAATTATTTTTATATAAGTAAAAACTTTTTATTTCCATTAGATATGGAATTTTATGTCTTTCTCTTCCAATAAAAAGAAGAGTCAATAGGTTTTGCTGGCAAACATTTAAAAAGACAAGATATGGAAACTTGTTTCCATGGGATACAAAATTTCAGATTTTCTATAAGAATTATTTTATCACAGGCAAATATCTATTAGTACTATTTGTACCAAACAAAAAAATAAAAACAATTTCCATTTTAGATATGGAATTATATGTATTTTTTTCTGGTAAAAATGACACTAAATTATGGAATTTGCAGGCAAATATTTGAAAGAAAAACTAGAACTAAGATCTGCAAAAACGTACATAAATGGTGCATTTATGATTTTCAATAGACTATTTGCCAATGAAATGTACTGAGTTATCATGAATCATTTTCCTATTTAGATATTACAATGATGGGGGACAAAACCTCTGAATTTTCGGTTTTTTCGTACAAAAGCACTGTTTTTACCAAGTGTAATTTCTATGTTGTCATTTTATTTAAAAAGTTTACCAGACAAGCCTAAATACATTTGAGACATTATATGCAAAATAAAATGGTTTAAAAGATAAAAAATCTTATTTTTAGCTTTTTGTTTGCCAAGAAAAGTCATGTTTTATGAAATGAAAAACCCCGATAACTGTCCGGTCAAGTTGTAAAATCTTAATAGAAAACCGATTCATATTTCGATCAGAATTTTAATTGGCAAATCTAGTATTTTTTGTTTTCTTTATAGTGTTACAATGCTTTTATAGTTAAATGTACACATTCCTGTATTATTTGCAAATTTTTTTGTTTTTTTTTTTTGTTTTTGTCAATATTTTAGTCTAAAGATGTAAAGTTTCTTTTTTATACCTTTTACATATTTAATAAAAAGTTTTCTAAATGATTAAGATGTCCGTTTTTAATTATCAACATGAACAAAATTTAAATTATAAATGTTGATTTTAATCCAGAAATGATTAAATTTAAAAAAAAAAATTTTTTTTAGTTTAGCAACTTAAAAAGAATTTAACTATTTTAACAAAATTAAAAAAAAATGTAGATAAAATTGTTTAAAAAAAATAATAATAAAATCTATTTGTGAAAAATTAAAAGGAAAAAGAATATATTTATTTCCTGACATAAGCTTAGAATGACATTAATTGAAAAATAATCTCTAAATAAATATAAAATGAAAAGATTAAAAAAAATTATGAAATACAGAATTTTCTACTTATAATAAAAAAAATGGAGTTGGGGGGGGGGGGGGGGGGGGGGGGGGTTGAACATGAATGTTTAGATGTTATGTTTTGTTTTCTCATGATTGGTGACAGAGGTTGTAGATTTAACCTGTTCTTTCCTTTGTTTATTAAAACACAAATTCTTTGAATTGAAAATTCAAGGTTGTGTAGATTGAAATTGATATATGAACAACACTTAGGAGCATTTAATTGTTAGATTATGTCTTTTAATTTTGTTTTAAATGGTGCAACGTTTCAACTATTCTGTCAAGAGATTTTAAAATGCAATGTAAAATTTGTTTTTCTTGTTTTGATTTTTTTATTGCAAAGATGTGCAAATTTCATAGACTTTGTGACTTGTTGTTATTGTTGTATATTATTATGTAAAGACAACTGATTGTTGATTGATGATCTCCCTTTAGCATAGGTAGGGCTTGGCCAAATTTCCGTACTGTAAATCGGGATATTTTTGTGTCGGTTACTCTTTACAAATATCACCATTTCAAGATGATGGTAAGTGAAATATATCAGAATAAAATAAATGTAAAAGTTTGATTTTCCATTCTTGTAACTCTGGAATTTACACAGAAGTAAAACAGTTGTGAAAATTTCCTGATTTGCAGTTTTTTGGGTTTTTTTTTTTTTTTTTACTTTTTAGCTCTAACATTTTAAAAAAATTAAAGTTATATGGTAAAACTAGAATGCTTTAAATAAGAATTTATGTATATTTGCAATTTTTCTGTATTTGTATGGCTGTAAATTTTTTTTATTTTATTTTTTATTTTATTATTTTTTATTTTTTCTCTCTCTTTTTTCATAATCATTATAAAAATTATTTTGATTGGTCTGTCTTAAGATAGCCACTCTTATTGGTCTGTTTTAAATAGCCACTCTGATTGGTCTATTTTAGATAGCAACTCTGTTTTACCTAGCACAAACTTGATAAAGCAGTTGATGTCTTTGGACTGAAAAGTTGCTGTTAAAGGGTTTGTAGAAATAATTCAGTCTAGAAACGGCAGTAAATTTTCAAAAAAATAAAAATGAATAAATAAATAAATAAAAAATTAAAGATAAATAATGATAATTAAACCAATGAATTATAATAATAAACATTAGTGTTTTTTTTTTAATTTGTACAGCAATATTGGTTTTCATAAATAATATGTGATGCTTCCATGTGGAATTTACGTTCAAATTAAAACTAGATAGTTAGAAACCTAATTTATAAATTATGTAAATTGAAAGAAATTATTTTACCAATTAACAGATTGTAATGATAAGCAGAATCATTAAGGTTGTATCATTATTTGACTTGTTGTTTGGGATGCTGTTGACTTTAGTTACTAGTATCTCATTGTTTTTATATGTTCAAGAATATTTTTCTTAATTTCATATTATAGAATTTATTCTCTTTTTTTGTTGAATTTGCAGGAAGCAATCTCAGACCCAAGAAAGACTTTTTAATTTTGATTTTTTTCAGTTATTGGTTTTGCCTTTCACGTTATGTATTCAGCCTTGATTGCCCAATGATACCATTTAATAGTTTCATCAGACTTGCCTAAATTTACGTATTTTGATTGTTTCTATTGGAGAATATCCTATGACTGAAAAATCACAGGTCTCTTGTTCTATATAAAATTCAGATCTTTTGACTAACTGATCAAGTATTTTCGTACAACCCCAAAATCAGGTTCTGGATTGTGGGTCCAGGTACCTTTTTTTTTTTAGTAAGGTAAACAGTTATCATTCAATGATTTTAACATTATTTGTAATTTGGTTTTTATCTGTTGGGGTGGGTGGTTTAATAAAATGCAAAATTTTTTTTTCTACATTTGTCATTAAATATCATGATGTCGTCCAATCCTATTTGCCCTTAAGCTCTAAATGGACTGTTCCTTATATATGATAGGACCAATTCCATTAATATAGACTTAGGGTTGAAATTGTGTTCATGATGAGATAGATATTAATACAGTATTTACTATTGTTTTGTCCCAGATGTTTTGTGAATAATTTTGTTTTTGTTTGTTTGTATATAAATTAGTTACCAGGCGCTGTTAATGATGAAATTTACTGTTAATATAATGTAATTCATTGTTAATATGATGAACAACTTTGTATCTTCTCTTGTTGTCATTTTATTGTTTTTTTTTTTTTTTTTTTTTTTTTAAAATCTGGATTTATTGAACTTTGGATGATTTTTTTTCATTATTTCACTATTCTCAATAAAATAATTCTAAGCATGATTGATAGGTTTATTTTCTGGATATTAAGATTTACTTTATATGTGTATGTAAAGTAGCATACTATTTTTGAAAAAATTATCTTTATTAATTAAAAAGTTTCTCCTACAAATTGTATGATTGGATACTTGTTTCCATTTTTAATTTCCTCTTCTTTTTTCTTCAGCAGTTAGCAATATAAAAAGTGGTTAACCCATGTTATATTTTTTCAACATAGATTTTTTTCTTCCGGTGTAATTGGAACGTAAATTTTTTTTTTTTTTTAAAGACTCGTTATTGCAAAACTTATTATAATTTTTTTCTATTATAAATTTTTTTCTTCCAATAAACTCATCATATTTTCAACATTAAAGCACATGTTGTTCAAATAATTGTTAAGTCATATTATGTTGAAAATATGTTGATTGAACAGAGAAGGAATTTTTATATATATACATATAGCTGGCTAATATTCTTTTATCATACTGTTGCTTATTTTGCTGTTGATTTCTAAAAAGGCATTTAATTATTTAATTGTGGCATTATCGACAGCCTTATACTGTTAATCATATCTATGGTTTTAATTTTTGTTTTACATTAGAGTTATCTGCCCTTTGTCTTCATGAAGAAAGGGAGATAACATTACCTTGTGTAAAACTTCATTAAGGGAAATAACTGCCTTTTGATTCAATCTTGATCAATTAGAAATTGAAAATTCACTTTTTAAAGATATGATAAAATAATAGTTCAATATAATGGTAATAAAAATTTTAAAATCAAATTTTGAATTAAAATAAAGTGTAAATTTGGTAATTAATGCTCGTTAAAATGTGTTCATCTGTTAACTTTGATTAACTTTCTGTAAAATGAAGTTGTAATTATTGTATCTGTAAAATTGAAAAATAAAAAATGATACAAATAAAATGTTTTTTTTTTTTTTTTTTTTTTTTTTTTTTTTTTTTTTTTTTTTTGTTGGTCTTTATAGAAAAAAAAATAATAATAAAAACCAACAAAAATTGCTTTAATTAATTATTGATTTGACAATTATTTTGTCTGTGTAAATGGAGATGTTTGCCCTGAGAATATTTAGCAGGTCTCTAGTCAAATACGGAAACATGGGCCATGAGCAATGTTTCTGTACATCTATTTCATCATCATCATCAATCATTATCATTGTCATCATCATCATGATTCACATCAAGTTGATGCATATACATTTATAAGACATGGGCTGATGTATGATTATAAAGGAAATTTATTTCAGTAAGAAAAACTAAGAAACAGATTTCTGTAGCCCCGAACTGCCATAGCAGGCGAATCGCCATAGTGTTTTAGACTGATTTCTTTGAAGAAAAAACTGCCTCTGGTAAAAATTAGGGTCTAGATATGGTAATGAAACAAATATAAATTTTCAATTACATTATGAATTTTATCAAGTTTGTTTAATTTCATATCTAAAGTTGTATCAAAAGATGAAAATTCAATAAGTGGAGTAACGCTGTTTCATAACCCAGTCAGTATTTTTCACTTATGTCAAGACAACCATTTCTTGGATGGTGAGGAACAGAAAAACAACCACTTAACCGAGGCAGTAAAAGACACTGATCAGGAAGTGCATTCTTTAAACCACTTAGAAACCGAGACCACAAATATTCAATTATTTTTTTGTTGCACAAGGATATGTTAGTTTAACTATACATGAAAGGCGATGACAAATTTTTTGTGCTATATGAGTAGGGTCAGGAGAATATGTTAAACTGTATGTGAAGTTCAAGGACATATATTTTGTATTAAATGTGAATGCAGATGATATATGTAAGTGTGTTTAGGTCAAGGAATATGTTTGTCTGACAACATTGTATATGTGTATGGCACAGAAAGGAGTAATAGATATTCAGGCTTCTTTCAAGATCCTACTGAGGCAGTCAGTTCTGGGATGGAGGAGACTGGAGTAACTTATGGGAAAGTCCTCAAACCTAGGATGTAAGAAGTACCTTAAAAAACTTGAGACCACTGAGCCTCAAAGCCCCTCCCCCCCACCCCAATGAATTTCAAGGAATTGTATATTGGACTACATGTGAAAGTCAAGTAAATGTATGTTGGATTATATGTAAAGGTCAAAGACATGTATTGTAATTTATGTAAAGGTCAAGGACATATATGTTGGACTTAATGTTAGGTAAAGGACATGTATTTTGAGCAACACATGAAAACCAAAGACGTATATGTTTGACTTTGTAAAGGTCAAGGACATGTATGTTGGGTTGCACATGAAGATTTAGGGCATGTATATTGGACATTAGGTAAATGTCAAAGGATATGTTTGTTGGACTATACGTATACGTGAATGTCAAGAATATGAATGTTGAATTACAAGTAAATGCCAAGTACATATATGGTCTATTTTTAAAGTTCATAACATGCATATTTGACTATGTGAAAAGGTCAAGGACATGCGTGGTGAATTACCTGTTTCCTGTTTTTTCTATAATTTGACGGTTACTCTGAAGAAGAAACTACATTAGTATAGTTGTTACGATATCTGTTTTCACTTGCTACTTTTTCTGACGGTTATTGACTTTATCACCGATGCCCCGTGTCACAGAAGGCGTGCCACACTAAAGAACCCCTACTGCAAATTGCCCTGAGCGCATTGCAAAGGTCACTTCATGTATATTCTAGCTTTAATAGCAGCCAAGTTAACGCATTTCATAACACATTGTTTTCATTAGGTGGTAGGGTTGAATGTTATTTTACATCATATCAGCACTTTTCAGCTATTCGAGGCGAGTCTTTTTCTTATCTTGAGGATTTAACACAAGTTCATGTGGTATATGTATGTGTGTGCAAGTATTTATAATCTGTATTGTATTAGTGGGTAATTATGGCGACCTTTAGAGCACCAGTACACTTGCCCGCAATATCGAAGACAAACATCACAGACTACATCAAACTGTTACCAAGCCATTCAGTAAAAGTCTACGGCAAGATGAACCCTTTCTTACTTGTGGTCTACATGAATTGAACCCACAGTGGTGGATCGATGCCTCGAGTTTGAAAACTAACACCTCAACAACTCAACCAGCGCGGTCTCTTGTATACAATTAAAGAATTTTAACCATTAGAGGTTGATCTATTTTTCTGCTCTTTATTTCCCCCAAGGACCTAAAAAGTGTCGTGACACAAAAATAAAAATTTAATAAGGCTATTTTGGAATGTATTGTAAAGAAAGTTTTATTGATTTACCCTCAACTGTAAAGAAGACTGCCTTGGTGCTCAGCGGTAGAGCGTCTGCTTTGAGAACGTGAGGTCATGGTAACTTGTGTTAAGATTTATTATTGAGAATAATAAAATTTATCTCGTGACGAATGGCTGATAATTGCTGAAGTGAGGTAGAAAAAAAAAACTCACTCAACCAACCAATCAATCAAAAAAGAAATATTAGGGTAAATAGTTATACATCGTGAATGTCCAAATGTATTAGTTATAATTAGTAATGGTTGTCACTCGTGCGTGTACAAAACCATAGTCATTATTAATAAAACTCAGTTTTTCAGGGAATGTAGGCACATTGAACATTATTTTACAATTTATTCTATTGACAATATTTGATTTGGAGTAACCAAATGCACAATGTCAGTCTCTGCTAAAAATTTTATTTTAAAAAGCCGAGGCATCCGCCTATACAATTCATAATTTAAAATTTGTTACAATGATATTAACACTGTATACATGAAAAAGAGAGTACCAAAACGGAACGGTTTTGAATATTAAAAGTTTGATAAAACATTACATTATGTGTTTCAAGATACATTTCAGAATACTGCATTCCGTATACTTTCATACAAATACGAAAAATTTGATAAAAAAAGGCCGTGTTTTTCAATTAATACACATAGAGTGCATTCCTCTCCATCAAAGATATTTTGACTACAAAAACTTCTATATTTTATCTTCTGTTTTGCAAATTTTGGTTGATGGAGAGGGATGCGCTGGCATTGAAATTTGAGGATAAAGATAAAACACATTACCCCTTAATCGCCCCAAACAACATTAGCTAGCATATGATTTCTATATCATCTACGCTGGCTTTGTGGTAAGACGTAGGAAATGATAACCTAAAAGTCCTGGGTTCGAATCTTATGGCTGTTTTAATATATTTTGTATTATTTTTTTTTACTTTCACAATATTTTTCTCATTTAAACACAATGTTTTTGCTTCTTCAACCCATTTAAATTACGCACTGCTCATCTGAACACATCATTGAAACTAATTTCAAATACATGTCGTATATATCTAACAATGATATGATCTATCGTCAGGCCAGTGGTCAATACACGTGCGTTTCCTATACAAGTTTAAAGTATACAAAGCAACATTATAAAGCTTGTAAAACACGGAGCTATTACCATTGCAATGTAGGCGCTGCATTAGTTCATAGTCAAAAATCATTGATTGTGAATTTTGCTCTTTACAATCACGGGTAATAATAGTGAGAAAACAACCAATGACACATTTTCATGTTAAGTTTTTTCTAGTAACAATTTTGAGATGTCTTTATTACGTTAGTTTTGATGTAGCCACGTTAGACTAAAATTAATTTGCACTTGGCCTCGAGTCAATGTTGGGATATAGAGGTCTCCAAAAGGTTTAACCTTGTTTCTTGGCATTTTTCCTACAGGCGGATCTCTCGGCTTTTTGAAACTCATTCTTTATTAATCTGTATATACCGAAGTCAAGTTAGTGTATTTGTGAGATGTGCAAGTGTGTATTTCAATGTACTTGGTACTAGCGCGCCCTTATGTTAATTTTTGAGGTGCTAGCTCACTGAGTAAGTATGCCGCATACAAGCAGGCCACTTCCCAAGACACTTTATTCTGTCTTCGAGAAAACCACTATATACTCTTTCTTCCGACTTCTTAGCGCCTTGCTACCAAGAAATATTTCAGATTTAAACTCTTGTGTGTGACCTAATTAGGGTTCGAACCCCGACCTCCTGCTCTCGAGGCGGACACTCTATTACTCAGCCAACAAGGCGATAATAACATATGGGGTTTCCTTTTATAATAAGGTACATATTACGCGTGTTATTTCGTGAGTTTCGTGTAAATCTGCACAAAAAAATAAAATAAATAAATAAATTAATTAATTTAAAAAAAAAAACAAAACAAAAAAACAAAACAAAACAAAACAAAACAAACAAAAAAGAACGCAGTGTTTCGTTTTCAATATGCTTTCGTTATGATAACGGTTTCACAATATTTTAAGATTTTTTAGTTTTGTTTACTTTTACTAATTTACAATGTATTTAAAAAGTATTCAACTATTTTAAAATTGATGTAGTAATTTGTAATTGGAAAGCAAAATCCCAATCCTAAGGAATTAAAAATTGAAAAATTGCAGTTTCTTTAGCCAAATAAAGCCTGTCTCACACAGAACACACGGCTTATACGGTTGGCCACCCGTGTAAACCGTACATACAACCGAACCAACCGTGACCTTATCCGAGTTACAGTCGGGCCATTCGAGTATATCCGTGAAAGCTGTGTATGATTTTTAAAACCTTTAAAAAACTGGCACGGGTACCATGTCCGTGTATGGTCGTATAAGCGATCGTACAAGACCGTGAGAGACCGTGTGTGACCGTACGGGATCGTATATACAACCGCACATGAAGTCCACTCCACGAGTGAGTTCAACCGTGTCAATATCGTATATAAATCGTATATATCAAAACAAACACGAATGTGTGATAATTCGAGCATGACTCGAACAAAAGTCGGTGGGATCGTATGTAAACCCTGTAAATGTCTAGTTAATCGAGTAAAAGTCGTGTTTAATCGTACTAGGCCGTAACAGACCGTATTAGACCGTACTTGGAACCGTACAACAATCGTATCAAAATCGTTTGCAACTCGTGTTCAAACCGTGAGAAACCTTGCTTGACCGAGTATATCCGTGCTTTGTTCGTACATACTCGTGCTACATTCAAGTCTAAATTGTACCAACTCATCCCCAGGCACGGTTTGAGCTCAATACTCGTACCAGTCAACCCGTGTAGAACCGAGTATACCGTATTAGAACCGTGTGCCCAACCGTGTTCTGGTGTGTTGTGGGAAAAATGCAGCGCAAGAGAAGCAACTCCTACATTATTCGAATTTGGCGCTCTTTCTCACTAACATGTATGCCAAGGTAGATAACTCTCTTTCATTACAGTTTACAAGTTGTGTTGACATGACGTCCACAAATCTTGCCAAATTCAGAGAAATCGGAAGGAAAATTATCGCAGTTGGCAGAAATTATGGGTATGTTGTATTTCAGGTTACTAAATATCATAAATAGTTTGGTGGTTTCGAGTCGCTTCGTGTCCCTGTGCTAGGCTGATATAAATGTTATATCGGCATTTGCTAGTAGTAGGAGTTTGCTCCCTTTGACCATATACCATTTGTTCCTATTTGTTGCTTACTGTGTTTATTGAAGGTTTCAAACATTGATTGACATAGAATATAAATGAAGAATATAAATAAATAAATTAGAGACATGTCCTCTGCTCAAATAAAATTAAAGTTTTTATGCTTAAATATTTCTGCGTAAATTTTTCATAATAAGAAATAATACTAATAAATTTAAAGAAAAAAATAATAAATAAAATGAAATAATAATAATGACAATTTTCATTATGTTAATGACTTGTGCTACTTTTGATTTTTCTTGTGAAATTGTGAAATAATAGTTTACAAATTAATTGAGAGTAACACTTTTTCCAGTCATCAAGTTATTACGAAATTTTACAAAATAATTTAAATATGTATCTTATTTAAATTTGAAAATTATGAATTTAGAAATGTAGGCTTGAAATCCACATACAAAGGGTTTTTTATTTCAAATGATTGTAGAATATATTCAATACATTATGAATAATTTTTCTGTCATTATTCTCTCTCTCTCTCTCTCTCTTTTTTAAATTTTGCAAGATATGTCAAAATAAATCAATATTTTGTAGTTAAAAAGTAATACCAAATAAATATCCAACTCCATTCCACACCATTCCACACTTTAATATTAATATAAATGGACAAATGGACAAATCTTGACTAGGATGTGAAATAGCATTATTCCAATACACTTGTTCTAGTGAATATAGATATTTACAACATAGTCATTGTTGTTAGGAACATGCTCAAGTATCCTAAGTAACCAAAAACAATAGCAACTATAGCAACAGTAGCCATAGCAACACAATGATGTTAAAATAAGAAAGACAACATAAGATAAATACCTTTCATTATAACATTTTTAAAGAATTTATCTCCTTTGAATTAAGAGGTTGATAACACGACTGTACATAAGTATGGGGTCAATAAATAGGATTTTACAGATAAAATTATAAATATGGAGGCTCACAACAAACTGCAGAACTTTATAAGTAAAGGCAAAAAGATTGTAGCAGTTGGCAGAAACTACAAGTATATACATAATTGTCTGTCTGTCAAGGCAGTTATACCATATTTTTCCTTTTTTTAAAAGATTCTGAGCAGATTTCTTATCAAAGATAATATAATTTAAATATCTGTATTCTATATTCTAGTGTTCTTAAAGATTATTTGTAGAAACTAATTTGTTTAGTTAAGGAATAATGATTTTGAAACCAGGACCTGTTCTCTGAACTACAACAAAGTTCAGGTGTGTGTGTGTGTGTGTGTGTGTGTGTGTGTGTGTGTGTGTGTGTTTGTTGTAGCAGTCTCGGTAGCTCATTTGGTAGAGCACTTGCCTTTAATGCAGTCCCGGATTCAGTCCCTTATCCGACCCTCCTTTTTTTCTTCTTCCTGTTATAGTGTGTGTGTGTGTGTGTGTGTGTGTGTGTGTGTGTGTGTGTGTTTGGGCTCAAAATATACAGATTTGTACAATACATGTATCAGTAAGATAATTTTCCGGAGTTAGCATTTCTAATTGTTATTCCTTTATATTTTATGAAGAATGTTTTTCAGTTCTTTTTTTACACATTTTTCCAGAGCTCATGCCAAAGAATTAGGAAATCCAGTGCCAAGTAAACCTATTCTATTTTTCAAGCCAACTACAGCATATATAACCCAAGGACAAGCAATAAAGGTCTGTATTTAACTAAAGTAAAATCTGAAAGACATGCACAATGAAATAAACTGTTTGACTGAAAAAAAGCCATTTTATACTTGAAATAGTCAGACCACATTGTGACCTGAATACAAAGGTCATGACCTGCATATCAGATTTTATAAGTTCAGACCCCTGAGTAGAAAAAAAGGGATTTTAGTTACCAGTATAAGATATAAAATGAGAGACCACATTGTGGCCTGAATACAAAATTCATGACCTGCATATCAGATTTTTATAAGTTCAGACCCCTGAGTAGAAAAAAAGGGATTTTAGTTACCAGTACAAAAAAATAAAACGAAGCATTTGAAATTTTGTCTTAATACAAAATTCATGTATTTTAGTGATAGCGGTTAGTAGTTTCTCAGAACACAGGAAGAAGCAATAAAGATTTGTATTTAGATATAAAAAAGTCTTGAAGGCAATAAGTTAATATAAGGGAACTTAGTAACTGAGTGTCTAAAAAAACATGTACATGAGTAATAGTGGTTAGAATTTTCTTAAAACTGAAGAACAAGCAATAAAGTTGTGTAATAAGATAAAAAAAAAAGTCTAGGAGACCAGGAGTAAATATAAGGGATTTTAGTTACTGGTATAAGATCAGCACAATGATTAAATTTTGTCTGAAAAAAAAAAAAAAAACAAAAAAAAAAAAAAACAAAAAAAAAAACAAAAAAAAAAAAAAAAAACATTTACCGGTACATGAGCAATAATGGTTAATATTTTCTTAAAACTGAATAAGGGTGTGTATTTACTCAAAAAAAAAAAAAAACTTAAGAACATGCAATAATGTGATGTGCTATTGTAACCCCCCCCCACACACACACACACACAAATCAGTAATGATGCTTTTTTACACAAAATTTTAAAAAAACTTCAAAATAAGCAATAATGAGATGTACATTTGTACACCAAAACAAATTTGATCAGCGGTGATGTTTATGCTTACCCAAAACAAATTAAAAGCAAGCAATAGAGTATTGCGTTTTTATCAGTAATGAGTACGAATTTCAGTACATCTCTGACTGGTAGATGTCTTTATTTATGATGATATTCGAGTTTTATGTTTCCCGTGTCTCTGGCTGTACACCAATAAACCAAAAACATTGAGTTAGTGAAATTACCATAAACAATCAGTTATATGCTATATCAATTTCAGTTTTTATTTTTACAGGTGCCCCTTGGTTGTACTTCTTTACATCATGAGGTTGAACTGGGCCTGGTTATTGGTAAGACAGCCAAGTCTGTTCCTGAGAGTGAGGCTATGAATTACATCGGTGGATACTGCCTTGCTTTAGATATGACAGCCAGAGACTTTCAAGACTTTGCTAAGAAGAATGGTCAACCATGGACATTGGCCAAAGGATTTGATACCTCATGTCCAGTTAGTGAATTTATTGACAAATCTAAGCTGAGTGACCCCAGCAATCTACAGATATGGCTAAAAGTTAATGGACAAACGAAACAGGAGGGCAATACTAAAGACATGATATTTAGTTTACCGTATTTAATCAGTTACATCAGTAATTATTTTACTCTAGAAGAAGGGGACGTAATTCTGACAGGGACACCAGAGGGCGTGGGCCCCGTAAATCCCGGTGATAAGATTGAATGTGGATTAGCAGATATCATTTCAATGTCATTTAGTGTCAACTAATAATTAATTATGATAAATCATACCTTTTCAAAATATTTTTTGTGATAAACTTATAAAAAACAAGAAAATTATTTCAAGAAAAATGTGCATGTTCATTAGTCCGAGAGATCGATTTTATATTACTTTTCGACTTTTGTAAAAATCGACGTCGATTTTACAAAAGTCGAAAAGTAAAAAAAAATCGACGTCAGATCTCTCGGACTACATGTTCATATGCTGGTAAATGTTGAATAATTCCAACTTGGATTGGATATTTGTAAAATGCTATAGTTGCAAAATAATATATTAGGTATTAAAATTTCATGGATTTTTCATGAATTTTTTTACATAGAATATTGTGATTTACAAATACATGTATGTAATCAAATATTATATTATTATATTCAGATGTACTTTTGATCACAGATCAATTTTATTTTTTTTTATTCCAGAAATAAAGATTTTTAAATGGTATTTATTATGTTTCAATATATTAATAAGACATTATAATTTGATAAGACACAAGACATTGTTTCTCCTGTAGCATCAGGCTATAAAAGACAACAAAAATTTGAGATATTACTTCTTGTCTAGCGTTCAGCATCAGAGGGGACGGCGTATTATGTCGTCTGCTTCATTCAGTGCCAGGATAATGTGACTTTGGCAGTTGTATGCTTGTCTGCAACATTGATTCTGAGCAAGCACCTTATCCCCATCAAAAAGTTATTCAGAGTGACAATAGTACATGGCAGGCTAAACACACACGCGTAGTTAAATCCTTGGAAAATTGATAAACTTGCTTTCGTTGTGCATAGCCGAAAGCTGCTGATGTGATATTCAATGACAATACAACCATCCAACTGTATCATTGATATTGATCACTGTCGAACACAGGCGCTTGTTTCTGATATTGAAATAAACAAAAACCCGTAATGGTAGGGTTAATATCAGAAACATGCGCCTGTGGTCTGTGCTGCTGAGGTAAACAGCAGATGTCCTACAACAGATTATAATCACATTGACCCGAGTTGAGTTCCTTCAAATAACAGATGAAGATAAGCAAAACTAACACATTGACATAAAGTTAATCATTTCGCGAAAGAAAGGCTGATCTCGGATTCTACAAAGAAGTAGGGGTTGAGGGGATAAAAGCCGAGGATCGAATGCTCAAACCTCCTAGGGAGGATGCTCCTCCGGAAAATGTTTTAAAAATGGTGCAAAATCCTGCACTCTGATGCAATTTAATCTGCATTAAAGAGTTTTATATCTTCTGGTATATAGAAAATGCACAGAAGTGTATTTTCAGCGACACTGGGGAAGAGGGAGAAGGTTACGCCTCTTGCGCCCCTTTGTTCTGCCCCTAATTAAATTTCAAGTTTAATGAGAATGATTTCATCAAGCTGCTTACAGTGCTTCTCATCGCCTAAGGTTGATTCCCAGTCAGGCGGTTCCTATGGTAAGAAAGTTTGTCAGTTTGCTTGCTGAAGAGCGGTGGTTTTCTTTGAGTGCCGCACCAGAGGCGGATCCAGGATTTTACAAAGGGAGGGGACTCGAACCTTCTGGAGGGGGCTCCGGAATTCTTGAAAACGGCGCACTATCCTTCATCCTGCATTTTTGTGCAATATAAGCTGAATTAAAGAGAAAAAATATCTTTCGTTCAAAGTGCTGAACATATAAGAAAAAATACACAAAAAATGGCAGTGACATAAATGGGGCATACGCCCCTCACCCCCATATTCCTAGATCCGACATCAATTGGATTTGACAAAGTTTTATTAAGCCCGCGCCAACAGTCCTCGCTACCTCAGTTTGGTTTTACTGTTAGCCGGGTTGATAGAGTGCATTATTTTGCTTCTTGAGTATCATTCTACCGACCAGTTTTGATCAATTTATGTTATTTTTATTCGGATTTGATTTTTTTTGTATAAGAATCAGATTTCTTAGCTTCTAAAATAAGATTTACTGTCTAGACCGACATATTATTTATAATGTGATTATAATTCCACACGGAGCACGAGCGTTGTTTCAAGATTCTAGACTCATTATATTGCAGTCTACGGAAGCCGACGCATGCCACATGCAATCAAAAATATACCGTATGTTTTTCCACGGACAAAACAAAATTGCAATATGGGTGTATATATTTTAATTATCAAGATCTCTCTCTCTCTCTCTCTCTCTCTCTCTCTCTCTCTCTCTCTCTCTCTCTCTCTCTCCACAGTTAATGACGTAAGAAGTTTGACGTGAGCGTGAGGCAAGTCATTGCAGGTGCTTTACAAAGTTTGAGCAATTGATGAATGCTTCTTGAAAACAAATAACGGTGCAATTTTTTAAAAATGTTTTTATGATGATGATCGTAAGCTCAGTAGAGTGACATCAGCCGTAGTCGACTGGTTGTTTTCCGTTTAGCAAGAGGCTCTTCCGTTAACTGATATTTTCCCACCTGTATTTTTGACCAATCATATCACAGACAACAACTTTACGTTTGAAATTGGATTCTATGAATCCTTCGATAACAACTGTCTTTACAAGTGACAAGTCTCAACGATTGAACTCTTTAACGGTCGAATGGCAAATTAAATACTGCATTTTGTGATCTAATCCGTCACTAATACAGGTGGGAAGTATCATTTAACGGAAGAGCCTCCCGCTTGACGGAAATCAACCAGTCGAATACGGCTAGTTTATATATCCTCAAAACTTCTGATTCAAGAGCACAGCAACTCGAGACAGATCTTGAAGGTTTGTCAGCTCACATGTCGAAGGTCAGTGCTTTTATTTGATATGGGTGTTGTTGTTTTCCCAGCGTCTAAAATTGACCTTTTAAATACAAATTATACTGTTATAATATTTGTCTGCCTCGGCAGTGACTCAGTGGTTTCACGTCCGCCTCGATAGTGTGAGGTGGAAGGTTTGAACCCAGACCGAGTCATAAATAAGACTTAATATTTGAGACACTACTTTTTTCATCTAGCGCTTGGTCTTAAAGGAAAAGAGTATCGACTGGTTCAACCAGTGCCAGGGTAATATTACTAGGGAGTGGTAAATTTTTCTACTGCATACTAGCTCAATGGACTGGCACCTCAACATAAAGACAATAACATGGGCGAGCTATAAGGCAGACCGTCATGCATACTCCCACATTTCGCACAAAAAGACCAGGAATGTGTGCGGTACAAGACAGAGCATCATGCACACTCGCACGTTTCAGGCATAAAGGAACTTGTGGAGATTTATAACCTTGCCCTCGTCGAGGAATAGCTGTAAAAATTACTGACGCCAAGTAAATCAACAATACAGCCAACCAACTATGATTTTAACTCTTGTTTAATTGTCAACCTATTTGTTGAAATGTGAAAAGTTTTATTTCATCCGTTATGAGAATCAGAATAGTTAGATGCTAAATATTACCGTGATAAATTAAATAAGCTGAAAGGTCTAGACCGATGTATGAAACATAACTTGATTACAAGCCCATACGGAGGACGACAAATGCTATAAAATTTCCTCTTCAGTCTCCGTAAATAATACACGTGCGTCTATGGAATGAAGGCTAATTAACAAACTATTTTTCACGTGTGAGCAAAGATTATTTAGAATACACAGAGGGATCGTGATTTGAAATTCTAGTGAGCGTTAAACGCTATGTTTACGGTGATTATTGTAAAAATATCAATGTATTTGTCTTTTCGCTCGGGAAATTATCAAGTTAATAATGTTAGAAGTTTAACACGAAACCAGATCACGTGACCAAATCCACGATATATAGATCTTTAGATCCCAACACAAGATTGACAACTATCACTTTGAGTATTTACTGAATAGAGGTGAAATAAAAATAAAGATGTAGATTTCTTATTTATTTTTAAAGTTAAAAGATTAGAATTTAAAAGCAATTTTACTGATTTGAATGTAAAACACATACCAATTTTACTGCACAGTATGTGCTTTCCTCATCAGTGATATTGAACTTTGACTTTGATGAGTACCACCAATGAAGTTGAAGTTGAATTCAACAATTTTCACGGTTAAATTTAGAAAAAAATGAAGTAGAATTTTTAAACGCCTCAGTCAATTTTTTTGACTTGTATCGAATCGCTCAGTTCTGGAATGTAGGAAAGCGACCTTCGGTAAGCGAACTGACAGTTTCTCACATTAGGATCTGCCCCGATCGTAGTTCGGACCTAGGCGGTGAGAGACATCGTGAGTGTGTGCTTAGACTACTCGGTTACTGCGGACCTAGACGGTGAGAGACATCGTGAGTGTGTGCTTAGACTACTCGGTCACTGCGGACCCCGGTAAAATTACCTATCACATTTTAGCTTTTTTTTTTTTTTTTTTTTTTTTTTTTTTTTTAGTAAAAAAAACTGTATTTATGACTCAAATGAGTACGTATTTTAGTAAACATCGTTAGAATGTAGTGTTTTATACCAGAAAACCGTGGCACGTAAAGACTCTCCCTGCACATTGTCCTAAGCAAACTGCTGAAGTCAAAATTTGTTACTTCACCTATAGTTGGTGACGTCTCGATATAAGTGAAATGTTCTTGACAGGGATGTAAAACCCCATTCAATCAATATATCAATCTTTATTCTTATTGTCATGTGCAAAATTTTGAATTTTTACAAAAAAGAAATATTCAAAATTTTGCACATGACAAAACTGTGCAAAATTTTGAATATTTCTTTTCCTTGTACATGACATTATGAAGACATCCTAATACACCATTAGATTATTACCTCTGGCTTATCGAGTTGATTTCAAAAACCTAAATAGAAAGAATATATTCCTGAAAATTGTATATATTTTTTCAGTTAAACGATTTTTCTTTAATGAAAAATAACATTTAAGATTTTTTAATATTTATTTATCTGATTTTTTCTACTGAAGGTAACGTGACTTTTTTTTGTTATTTTCTACATTGAATTGATGTGTTAAAAGTATAACATAACGGTATGGAATGGACAGAAATTCGGTTATAGACATAATGATTTGGAATTGATTAAAATTCGATTATAATACATAACGGTATGGAATGGACAGAAATTCGGTTATAAAAATAATGATTTGGAATTGATTAAAATTCGATTATAATACATAACGGTATGGAATGGATAGGAATTCGGTTATAAAAATAATGATTTGGAATTGATTAAAATTCGATTATAATACATAACGGTATGGAATGGACAGAAATTCGGTTATTAAATAATGATTTGGAATTGATTAAAATTCGATTATAATACATAACGGTATGGAATGGGTAGAAATTCGGTTATAAAAATAATGATTTGGAATTGATTGCAATCCGATTATACTGCATAACGGAATGGAATGGAAAGAAATTTGGTTATAATACATAACAGTATGGAATGGGTAGAAATTCGGTTATAATGCATAACTGTATGGAATGAATAGAAATTTGGTTAAAACACATAACGGTATGGAATGGATAGGAATTCGGTTATAATACATAACGGTATGGAATGGGTAGAAATTCGGTTATAATACATAACGGTATGGAATGGGTAGAAATTCGGTTATTGTACATAACGGTATGGAATGGGTAGAAATTCGGTTATAATACATAACGGTATGGAATGGATAGGAATTCGGTTATTGTACATAACGGTATGGAATGAATAAAATTAGGTTAAAATACATAACAGTATGGAAAAGATAGGAATTCGGTTATTGTACATAACGGTAAGGAATTGATATGAATTCGGTTATAATACATAACGGTATGGAATGGATAGGAATTCGGTTATTGTACATAACGGTATGGAATGGATAGAAATTAGGTTAAAATACATAACGGTATGGAATGAATAGGAATTCGGTTATTGTACATAACGGTATGGAATGGATAGAAATTTGGTTATAGTACATAACGGTATGGAATGGACAGAAAACCGGTTATAGTACATAACGGTATGGAATGGACAGAAAACCGGTTATAGTACATAATGATATGGAATAGATAGAAATTCGGTTATAATACATAACGGTATGGAATGGATAGAAATTCGGTCATAATGCATAACTGTATGGAATGGATAGAAAGCCGATTTTGACACATAATGGATAGAAATGCATTATACGTTATAATACAAAATGGTATTGAATGGAAAGAAATTTGGTCATAATACACAACGGTATGGAATGGATAGAAATTCGGTTATAATACATAACGGTTTTGAATTTTAGTGGTTTATTGTGTATTTGTAATTGATTCAGCGTATGAAAAAGTAAACAAATAACAGGAAGAAACACCAAAGACACAACACAACAAAAGTTTAAATGGGACTTTTTCGCGGTATATATATTTTGGAGTTGGCGGTATTTATTCGCAGCACGTTTAAATTAGCGAGTCAGACTATGTAGCCTTTTTTTAAAGTTTTCATAGCGTATCTATATAGGTTTAGTTTGATTTAATGGGCTTTTACGTCCCAGTCAATAATATTTCACTTATATCGAGACATCACCATTTATAGTTGATGTGACATTCAGATGATCTCGAAAATATCGTGATTCCCGCGAATTAAATCGTACATACAGAGTTTTATACAGTGTATATAGACGATACATATTATATTCTTCAACTGATACATTTCTCGCATTTCTCCTTTTATCCGAAAAAAATTCACACATACACAAAGGCTTTTATTTACAAACTCTTAGACGAAAATATTTTATAATTATAGTAGAATCCCAGGGATTGAGAAAATACTTGCCTCTCTTGTGATGTGATAAAAAGATCATACGTGATATATTTAAATTTGTTTTTACAAAGATGATGGTTATTACACAATTTTTAAGTAGCAAATATGTAACTGTTTATTTCTTTACAAAGTTTATTGCTCCTTAAAGGAACATAAAAATGATTTATTAATAACTAAGAATGCTATTTTTGAAAACTTCAAATATAACTGGTATTCATGATTGCTATAAATTAATGCCGACGACTTGCATATAATGATCATAACAAATGAACGTTACTAAATTGCAGGATATATTCAATTTGTTTTGTCTATTTTGGATCGCATAATTAAACAAATACTATACGGCTTTTTTTAAAAAATATTTTTTATTTTATTTTTTTTTAAAATTATTTCCGTTGTGTTTTGCTATAATTCTAGAGGCATAAGCTTCTGTTTAATCATTACAAATGATACATCCATCATTTTCGGATCCCCCATTCCTAGTCCCTCATTCGAAAACAGGCTTCAAATAGCCCCACCCACCAAATTTTTAGCAAAATTTCTAAATTATTTCTCTTTGCGTGCTCCCTCGCCTAGGTTCACCATACCCCTACGGTTGGCCCGGGGTACTTCACTCGCAGCTGGGCGCCCCCTTTCCCTATGCGTTCTCCTGCTCTTCCACAGTTCTGGCATCTTCGTTTGAGTCTGAATACAACACTTCATCAGTAAAATCATAAAAAAAACTATTTTAAAAATAAATAGTCTGCAAAATGACCGCAAGGCCCCATGAAGACTCTAAACTCTATTAACTTGTGTGTGTAACAATGGTCAAATGTGTTTAGACACTGGTCTAGATTGTGCAAAATGAATTTTAATAGATTGAATAGCAAAGTTTTTAAATGGTCAAATTTGTATGGTTTTAAACGTATAAAAAATTGGTGTTTTAGAGTGTGCAATCAATTTCAATCTATTGGTTTTAATGAATATATAAATATTGATATATATCCTTCTAAAAGTATTATCAATATGATTGAAGATGTTTTGTTTGAAAATTTTAAGCATGATTGGTATGTTAAGCTTTTATCGGATAAACAGGTTAAGCTACGTTTTTATAAGATTTTTAAATTTGATTTTTGTACTGAAAAGTTTTTAAATTGTAAAATGCCTGGGAAATATAGATCGGCCTTCTCGAAGTTTAGATGTGGTGTTGCAAAGTTAAGAGTTGAAACAGGCAGATATGAACGTTCAGCAGTGGAAGATAGGGTGTGTTTTAATTGTAATGATATTTTAGAAGATGAAAAACATGTTCTTTTAGAGTGTCCATTATATGATAGTTTTAGACAAACGTTATTTTAAAAGCAAGGTCTTTCGATAACCATTTTTTAAGTAGAACTGATCAAGAGAAGATTAGATTTTTATTTACCAATGAATCATTGTTTAATTATACTGCCAAAACCTGTTATGATATTTAATGAAAAGGAAATGTGTTTTATATAAATCTTTAAACTAGTGTGTACTTTTATAGGATATGTATATATATTCCCTCTTAATGAATTATATATTAATTAATGCAACTTGTTTTAATGTAAATAATTTTATGTATAGTCTCTCATAACTCTTTTTAGAGTGGCTCTAAGTAATTTATCCAATTTGAAATTTTATGTATACTTATTTATTTGCTTGAGGTGAGACTCTTATAAAATCTATGTTATGTTATGTTATGTTATGTTATGTTATGTTATGTTATGTTATGTTATGTTTGTATCAATAGATTCAGGTAAAATTCTCTATACACCAGAATATGTTGTCTTCAAAAAATATCTTATATAACAACAACAACAAGTGACAACACGAGTTTTGCTTATTTGTTGGTTGTTTTACGTCAAAACCAGCAATTTTAAGCTATTCGTGACGAGGAATTGGTGATATTTATTTATATTTATAAAAATTATTTTTTAATGTTTTATTTAAATTTTAAAAAAAATCCAATTTAAATGAAAAAAACTTACATTTAAAAAATGTTGTCATAGTAACCAAAATTTTTTTTTGAAAACAATGCTACGATATGGCTGTAAGTAAATGCTTAATGACTCACAATTGTAGTGGATTTCTGTGAAGTACACGTATATTAATCAATAGTAGCAAGTTTTATCAATAATATCAAACGGTATGGAGTGATTTTCTTTTTGGGTAAATTGATTTTTTTTAATTGAATAAAGGTTTTCTATTTTACTCACAGATTGAGATAATAGAAATAATTTAATTTTCAAGACAAAAAAAAAAAAAATTTAAGCACAAAGAATAATTAGTCGTTTTAGTTCAGAGTTTGAGAGAGGTGTTTATCTTACAACACAAATTGCTTTTGCGGCGACTAGTTTACTAAAATTAATTTTGATTTTTAATATAATTTTATTTTAAAGCTACAGATTAACAAACTATTGCCTATAATAAAACTGGAGATAGTTAGAGATTTGGTTATTTGGTTTAGATTGTTACCTCGGTTCCGGCCCTAGTTTCACGATCATTTGTTCAATTGAGTGTACACTCGACTCAATGGGGAATGTTTCAATGTCAATTTTTAAGATATTACATGATTCAAATTGAATATGCAATGTTATATTTAAATTGTTTAGTGTAGGTTTGTTGTTTGTTGAGCAAAAATAAAAAAAAAAAAAAAGAAAAAAAAATTGTCTCATGAAACTTTTTTTAAATACACATGAGAAAAAATGGGAATATTTGAGTTGAGTGTACACTCGGTTGAGCGAATAATTGTGAATTGTGAAACTGGATCGTGGTCCATAAATTTTTCCAGAGAGAGAGAGAGAGAGAGAGAGAGAGAGAGAGAGAGAGAGAGAGAGAGAGAGAGAGAGAGAGAGAGAGAGAGAGAGACGCACACAAAGAAAGAGAGAGAGAGAGAGTATGTGTACATGCTTATGATTTATGTGTGACGTATTTATGCATATAAGTCGATGTGGTTTTTTAATATATTGTTTTTATGATGTGTTAATTAGTCATATATATGTTTATTTTTCACATTGTTTTATGTTTTTTTCTAGAAAGTAAAAATATTAACATAGATTTTTATCTATGGCTGTATGTAACATCCTGTACGTTCGACATTGATTAAATCTTCAGTATTCCATGATGAGAAAAAAACAAAACAAGTGCCAGAATGGTACATGAATATTAATTGAGCTCGTATGTCGATTTGATATTTTAAAATTTGAAAAAAAATCTTTATACATGTAGAAGATTAGCCGTGAAAATCGGGAGGTCATGGATTCGAACACTATAAGGATAATACACAAGGCTTCCTCGCCTGACACTTACCATCAAAGCTTCATTAAGTTTTTCAATTTTCTGATTTTTTTTTTTTTTTTTTTTTTGATTTTCTAAGTATATATATATATAATTAAAAAAAAAAGAAAAAAAAAAGATAATTTCTAATCACGATCCGTGAGATTCATTTTCTAAAATTTCATTCCTTTTAGCAGTAAATAAACGGAATCCCCTAACCGGTTGGTCAATGTTTAACTGTTATTATTATGAGCTTGGAGCACGCGCACGGATGTACGGAAATTCCAATGAATCGAAGGTGAAACCTGACAAATTGTATTAATTGTCCGTCATTAATATCCAGATGTATTCGCAATAAATTCAATGAAGTTCTGTTTAATTTATCATATTTCACCGTTTTGTTAGTTATGTTTAAATGACCCGGTTTTTTATGACGTAACCATGTTCTAATTTAGATCCAACATGCTACATCTCTCTGTGAAATTATAGTTATTTCTGTATTTATTCGAGCTTTTATCGTTAAACCAAATGTAACATTGTTTATTAGGAACATCATTAATTAGATCAGCACCGTTTTTTTTCCTTGAAAAACTTAATGCAGCTTTAAGAGGACAATATATATCGACTCGTTTAACTCGTGTTATTACATGTATAATGTGACTTGCGGAGCGGTATGCTTGTAATATGGCTAAGTGAGCCTGCACGTTAAAATCGCTTTCAGTTTTAGCTAGTATTCGGTAGACCAATTAAAAAAGCATACATCAACTTATTCCTGGCTTTATTCTTTAAGAGATCAATTCACTTGTTGCTTATAGCTGATGTGACCTTAAACATTATTGTACAACAAACTAATCAACTAACATCACAATAACCAAATATTATTTGTGATTTTTATTGATGGCGTTTGTTTGAAGATAAAACTAATCTTCTTTTACGTTTGGCAAATTTATAACGAGGTTATAGACCGTGTTTGATCTTTACTCCATAAACTATGTAAAGAAAAATATAATCATTATATGCCCAATTTCACAACATCTCAATAATCAAACATTATTGGTTCGGTCCATATAACACTTGACCCATCTTATATTTGGCAATTTACGGCAATGTCTATGTTGAAGGAAATCGAATGAATAATTGTGCTTTGTTTGACCTCTTAAATCATAAATAGCATACAGTTTATAACTTTAAGTCGATTTGACAACATCTAAATTACTAAAAATAATTTGTTTTATCAAAGAAACTAGTGCAATTTACAGCGGTTGTGCTTTATTTGTAGATGTCTTTTCAACCTTTATCATTTATCAGAAATATGTGATTTAGTTTATCATTCAGCCATAAAATTGGAATAATACTGATAATTCGATAATTCTTATAACATCTTATTATTATACAAGATTAGTTTGATTTGTTTTAAAAAAATATCATTTCCAAAAAATGTAAATAAATAAAAATAATAATAAATAAACAAATAATAAATATTGAAAAAAATATTGAACTGAATAAAAAGATATTGAAATAAATTGATAGATAGATAAATAAATACATATTGAAATAAATATTGAAATAAATGTTGAAATGAATATTGAAGTGAAGAAATAGATAGATAGATAGATAGATAGATATGAAAATGGACATTAAAATGTATAAATAAATAAATAAATAAATAAATAAATAAATAAATAAATAAATAAATAAATTAATTAATATTGAAAAAATATTGAAATGAATAAAAAGATATTGAAATAAATAGATAGATAGGTAAATCAATAATAAATTATTGAAATGAATATTGAAATGAAGAAATATATATTGAAATGAACATTTAAATGTATAAATAGATATTGAAATAAATAAATAAATAAATAAAAATCTCCATATGCATGGATATATAATGCCTAGTTTTCTTTATTTTTTCCTTCTTACAGTGACGAAAAGTTAATAACTGACTCTTAAACCATAAGGCCACTGCGGTAGCTCAGTTGGTGGAGTATTTGCTCCGTAAGTGGAAGGTCGTGGGTTTGAACCCCGGCCGGGTCTGACCCAAGACTTGAAAGTGGGTAGTGACTGTTCTTTCGCCAAGCACTTGGCATTACGAAATGAAAGTCGCGGTTCTTCAAGTCGGATGGGAACTTAAAATAAACGTGTCATGGCAGGCATGGTACGATAAAGAACCCTGCTGTATAATGCCATCAGCGCATGCACAGGCAAAATTCGCCTATAGCTGGCGACGTCTCGATATAAGTGAAATATTCTTGACTGGAACGTTAAACAACATAACTCAACTCAACTCTTAAACCATAAAATCTTTTAGAGTGAAATTTCCATTATATTGGTAATTTAACAACCTTCCAAATAACTCCGAAACTTTAATATTTTCTTTTAGAAACAAAATTCTTTTTATCTGTTGTGTTTCCTCATCCTGTAATTGCTATCTTAAAAGAAATGAAAGAAGTAATTGCGCTTAAATTGGGCCTAAAATTTATAATTGCAAGAGCTGTTATATACGGACAATTACACAACATCTAAATTATCAAACCTTCTTTGTTAGTCATGTTACTTCTTCTATTTATTATTTTTTTTCATTTTTTTTTCTTTTTTTTTTGTAATTTATATAAATGTTTCCCCGGGTTAAACTTGAAATTGAAGAATTAATTGCATTTTTCGTTTGTCTTTTTTTTTAAAAATAATGTTTAATCATTCACAGACAATAAAACTTTAACAGTTAAATCACGCATCCTACTTTATATCTTTTTAAGATGATAAAGAAAACAAACGAGTATATTTTCGTTCATTTTAAGGATTTTTTCCTTTTTTGTTGGACATGCTTTATTTAGAACGCTTTAAATTAGAAGGACTATTTTTGTATCAATTTATATATATTTGTTTCATATTGAGTTTCATGACTTTTTCCTGCATCATTAGGTCTTCAAATGACAAGCGAGTTTCACGACTTATTCCTGCATCATTAGGTCTTCAAATGACAAGCAAGTCGTTTTAAAGCAAAACAATTTTCTATAATTTTAAAAAAATCAGACCCATTTTAGCTCATTAATAAGAATATCTAATGGACAAGAGCTTTTACGTATTTATACTTTTTAAAACTTAATTATCTCCCTTATATGTTTTGTATTATCTCCCTTGTAAATATATCGCCTGCAGTTGACTTTTGTGTAACTTGTGGTTCTTTCTTTTCTAGCGCTGAATGGAAATGTTTCACAAAGTCTTAACTATTAATTCCTGTTGGCAATTGGCGATACATAAAATGTCATAACAAAGCGCATGGAAATAAGGAGACTGATCCAATTAAAGGTCGTGAAATCTTTACCGTCAAAAGCCCAGAATAATGATTTATTTTGTGTAATTTGATTACATATTTACTAAATTATGACGTGCCAAATTGCCATAAAATCCAACATTAGGAACATGAAGCAGAAAAAAAACGTACAAAATATAAAGTACCAGAATTATCTTTATATTCAACTTGTTTTAAACTGGAAATAATAAATCTTCTATGATTAACGACTGTGGAAAAGAACTTGAAACACATTCTCGGTTATCAGTCTTTTATTATATGCTATGTCTGTCAAAAAAAAAAAAAATAAAATGAATAAAATAAATAAAAAAAAAAAAAAAAACAAAGTAAACGCATCACTTGGTAGCCATCATTCATTAAATTCCTTGTGCCATTTTTTCTTTATTGATTCAAACAGACTTTGATAAAATTATAAAAAACAAAAACAAAAGATTTTATTTGTTTTTTTTTTTTTTTTTTTTAATTTTCATTGATTTGTAATTAATACAGTCATTATACGAATGAATTTTTATGGAATGTTTTAATAGTTTATTTTATTACCTTATGATGACAACAGAAACATATGATAAAAATCACATACATAATTTTAACATTAAATAAAAATAGAAGAAAAAGGGTAAATGAGTTTATGTTTTAAGCCACATCAGCTAGAGAGAGAGAGAGAGAGAGAGAGAGAGAGAGAGAGAGAGAGAGAGAGAGAGAGAGAGGGGGGGGAGAGAATGGAATTAGCAGATCGTGCTCCAAAATTATTGGTCTAAACCATTATCATCTCCAGTATGATTGAAGTTGTTCATTTATTCAGTCAGGATGAAGTCATCAATTTGAAACAGAATGACCTTTACCACTAGACAGTAGACGCCCTCTATCAGTTAAGTTTTAGCGATATTATAAAGGATAAAATGAAATAACAACAAATATATATAAGAATTCAATAAAGATCTATACAGATATTTTACCACAAAATACTTTGTACCAGCCTCGGTGACTTAGTGGTGGAGAATCCAACTTATAGCGTTAGGATTGGTGATCAACGCCCTAACCACTCGACCGCCACGATAACATATTATACCTATATGTAAAAAAAAATCGGAACTTATTCATGTACACCAATAATGAATTTCGGATTTGTCAAGTGTCTGTAAGAAATCATTTTAAATGATTTTAATATAAAATTTTTAAAATTTTAATTTTCAAACGCATTCAAAATGAGTTTATGTTCCCATGATTTGGAATAAAATCAAAATTAAAAAAAAAAAAATAGTATTTGACATATATATACAATTTTCAGGATTTTTGGTAATGTAACGCGTGTGTGTTAAGTGTTGAAATGATTTTTTTAACATATCGAACTAAGTATGCTTAACAAAATCTTTGTACATCGATTTGTAACAAATTTATTTTTATTTATGTACTAACTTGTTTTTAAAAGTTCTGACAAAAATTATATAAGTAATAAATGATAATAATAAGAAAACAAAGAAGTTTTTAATAAACACTGCCTCCAGTTTCACAATCATTCCTTAACTAAGATTTTTCTTAACTTTAGCAAAATTTGATTAAACTAAATATAGATGTTATAAGCCTGATGTGATCTTCAAAATGGCACCTAAAATTCGACCTAAAATTCCTGAATATATGAACAATTAACAAAATTATTGAGATTTTGAATTTGCGAGATTTAAGTTAAGGAAAACCTTAGATAAGGAATCATTGTGAAAATGGGAACTTGTATGATAAAGAAATTTTTATATTTTAGACATCATAGTTCTAATGGAAAATTTATTTCCCAAGAAATTCGTTTTATAATGATTTTTTAAATATTTATTCTACGTTCTACAATCCCATACTCTTGGAAAACATATCTAAAAAAATAAATAATTGATAATAAATAAATAAATAAATAAAACACCAAATGTACTAATGAGAGAATAAGTAGTTTTATATAGCAATATATGTTTCACATAGAAATAAAATGATAAATGTGTGTTAGCGTGCAATATATAGTATATCTATATTTGCACGCAAACTTTGTTCCAGTCTGAGATCTATCGAATTAATTTTTCATATTGCATTCTTTGTCACGTGACATTGTCGTCTGAATCATTACTGATGAGGACATTTTTTTTTCCAAAAATGATATTGCATTAGTTCTTATTTCAATATATAAGAACTAGTGCAATATTTGTATATTTTGAGAAAAAGGGCATTTTTAGATCAAATACAAGTGGGAACCAAATAAAATATATTTTGCTATATAATAAAATAGAGTTATTGAATTGATATTGTAAAATATTGTCCCGAATTGACTCGACATTTGCATGAGCTTGCCCATGCTAATGTCGATTCAATTCGGGACAACATTTTACAATATCAATTCAATTACCCTATTTTGTTAAATAAACAAAAAATGCCTCTATGTCGTGGAATAAAAATCATTAAAATGATTGTAGAACTATTTTATGTATCATTTTGAGATATAAAATATCATTTAATGTATTTTTGAGATAAAAAAAATCTTTTTATGAGATTTAGTATTACGTTAATAATTTTTTATGAACGATAGTGTTAGTATTTTAAACACAAAGTATTATGAACAATTATATAAATTTTTGAAAATAAAATTGATCAAGAATATGTGTAAAATATTTATATTTATAATAATGAACAGACATTTTTAAATGAAAAATAAATTAGGAACAAATATATATTTCGAATATATATTTCGCATATATATATATATATATATATATATATATATATATATATATATATATATATGCGAAAATTCACGCTTATAATAGTTTAAGCTATTGTTAAGGATCCTTTGATTTTTCGGTATTAATTGTTAAAATACACCTCGAGTCATTTCTTAATTTAGATTTTGATTCGCAAAAAAAGGCAGTAAGTAATCAATTTAGGAAGTCAGGAAAACAATGCATGGAACGCGTCACTTATACCGCTATCGGCAATCATGCTTGGAAAGCGTAATTTTGTTAATAAAAATATTGAGGCACCCCAAGGGAAAAGATTACCTTAGGAGCGTGTTTTTCAGTTACGGAAAGTCGAGATAAACCTTTAGTGACCTCGCTTAATAACGCCAATGGCGATTTTGGCTACCAAGAATGGAAACACAGAAAATAAAGTTTAGTCACTGTTGTATGTGACTTCACAAAGAAAGATAGGATTGCAGTATATATTTGCTGCCTCGTTGTATTTTAGGTAAGTACAATTGAGTTTTAACAAAGAATTTTATTTTTTAATTTACTCTCGGTTGTCGCCTAAGTGCGGTATGCTTCACTTTTTATGCAGTCTTTCGAATAGTTTTTGTGGGTTTGGGCTCCAGCGGAGCCAAAACTCACTATGTCACGGTTTTGTGAAGTTTGAACTCAAGGTGATTATCATGTCAATTTACGGACCGTTGCACTTCTCCTCGAGGAAAATGCGCCCTGGTAAAGTAAGACTGATTACACATTTATTTCTTTGCTTTCATAAATTCAGTCTTTGTAAAGTTATATGTGTATAACGAACGTAAATAAACAACAAATCATCTAACAGTTTTGGATTGGATGTCTCACCGCTGCAATTAATTTAGCTTGTATGATATCCTTCCCTACGGAATGATTATCAACAGAGGATGGGATCATCAACCAATTACTTTGCACTTTCTCGATATTTTTTTTAAAAAATCTTCATTATTAACATAAGAAAATGAAAGTTTATTTTCTTAATTTATGCAAAGTATGTCGCATATAATAGGCAATGTGTCTAGAACTATTTTTGTAAGCGCGCATGAAATCGTCTTACGTACTACTTGCTTACGAGTTGCAGATGGATTTAATCTGAGTGGTGGTCCTTTTTGTTAGATACACGTGCTTTTACAAATAAACAGTAAGGTAACTTTTAGAACTTTATGTAGCGAATGGATTAAATCTCAATCGTTGACCACAGGAGCTCGTATTTACAAAACCGTAGAAAAATTTAATACTACGATAAAACTCACAAAAACAACGTTTTGTAAATACGTAAATAGAGCCCCTGTGTTTTGACCTGAAAAGCGAACGTTGTGAAATGTGTATCGATTTCATGTTGATGCAAAAACAGTGTAGTTTTTTTGTATGGTAAATTGTAATATTTGTGAGTATTATCCTTGATTATCGTGCTATTTTTTCAGAGATTACAATCACTCCGATTTTGTTTTAAAAATCTCTGCCATTGTTACCTAATACTTCAGGGCCGTTTGTGGAAATTTTTTTGTATATGTGTGTGAGCAGAATTTGGGCATCCCTACGGGAAATTTTAGACGCAAGTGGCTTATTTATATTTTTTGAGTGCATTTGTTATTTTTATTCGATTCACACGCTTACCCGGAAACTCGCGCAATATAAGCCACTGAACAGACGAGCTGTTTGTACACAAATTTTCAATGACAAGAACTATCTGAACATCGATTGATATGGTACAAGTGCAATTCTAACAACTGAGAAGTGGTATATAGACCTTTAAAGTGAAGTGGAGAGACAGCAGAGAAATTGGTCGGTTTAGTGCACTGGGAAATTATACACAAAGTTCCTGTGTTCACCTACCGATTAGGCTGGAAATAAAGCCTCTAGTTACGGCTTTTATATTCTTACTTGGGCGTTTGTAACGACACAAGTCAATATAAAAACCTTTACTAGGAGTGCAGGTAGACCCCCCCCTCCTCTAGTCAAAAGCCAACCAACCACCCCGCCACCCACCCCCCCCCCCCTCTCGGTATAAATCCTGTGCTCTTCGCTATGAGGACAATTTTTCCCCAAGAAGAATTTCGTGAGTGTATGGCAGTATCTTACTTGCCCCACCTAAGAAACAAACCCTGTGTGCCTTGATGAGAGGCGAGTGTAAAATCCACTGGGGGACCTCCACCCGCATTACACAAAGTAAAAGATTAAAATCACAATATCCAGACAGTGAGACAGTTAATATTCTATTATTGTCCAAGAATTGATAATTATATATATCCAGACAGTGAGATAGTTAATATTCTATTATTGTCCAAGAATTGACCCCTAATTATGATATATATATATATCCAGACAGTGAGATAGTTAATATTCTATTATTGTCCAAGAATTATTGACCCCTAATTAAGATATATATATATATATATTGTTTTCTCAACAATTAGAATTAAGAAAGTAATGTTACTTAAATAAAAGACCAAAGGCTAATCAATGTTAAAACTCATTTTTCTGTTGAAAGAAAAGTTCTCTGACAATTGTGGAAGTTGTGAGAAAGCCATGAAAAAATTTGATTTTAAATGTGTTAGAAAACATAGTGTTAATTCAACAGTTTAACAAATTGGTAATATTTGGAAACAACTTGCAAAAAAAAAAAAAGAAAAAGAAAAAAACAGTTTTCTTTTTGATGAGCTCATGAACCAATTCAATTCTTAAATAAAAAGAACAACACTTATACAAACAAAGCAAGCATGCTTGATGATATTTGAAAAATCTCCAACTTTGGAATGGGCAAATGTGAGAAAGTTTACATTTAATACTAGTGACAGCTCCTTACTGGTATTAAAGCTCAGGGTCAGCATCAGATGTCAAACTTGCCCTCTGCTCTGTGACATAGCACTATAAAATCAGCAAGTGGTTGTGTTGGTTCAAGTAAAATATGTATATGCATGCACTCAAAAACTAATTTGTGGAAGAAATTTGATAGTGAAACACCAGTACATTAATTTGTAGACTACAGTAAAATCACAGAGAATGGAACAAGTCAAAATGCATAGGAAATGCTGAAATACAAGTATGCAAAGCACATTATATTTAAAGTAAGATATGTATAACAAATTTCATTCTCTGAATAGGCATTATCAGTTCCAGCCCAGCATTTGCACTTGTCTAACTCTGGCTGCAGATGGAATAAACAATTTAGCATGATGTCAGTGGTAATTCTGCTTACATGAAAACTTTCAGTCATTAAATTGTCATAAGCCCATTTGGAATGAGAACACAGGGTTATGCTATGTACATGACATTGAGGATTGTTATTATTATTTTGCTAATTACCGTATGGAAGACTTGTCCAATAAATATGCTGTTACAAAAACACTTTTTTGTATTTTTCAAGTATCACAGGTTCCTATGAAAACTTATCTAATTATGTCCAGCAAGAAAGCTACAGTTAATAGGGCTTATCCTCCATGTCTGGATTGAAACTCGGACACAACATCTTGAGCTATGTTCAGTACTGATGAACCCTGAATTTCACAAGTAATATATGGAGTAATTTATGTCGTTTTGAAGTCCTGCAGGGTCACTCACATGCACTTAACAAATTTGTTCTTGAACAAATTGTTCTGTTTGTGAGCATGTCAATAAAACCCTCTCAAGTTCCTAAAAATAGGAAAAAATATTTTTGATGACATGAATTCAGGGTTGGCAACTATTTTCATGGAATCCTGCTTCGCACCGGAATATTTCATTATTCAAATTGATAGCTTTGCACTACCAACCCAATTTCCACTTGGAAAGATAATCACGCCCAAACCCATCAGCACCATCGGTGCTTTGATTTATTCTTGTTAATGTTCATTTAATAGGGGTTTAAAAAGTAACTCTTCAATTGTTTTAATAAGAAAATTAACATATAGGGTTTAAATTTAAAGAAAATTTGAAAACGTCTTTGTTGATTACATTTGACAAGATTTGGAAGTCGTTACTTTATTTTAAGGTCAGTTGACAAGTGTTAAATCAAATTGGAAACAATTGATAAAATAAAGCTTTGGTTACAGAACCAGTTTTGAAATGATAATCAAAATTAGCCATTTTTTAACCGCTAAATTTTTTATTTGGGGCGGTAATCTAATAATTTGAAAAACGGTGGGTAGCAAGAGACTAACAGTGGGTAGCTAGAGACAAACAGTGGGTAGCTAAAGACAAACAGTGGGTACCTTGAGACTAACTGTGGGTAGCTAAAGACAAACAGTGGGTAGCTAGAGACAACAGTGGGTAGCTAGAGACTAACTGTGGTTAGCTAAAGACAAACAGTGGGTAGCTAGAGACAAACAGTGGGAATCTAGAGACAAACAGCGGTTAGCTAGAGGCAAACAGTGGTTAGCTAGAGACAAACAGTAGGTAGCTAGAGACAAACAGTGGGTAGCTAGAGGCAAATATTGGTTAGCTAGAGACAAACAATGGGTAGCTAGAGACAAACAGTGGTTAGATAGAGACAAACAGTGGGTAGCTAGAGGCAAACAGTGGTTAGCTAGAGAAAAACAGTGGGTAGTTAGAGACTAACTGTGGTTAGTTAGAGACCAACATTAGTTAGCTAGAGACAAACAGTGGGTAACTAGAGACCAACAGTGGTTAGCTAGAGACAAACAGTGGGTATAGCTAGAGACAAACAGTGGGTAGTTAGAGACTAACTGTGGTTAGTTAGAGACCAACAGTGGTTAGCTAGAGACAAACAGTGGGTATAGCTAGAGACTAACAGTGGGTAGTTAGGGACTAACTGTGGCTAGTTAGAGTCCAACAGTGGTTAGCTAGAGACAAACAGTGGGTATAGCTAGAGACTAACAGTGGGTAGTTAGGGACTAACTGTGGTTAGTTAGAGACCAACAGTGGTTAGCTAGAGACAAACAGTGGGTATAGCTAGAGACAAACAGTCGGTAGCTAGAGACAAACAGTGGGTAGCTAGAGACAAACAATAGTTAGCTAGAGACAAACAGTGGTTAGCTAGAGACAAACAGTGGGTAGCTAGAGGCAAACAGTGGTTAGCTAGAGAAAAACAGTGGGTAGCTAGAGACAAACATTTTTGATCTTTTAAAATGATGAATTCTAATTCAGTTATAGCAAAATGTGTATTGCCAATATGACGTCACGCGTATTAGCGATGATCCAATCAGAATAAGAGATTCCATAAATAATTCCGGAATGCGGTCAGGCATTCCTTTTTAACATTAATATTAAATTATTTATTAAATTCATTGTTATATTGAGAAAATTATTTTTTACAATTTTGTTTTTAACTTGAGCTAACTCTTGCTCCAAATTTTGAAAAGTATTTCCCCATTTATTTTATTTATATATTTTATTTCTTTTTTAATATTATTTATTTATTTATTATTATTATTATTATTATTATTTTTTTTTTTTTTGATAAACGAGTGGAAACAAAAGTGAATTTATTTGTTGAAACTATATACAATGAGATAGCTTGCTGAAAATCAAGTTTTAGTATAAGAGTTGATGATTTGTTAAATCTTTGTTGTTACTTCACAAATAAAGATTAGATTGCTTTTATGTGGAAACCATATGATCATGTAACTGCTTGTGATGGTAAGATATGTCAAATTCGGTTTTTACATTACGCCAAGGGATAAAAATTGATGTCTTGATAAAAAATTATACTCCTAAAATTTTAGAGGATAAGTTGTCTAAATACATGTATTTATAGAATGAACCAACGAAAAACAAGTCACTTCATGAAAAGCACCGCCATTATAATATTCTGCAGTTTAAAGTTACCTAAGTTGTTTTCTCAAAGTACCCGTTTTTACCTTTGATGTTTCTCTCGTTTCAGTTATTATCTATATCCGGTGTCGCTTTTACATTGTGTGTTCGCTATATATACTGTCACGTGATTGTCATTTCCTGCTTGGTCAGCACGGCTAATCCTTTGACAACCAACATATTGCACGAGGACACGTTGTCGCTGTTTAGAGTCCATCTTGAGCCTTAAACACATTCTTAAGATTGGAGGTAATTGAATTTTTTTTTGAAATTTTAAAATGTTTAAAAAACTAAAAATGTGCTTTGGCAATTCAAACAATAATTTTACACGTAGGCACACACCCATGTGGACTCTCTCTCTCTCTCTCTCTCTCTCTCTCTCTCTCTCTCTCTCTCTCTCTCTCTCTCTCTCTCTCACACACACACACACACACAAACACTATATTATAAGATAATAATAATAATAATAATAATAATAATATATATATATATATATATATATATATATATATATATATATATATATATATATATATATATATGAGAGAGAGAGAGAGATCGTACATAATTTTAGTTAATTGACTTTTAGTGATCAGCAAATGAGCTATATATTGTAATTCTGGACCAGTGATATATACTAACATTAGAAAGAATATTATATCTGGCCCCCGTTTCACAATTATTCACTCAGATGAGTGTACACTAAACTCAAACTAGGGAATATTTAAAAGTAAATTTTAAGACATTACACAGTTATAATTGAATACCTCATGTTATAGTTAAATTCTTTAGTGTAGGTTTTTTAACAAGGCAAAACAATGTCTCATCAAACATAATTGTTGGGAATATTTGAGTTGAGTGTACACCTAATTGATTGAATGATTGTGAAACTGGGGACTGAAATATCACTTAAGTAAGACCCTCTCCTTTCTTACATGAACAATTCTATTTGAACTTCCAATTACGTCCGGGTCAGTGATTTGTGATTCAACCCCAAGCTGCAAGGAGAAAATTTAGAGTTTCTTTCTTCCTTTCAAAAGCTTTTCGCTTGCTAACGCAAAATATTTTTTGTGGTTACGTGAAAGCTATCACATAAACCTGCTCACGCAATAACCTTTGCGTGAGCATACAATAGCTTTCATGTGAGCACGCAAAAATTTCGTGAATGCACATGATAACTTTCATGTGAGCACGAGAAATCTTTTGCGTGAGCACACGAAAGCTTTTATGTGAGCATGCGGTGTTTTCGCATGAGCACGCGATAATATATATATATATATTAGGGATGGAAACGATTAACCGATTAATTGTTCATACATTCGATTAATCGATTATTATTTCCATAATCGATTACCGTAAGTGGAAGGTCGTGGGTTCGAACCCCGGCCGGGTCTGACCCAAGACTTGAAAGTGGGTAGTGACTGTTCTTTCGCCAAGCACTCGGCATTACGAAATGAAAGTCACGGTTCTTTCGGATGGGGTGGTGCAACTGATATTGACTGGATAGTTTTCGAGCTTAGACGTAATTAATATAACGATTAATCGGTTGATTGTTCATACCATTCGAAGATTAATCGATTAATGAATTTGGACCGATTTGCCATCCCTAATATATATATTTATTTTGTGTCACCTCTGTCATGTGCTACTTTTGAATTGTATTATTTTTATAAAAATTCAAAAGTAGCACATGACACCTCTGTGTCGCCGTAAGTTTCTGTAAATAAAACTATTATTATAAACCGACACCTCATCAATATCATTTAAGGGAACGTTTAAGTAGTTTACATATATTTAACTGTCCATTGTATTGAAAGAATCGATTATAATAGGTTTACGCAGAAGATGTCAATCAAATTTATAGAAAAATTACAATATTAACATCCGAAATTTGTATCTCAAATTATATCTTGTTAGTTGTACAAGATGGTCTTCCCGAAACTGAAATATCAATTTTAAAAATTAGTTTTAATGCTATTTCAAAAGAAAAGATGATGATGACGACGACGATGATGGTGGTGCTGGTGGTGGTGATGATGATGGTGATTGTGGTAATGATGATGATGATGATGATGATGATAATGACGATGATGATTATGATGATGATGATTGTGGTAATGATGATGATGATAATGACGATGATGATGATGATGATGATCACCACTATCACTGAACTGACTACATCGATATAAGTCAGAGTTTTAATTATGGCCTATGACTCAATCACTGGACATTGTCTCCCGTGTTCACTAGTTACATGGACGGAGGGACTTGCATTGATAGTCTGCAACATTATTAGCATGTGATTTACATTTCGAAAGATCCGCCATTTAAATGCGCATTATTACAAACCAGATCGGAAATGTTGTACAAATTTTGGCACAAAATAAAGTTTTGTTAAGAATATTACTAAAAAATTATGATTTTTTCTTCATATACCTAGCTAAAACACAGTTCATCAGCGCAGTACATGATCAATACATTTTACTATTTATGCGGTCGTTATGGAAACATATGCGTCAAAAATACCGAAATGACGCAGTCTAAAAATATCAACTTAATATGCTATTTTATAAACAATCAAAAATATTTTTTTTAGTTTTCTAATAACCCCCCCCCCCCCCCAAAAAAAAAAAAAAAAAACTGTTTTAACGTAAGTCATAAGGTAATCTACATTGAGCTTTTATTTATTTATTTATTTATTTTTTTTTTTACACTTTCAGCTGATTTCTTCCTACGAAAGAAAAGAAAATATGAGCGATATGAAAACCGAAAACACTATCAATCAAAAAGCTAAAGATGAGTTTAGATGCAACATATGCGGGAAAACATGTACACAGAAAAGTAACTTAAAAACACACATGAAAATTCACAAAGACGAAAGACCATATAAATGTGATATATGCCATAAAACATTCAAGCTAAAAAGCTCGCTAAAAACTCACATATTCCGCCATAGTGGAGAAAAACCTCACCAATGCCAACATTGTCTGGCATCATTTGCTGACAAATCAACTTATAGGCAGCACGTAAATACAAAACATAATGATAGTCTAAGTATACAGTGCCCAATTTGTATGAAGAGCTTCAAAAGGGGAGACTATCTCAAATCGCATATGCTGATCCATACAGGTGAACGGCTTTTAGAATGTAACCTTTGTGGAAAGCGATTTGCACATACTGTTAGCTTAAGAATCCATAAACGAACCCACACAGGTGAAAAAGGACACGAATGCACAATATGTCATAAAAGATTTTCACAGAGCACTCATCTTTTAACACATCGACGCGTTCATACCGGTGAACGCCCGTATAAATGCAGCAAATGCGAGAAAACTTTCGTTGCTAAGCAACATCTAACAGACCACATGTCATCTCATAATGGTGGCTGTACTTGTGAAATCTGCGGGGCTGTTTACCTCAATAAGAGGTCATTACGATCACATTATGAATACAAGCACACTGATAAGTTTAAAGATAAAAAGTATAGCTGTAGTGTTTGTCATAAAGTCTTTACCCATAGTAGTTCGCGAGCAAGTCACATGAGGCTTCATACGGGCAACAAACCACATGGATGCAAACTTTGTACGGAAGAGTTTCATAGAATAGATTTTTTGAGGAGTCACATGCGGAAATGTCATTCGGATTATGAGGAAAACGTCGACGTTAAGCAAAAAACGCCAGAGCTTAAAACAAAACGAAAAGAAAATTAAAATCAATTTTGCAAAATGAAAAAAAATAGAAGAATTATCCTCGGAGAAAAGCAATTCTGACAATAAAAGCAAACGAAGTAATTTGCAGAATTAATACCTTGTTGACGTAAAAACAGATTGTATTCATCAAATCGAAATGTAGTTCTTGGTTGTGATGCATCAATTTCCATGCTTACCCATAGAGTCTAACCATTTTTAACAATGTATACCTTAGATTTTATTTATTTATTTATTTATTTATTTATTTATTCAGTTATTTTATCTATCTTATTTTATTTTACTTTGAAAAAAAGGGAATCCATTTGTTTAACACTTTTGTTCGAAACATTTTGGCTAAGAAACTTGATATGTGATTTTTTCCAGAGAACAGATGACGTTTTTATTTTTTGATAAAATGTGAGGATGAAAAACGTTGATAATCAGTTTTGACATCAAATGCATGAATGTCGTTTTTAACACAACAGGAAACTAAAACGTAAAATTTTCTCGATTGTTTAATTTTTGCGTTAATCGCGAGTAAAGCTAGACGCGGAAAAAAAAAAAAAAAAAAAAAAAAAAAAAAAAAAAAAAAAAAAAAAAAAACACAAACTATGGCTGATATAAAAAGTTGATATATTTTGTGCTGGTGGTCATCAGATTTCGCGAATTTAAAAGGACGCGAATAGATATCAATGTTGTCTTTCGCGAATAATAAAGAAAATTTTCCAATTTACAGTAATTAATAAATTGAAAACCATTTGAATAATAATTAATTTGTCCACTGGTTATGGAGTGAAGATATATATATATATATATATATATATATATATATATATATATATATATATATATATATATATATATATATATATCTGTGTGTGTGTGTGTGTGTGTATTGTATTGTATTGTATTGTATGTATGTATATATGTATGTATATGTATGATGTTGTATGTATGTATGTATGTATGTATGTATGTCATGGCAGGCATGGCACGATAAAGAACCCTGCTGATAATGCCATCAGCGCAAAATTTTGCACTTTCGCCTATAGCTGGCGACGTCTCGATATAAGTGAAATATTCTTGACTGGGACGTTAAACACCATTACTCAACTCAACTCTCTTCTTTTTTTACGAAAAACTATATCCAATTTATACACGTATGATCAAACAACAAGTCCAATTTTACAGGTCATCTGTAAAATCAGTCATATCATTAAGATATTATTTCTTTGTAAATACCATATCGGAATGATAAATACATTAACCGAAAAGCAATAAATCAGAAATCAACCGAAGCAACAATACATCAAACCTTCCTTTATTTTGTATGATAACATTAGGTATGAGACGCAAACATCGGTCCATGTCGAAATCACAAATAAAAAAAATCGGCCACACACGTGAACCTCCATTAAGGAAATGAAGCCGCATGCTCCTGAAGGGCAAGTACTTCCCGTCTGGCTTGCTACAGTTATTTCAAGATAGAATCAATTTATGGTGTTTTACGCCCAAGTCAAGACATAAATCATGGAAATTAGAAACCTCTCCCAAGTAGATTGAATTAATGGTGTTTTCGCCCCAATCAAAATTATTGCATTTACTTATATCAAGACATTAATATTCTGGAGGAAATCAGAGTGCCCAGAGAAAACCACCGACCTTCGCCAAGCGAACAAACATACGCTGTGGCACAAGGATCTGCCTGATCGGGATTCGAACCAATGGTGGTGACTCGCTGATCTGTAAGCACGCGCTTTAGACCACTCGGCCACCAAAGCTCTCTGTTACTTAACCATAAGGCATAACAAAATTATAAAGTAGCCTACAAATTATGTAATATTATTCTTCATTTTTAAAATTAAAATCAAACAATGATGCTTTGGAATTTTATTATCTGTTTTAAATGATGGACATGAAATATTCAAGATTATCTGTATATTAATTGCGGGTCTCACTATTGATTTTGTCATCATTTCCTGCTCCTTTGTTTCTGTCCTCACTGCTGTCGTCTTTATCTTTGCCTCCTTTTCCGTTATTGCCACCACTACCGGAGTCACCGCTGCCACCATCTTCTCCTGTTTCACCCTTGTTTTCATTGTTACCATCGCTTCCGCCATTTCCGTTTCCGTTTCCGTTTCCGTTATTACCATTATCAGTTTCGCATCCACCGCATCCACATCCTCCAACAGCGACAGCTACACCACCACATGGACTCTAAGAAATTAATGGAATACAGAAGTATACACATAAATGTTTGTTCATACAGAGATAGCCTGTTCAATTTATCTTTAAAGCAGGGTAAAAAGCAACTGGTTGGATAAAAACCATAACAACATATTTATGGTACATTGAATCGTATTAAAGACAAATACTATACTTGATCTTTTATCAATTTGTGTCATATTTTTTGTGTATTATACATTTTTCTCGCATATGTGATAGATTTATCTTACTGAATAGGTGACACGATATTTTTTCCATATCGCACCCCGCATGCGCACGTGTAGCCTATCTCAGTTGAACGGGGACTACATTTTTTCAATTGCAAAGGTCATAATTTAGGAGAAAACTATATAAAAACAACAAAAAATACTTTTTTATGATGAATAATATTATTTGTACTAAACGATGTATGTATCCATATAAGAGAAAAATCGTTGTTTTGTTTTGTTGCGTCGGTTAACATTCTGCTGTAAGTGAAACGTTATTTTTTCATTGTTGCGTGTCTTGTATTCATCTGCTGATAAAATCTTGCATCGTAATAGTAGGGACTCTGGTATTTTTTCGTAAATTATATGCGAGAAAAAAAATCAATTACTTGACTGAGGTTGAGATGGGGAAATATCGACCTCGTGGTCCAACGAGGCTTTGTCGAGTTTGAGATGAAAAATCTGACCACTCGATCGGAATTTCCCCATTTCGACCTCAAAACGTTATAGATTCTCCTTATACTGAAAAGCATTATTTAAATGTAGCATTTGCATTAGGTGAAAAAAAGTGTCTGCGTCTGACAACTACATGTATACAAGGAATTTTAGATGTTTTGCGTCGTGCTATATTTTTTTTTAAATTGATTAAAAATTAACAATATGCCGATATATATATATATATATATATATATATATATATATATATATATATATATATATATATATATATATATATATGGTTTTTTTAGAACAATTGATATGTGTATTGAAAATCTAAAAATTAAAATTGAATAAATCTAGGAAGAAAGACATTGGCAAATTAAATGCATTTACCTGACAACAACCAACGTAATCAAGACCACTACACCTTACAAACTTATAATGAAAACAACTAACCAATACAAGACAAGAAAGTGTAAACAAAAGTTTTTTTACATGTATTCATCAATTGAACAGGTGATAGACTTTTTGTTGGCTCGGAGACAGAAGATCCGCATTGATTCCGACCGGATTGTCCAATAGACTAGAGAGCAGTATGCTTGTCTGTGCAAGTTTAAGTCACTCCGAATGTGCGCTGTACAAAGGCTTGCCACAAGATGCACTAGTATATCTCATGTATAAATGAATTAATTTGCTCTTTGATAGTATTAGAAGTTGACCACTACGGTAGCTCAGTTTGTAAAGTTTTCGCTTCGTATGTGGGAGGTCGAGGGTTCGGTTTGAAAATTGTTAGATAGTTTTTCGCCAACCACTCTGCATTTAGAAATTAAAGTCACGGGATCCTTAAAAACCGATGTTCCGTGTCACGGCAGACGTGGCACGTTAAATAACCCTCTTGCACATTGCCCTAAGTGCACTGAAAAGGTCAAATTTTCTGCCACTTCACCTATAGTTGGTGACGTCTTGATATAATTGAAATATTTGAAATATTCTTGACTGGGACGTAAAACCCTAGTAGATCAATCAATCAAATAGTTAGAAGTTGTTAACTGGCTATTGTGAAGCAACATAAAACCAACCATTTTTCCAACTAAGTAAGAAATGAAAGGCGACCTACATCTTTCGTCAAGTTGCGCTAATCTCTTTTTCTAAAACCTTTCTTTTCATAATTACAGAACAAAGATAGAAAAAGTTATCTTTTTGAAATACAATATTTTGGAATGATGATTTTGCTGTTACGGACAAGATAAACATATTAAATCTAATAAGCAAAATAGGTTTTTTAACTGGTTTTATCAGTTTTATTGTTTAAAAAAATTAAATTTTTCTAGTGTTAAAATATTTAAGAAGATATATCTAGTAAAGACAAAAAATTATTTACACAAGTCAATGGAAACTCGCCAGCGTACCACGTGATCAATACCTCTTTACATTTGTGTGGAATGAAATGGATACTGTTTACGTCAAATATTCCCGAAAAAACATCGTTATTACGGGAAAATGTCACTTTATGCGATTCCATTGCCAATAGAAATAATTGCCCGGCACAAACGCTATGAGGTATCGCGTGGAGTTCTGGGGAATTCCATTGACAGAAAAGTAATTACATTTAATTGTATCGATGATTCGACAACAACAACAACTTTCGGAAAATTTCAATTTTAAACGTTCTGTGATTAAAATCATTATCCCGATATGAAGGATCTACTACTATAAATTTGCTTTTCATTACTTTGTTTCAAAAGTATTTTCCTTTCATCTAAACGCTTACGGACCACAGCGCTTCTCACCGCCTGGGTTCGAATCCCACTAGGGCCAGATCCTAGTGTGAGAAAGTTTGTCAGTTCGCTGGCAAAAGGTCAGTGGTTTTCTCCGGGCACTCCGGTTTCCTCCACCACCCCAGACCTGTCTCAAAATAATTGAATGGAAATTGACTGGGGCACAAAACACCATTACTCCACTCCACTCCACTCTTTTTCTAAAGGATCACTTCAAGATAAGTATAAAATACCGTCATATCCAGAAAATAATTTTTAGAATCTTGTAGTTCCGAAAACTTCGTTCTTATTTCATAGAGAAACTCGGTATGAAAAAAATTATTATCATGAAAACAAGATACATACAGTAAATGTATACTTACGGTATAAGCTTTGTGTATGGCTACAGCTAGCACAACAACGAAGACCAATAGGCAAAAACGATTCATCTTGTCTAATTAGTGACACGAATGCAGGTTATCTGGAACAACTGAAGATCGAAAGTCAAAATCTATATTTATAGGGGTATTCGGTCAATAATAAGCAAGATGTTGCAAAACCCATTAATAGAAAAAAATTAGTATTCTTTTGAAAACCCTTTTAATAATCATTTTTTGGTTATCAAAATCTTATTGCAAAAGAATTTATTTATATATTTGCTTATTTTTATCAAGTTTTATGGAAATGTTTTCATATGTTCCTAAAGATCAAACATTCTTGTTTTCAAATTTAAATATATCAATACCCCAATAAATATAAATTGTTAATAAATTGAAGTTACTATGTGTGACATTTAAAAAAAAAAAATTTACGTTAATTTTTTCAATTTACATATTTTTTTTTAAGAATTGTGAAAAGATTGCTTTGAATTGATTGTTATTTGTATTGTCCACCGAAAAATGAAAACATAACTTCGAAATATTATTCAGTGCGATAACTGGCCATCATCTCTCTCTTACAGTGCCGGTATTATATAGTGACAGTCAAAGGCTGTCCAACATTGTAACTTAATTCATGTTATTGTATATTGTTAAATATTTACAACCCCATGAGCGGTTACCGCTGCTGGTGGAGTAAACCTCCACGAGAGTTTTCTTAACTCAGTAGGCAGTACTTTGTGCTGTCAAAAAATGTACCATGTAGCCGTTTTCAGCCTTCTTAATTTTTGAAAATTATTTAAAACCAGGGTTTACTTATGCAAAGCATTCCTTAGCTGGATTTTGGATTCTTATAATTTTGGAACTTTAGATTAATTAATTTTCAAATGTTTGGGTTATCTTTTATTATCTATCAATTTTTTCGGCCCCTAGGGTCATTGATGAGGTTTGAATTTCCGAAATGTGCACATATGGCACAAAAACTTAAACAGAAATTTTTGTTTAATATTTAAATATCACCAATAAGTGAAAAATTTAAAAGATTAATTAGAAATATCGACATATTGAAGATTTAATACTAATGCAATGTGCTTATGAAAATGAGCAATTCGAGTGTTAGGTCTCTACGTACCAGAGACTGCGAAAAAGACCATGAAAATTCTTTATTCCAAAATAAGAAATAATGTAGTGGTGTTTGGGACATATAAAATATGCAGATTGTAGATTTTTGGACATTTTTACAAAGAACATGATTTTGTATTAAATGTTATTAATATCAAACAGATCGTATTCATTTGAACAAAAGATATCCAACAGATTGTAGGGGCCTCGGTGGCCGAGTGGTCTTAAGCGCGCGCTAACGGATCACAGTGCCTCTTACCGCCTAGGTTCAAATCCCACTCGGGACAGATCGTAGTGTGAGAAAGTTTGTCAGTTCGCTTGCCGAAGGTCGGTGTCTCTAGTTTTGTATCGCTCTATTTTTTATTAGTTTATAAAATCACTCTAGCTTGCATTCAATGCTATTTTGTTAAGAACTGAAACTTTAGTTGTAAACAAGTTGTACTTTTTCTCAACAACCAATGAAACACTCGTAATATATTGCTTTGAAATGAAGGTAACAGTTGTGTTTCTTAAAGTACAGAATATATTTGACGAATTAACGCGCTTCTAAAATAAAAAATCAGCCAAGCGATATAATTGACGAATTAACGCGCTTCTAAAATAAAAAAATCAGCCAAGCGATAGTTCATTTTGTTTTCATTGATTATTTCATCATTTGTATGCGTCGAAAAGTACGTGTATTGTGTTGTTTATTGTTTTTTAAATTTGGCTACAAAGATAAAATTGTTATTACACATGCGTGGAGCATAAGCGTGTGCACAGGAAATTTTTTTTCAATCGTAATGTTTCAAATTGATTTTATGCTTTGTGTATCACATTACTGTTTATCATATCTGTATTGCGTCAAAAAATCTTTAAAAAATTATAAATCATAAAAAAATCTTAAATTAAAAATTTATCTACAGTTAGACATCTGGCTTGAAATAGATATCAAGAAAAAAAGAAATATATTGGTATATTAGGCAGTATATAGTTAGAGTAAAAAGTGACATGATGTTTCCATGGACAAAATATGTCCATATTTGCCATTCAATTTCCTTTGAAACAGCAACAGCTTTTGATAATTGATACACTATTTGATCTTCTGCCTCAAGTATATAATGCTTGTAAAAATTTTTGCCTCCTTATTTCATACAATTCTGAGCCAGAATTCGATGTACAAAAAAAGGTAATTTATTTTTTGTTTTTAAAATTGAAGACATTTTTTGACGCCGTCTTATCCAATTACGTCTCATAAGCCATTTGGGACTAAACCAAGTAAATAGGTTAAATTCGTCTTATTTAATTGTAAAGATTCATGTATTCTTTTTGAATGCAACTGCATGTTTTTTTTTTTTTTATCAATTGAGAAGAACCTAAAAAAGTAACAGATTAATAAAACACCTGTGAAAATGATCAAAAATTGAGTGCATCGATTTAAATTTGAAACGGACAAGAATTTTTTAGGTATTGATTAAGAGCTTATATAGTGTCCTTAATAATCATACATTGTATAATAACCCCAATAAACATATAATAAACAATTGCGCGAAAGATAATGTAACATTTAACGTTAGCTTTTTCGAATATGGAGAGCAAATTTAAAAAGATATTCCAATTATTTTGAACGATTTTTGCAGTTTCTTTATCGGAACAACACATTGATTTTAAAGATTCAGTTTTGAAATAGCAGACGGCCATATTTTATTTTGTTAATGAACTGTCTTTGTTCTGTTGATCCAAATACTTATCTTCAAAGAAAAGTCATTTAGAGAGTTATTAGGCTATTATTGAATGTTCCTTTAGTTCAGTGTAGTAAAATGGATTTATTTTTTATTTAGCTCAAGTAAACATTTTTTACCTATATCGATGCGGTTATTTTGAGGATTGTAAAGGACAGCAAATACATAAGTTGAGTTGAGTAATGGTGTTAAACGCCCCAGTCCTTATATCGAGACATCGCCAGCTATAGGCGAAAGTGCAAAAATTTTGCCTGTGCGTTGCGCTGATGGCATTATACAACAGGGTTCTTTATCGTGCCACGCCTGCCGTGACACGGTACCTCGTTTATTTTAAGTTTCCATCCGAAAGAACCGTGACTTTCATTTCGTGATGCCGAGTGCTTGGCGAAAAAACAGTCACTACCCACTTTCAATTCTTGGGTCAGACCCGGTCGTGATTCGAACCCTCGACGCAGTGGTCTAGCAAAGACATGAAGAAAGACAACTAACTTTTGGCAAGCCAACTGAACCTTTTCACTAGGATTTGAGCGAATGGAAATCCAAAATTTCTTAGGGTATTGATTTATTATTCAAAAATCTTCATTTATAATAGCTTTCAAAAACAAGTGATTATTTTATCAAAAAACCTAGGATAACATATTCTCAAAATTCATCAACTTATAAATAATGCCAATGCAAAACTTTCTGAAGAACGTCTAGAAAAAATAATAAAAAAAATTTGATGACGGTCCATCTGAAAATTTTCTGCAAACCTTATTTTTAAGCTGATATTATTGGTTGTGAATCAGTGACGGACAGATTTGGAAGTTTAAGAATATTGGGACCTAATACTGGCTGTTGTACGAATAAAATGGACATCAGTCAACCATCCTTGACGATTTTCCCTTATAATGTATTTCATCTGGGTTTTTTTTAGATGATTTGATTAATTGATTAAATAGGGTTTTACGTCCCAGTCAAAAATATCTAACTTAAATCGAGACGTTACAAGCTATAGGTGAAGTGCAAGAAAAATTTACAACTACTTAATTCACAACATACTGGATTTATATAAATTAATACCTCAGTTACAATCTGCGTTACGAAAAAACTATTTGATTAATTAGAATTATTTGTCATGTACAATGAGATTAAATATTTAGATTTGTTTTTACCAATTCAACAAAGCACCGCCTTTGCCACCGCTGCCACCTTTGCCACCGCTGCCTTCGCTGCCACCACTACCACCACTGCCATCTCCTCCATTGTCACCCTTGTGTCCATTGTTACCATCGCTTCCGCCATTTCCGTTTCAGTTATTACCACAGTCAGTTTTACATCCACCACATCCACATCCTCCTACAGCGACGGCTACACCACCACATGGACTCTAAACAAATTTATATCAAATACAAACATACAAGTCCATGTCTAAATAACACTCCCAAAAGTAAAGAAAAATTCTATTAAATACACGAACTTGCACAATAAGAAGTAAGGCAAGGTTCTCCGAAAGAATAAACACCTCCTGTGTAGTTATCTACACCATTTAAGTGCAAAATCACATTTTTGAGACGTGAAATATATCCAGTATTTAAAAACAAGGACTTCATACTTAACAATAACAAGAATAGAATTCCCGGGTCCCCCGCCGGTCAAGCAGTATACTAGTATACTGTATACGAAATTGCAATTTTTTTCAAACATTCAGGGCTGTTCCAGAATTAAATGTGTGGGGAGGTTGGGAAGAACATTTTTTTACCCCCACCACCCATTTTTTACTATTTTTCCTGTCGCAAATATATCCAAAATACTACAATCTAAAATCAAACAAATACCTATTAACATATATAAGTTTATCTAAAATGTACGAGACAAATGTTTAAAAATCATATTCAAGTTTCATACTCTGGTTTACATACTGTATAAAATCACATACCTTATTGCAGAGATATACATGTAAGAAAATGGTCAGAATAGGGGACAGGAAAAACACAAGATGATGCCTCGTCATCTGTTGTCAATATCTGGTCAAGATTGTTCCCATGAAAATGAGTTGCCTGATTGTAGGCATGAAAGCACTTTCAAAGTCAATTTTTGATATAATGAAGTAATTATTGTGGTCAAAGTCCCATAACTCCAACAAAAAGTATCGACCAAGGCTGATTTAGGAACTTGACCAAGGTATTAGTGGTATAAACATTTGGTATAAATTTCATGTAAATCCGTCAAAATTTGTAGGTATGAGAGCGCTTACAAGGTCACAAAGTCCCAAAACTCCAACAAAAAGTAACAACCAATGCTGATTTTCGAACTTGACAAAGGTAATAGTGGTATAAACATTTGGTATAAATTTAATGAAAATCGTCAAAATTTGTAGGCATGAGAGCGCTTACAAGGTCACTTTTGGATAAAACAGAGTCATTATTGTGGTCAAAGTCACATAACTCCAACAAAAAGTATCGACCAATGCTGATTTTCGAACTTGACCAAAGTATTAGTGGTATAAACATTTGGTATAAATTTAATGAAAATCCGTCAAAATTTGTAGGCATGAGAGCGCTTACAAGGTCAATTTTTGGATAAAACAGAGTCATTATTGTGGTCAAAGTCCCATAACTCCAACAAAAAGTATCGACCATAGCTAATTTTCGAACTTGACCAAGGCAATAGTGGTATAAATATTTGGTATAAATTTAATGAAAATCCGTCAAAATTTGTAGGCATGAGAGCTCTTACAAAAAAGTGTGACGGACGGAAACACGGACGCACGGACACACGGACGGATGGACGCCCGGCATTTCTATGTCCCCGCTCCGCGTTGCGCTGGGGGACAAAAATGTGATAATGACCACAACTTTTAAGGCTTAGACTTCCATATATCCGAGTCAACAATTTATTTGTAAGTAGCTTGCTTCTTTGTAGAGGGCCTCCGTAGTGGGAACATGCCCTATTATATTATATTAAATATTAAATAAATACACATACACCATACGCATAAGAATAATAATAATAATATTGCTGAAAAGAAACATAATGTAGATAATAGAAAGGTCATTCCGGTTGTCACATAGCTTCAAATTTACGTGGGCGTCATAATTAAGGTATATTTGCCAATATAAAGCAGAACATGAAGAATTAGTCGTATCTTTTATTTCAAGGTCGGTATAATAGATTTTCCAAATTTGGACTTATCATAAGGAAGAACGTTCATCTTTAAACTTTCATGTGGAACTGAATGATTAGGTTTTTTCTCTCAAGATTCTGCACAATTTGTGGCTCGTTTGACTAAAGAAACAATTCAGCAAAGCAAAGGTTCACAATTTGTGCCCATAGGTATACCAATTTTTTTTTAAAAATTGAAAATAATAAAGCAAAACCCAACAAATATGTTGTGTATCAAAAATTCTAAATTTTGTTGTTAGTATCTTCAGTGTTTTACAGAATAACCAGATTACCTGTTGAAAACTAAGTGCTTATATCTTGACTTCTTGTTTTTTTGTATAGAATGACAAGTAAATGATTTGTTTTAGATGTTCTTTCAATTTACAATGAAGGATAGAGGTATAAAGTGTAGTAGAATCAAAAGTTTTTTTGTAAAACTTTTTACCGAATTTCAAGTATTAGAAATAAGATTTTAAAGTAATTTTTGGCATATTTAACAATCCACATTTGGTTGATGGCAGGTGTAGAATACACCTCTCCTGAATAAGACAGAAGTCCATCTTTGACGACTGTCAAAATTTGTGTTAAAATCACCGATAATGATTTTGTAGTACATTTAGAGCAATCTGTTATATATTTTTCCTTGTATAATTTTTTTAAAATTTTGGAATCTAATGAAAGTAAGGAAGGTCAAGTTCTAACGGTTTTATATTGATAACTAAAGACGCAAGATCTCACCTATGGTTGGAAATAATTTCATATTTGGTAAATATGTTTTGGCATATGGAGGATACTTTGATATACTATTCAAACTAAGCTCCCGAATGAGACATTCAACATAAAATATCTTACAGACGAGAATATTGTTAAGAGATTTAACAGCTGGGACAAAAACATATGTATTATGTATGTCTAAGGATTACAGAAATCTAAAGGTCACTAAATGTCACTGTCATTAAGTCCTGAGGGTTAAGTACGGATAGACTCTTTAACTTAAACATTCCTTGTCTTTATTAAACATCTAATTGTCCTTCTCCAGCTGGATAAGATATCAAGCTATACGACTTCAAACTTAGCCCTACGTCTTGCATACTATTCAGTAGATTCCATATCAATTCTGAGATTCAGTTCCTAAGTAAATGGTTGTGCCAACCTGTAATAAGAACTTGTGAAAAACGGCATTTTTTTATTATTGTTTTCAGTTATATTTAGATCACCAGTTATTAAATGTCCAGTTGGTATTTCAAAATAGTAGAAGCCGAGCAAGAGCAGCTAGGTGAAGCAAATTTATAACTCTAAATAATTGATTAAAGCTCAGTGGGCAGTAATTTGTGCTCTTAGAAAATGTACAGTTTAGCAAAATTTTCAGCCGTCTTACTTTTTGAAATGTTTAAAAAACTAAGGTTTGTTTTCTCATGCAAAGCATTCCTTAGCTGGATTTGGATTTATAAAATTTTGAAACTTTAGATTCATTTATTTTCAACTGTTTGGTTTATGTTTTTTATCTATCAAACTTTCAGACGCCTTGTGTCACTGATGAGGACTAAATTTCCGAAATGTGCACATATGGCACATTAACATTTAGCTGGTATTTGTGTTATGTATTTATTAAAGGTTTGGATACAATTGGTTTATTGTAGGAGTTGTATTTGCAATAAAAATTATTATAATATTTGTATGATCTATGCCATTGTTAGCAATTTATAATTTAAGTAATTGGTGACAGTGGCGACAATGGTCGTTCTGCATATTGTGTTTCTGAGAAGACTTTAGTAACCTATTAAATGCAATATTCATGATGATATCATTTAGTTTGAACTCTGAGATAATAATGTATATAGTTGTTTTGTATATGCATTCTTTATGTAGCTGTAAACGAGAAGTTGGTATAAAATTAAGTTGGTTCGGATGTGGTGAAATCTGAGAGGTTTCTTCAGAAATGGTAAAATATTAGAAAACTAATAAAATGATGTATATTGGGTTTGTTGTAACGTCGATGCCTTCTGTAACGTGTACTTTTGTTGAACAGTGTTAAACATTTCGATTCTTTCGACCTAAGCTAGGGAGGTTTTCTATTTTTTTTAAAATTTTCATTAAATCAATATGGTGAGACAGTGCATTGTAATCCTATCTAGAAATTCTCTCGTTGTGATAGGAACAGTATGCTTAATATAGGACTTTTTGCGTAGTTATATATTTTTTCTCCAAAGTTCTTACGAGACAACAGGAAATGGTCTGATGTACCAAGCACTGCCTCACCAATGGCCTGGATTAAAATGTCGGAAAAGAAATTGATTACCATTATTATTAATTTTAAACCGATTACCATTCAGTCGAGCATTTACTCTACCTTTGGTTTTGCAACATATATATGTTGTGTCACTATATTTCATATGCAACATTTAAAGATTAAGAGTTCAGATTATCGTGGCGCCGTTAAGTGTACTTTACAGATGTAAGGATGTTTATAAAATGTATATCTGTAATCAAAATGTTACAGGTTTATGATTGACATGAAACAACAGTATGTTTAATTATCACCATAGTATATAGTTAAAAATGTCGGAAACATTCAACGTATGTTTTTTATTTGTATGCTTTGAATCTTAATAGACGTAACTATTCAGGATAATCTTACAATCACTGCTTAACTGCAAGTCTAGTGTTTGTAGTACCAGCAAGAGACCTTTTGATAGAGCAAGACGTCTCATGCTCTTTAGTATTATTAAGTTGGTACTGCATAAAAAGATGCAATTAAGAAAATGGTATCATCGGGGAAAAATTCCACCAGTAGAGATACTGACTATGTACTAGAAATCAAACACAAACGTACCAGTCTAATTCCAAATCACTATCCAAAAAGGATACTAAAAACTTTAAAAATTGGCTAATTAGTTTAACTCGTGCATTTCCATTAAAAAAGTGAGACTGAGTTCTCTGGAAGGGAAAGCAACCCTAGTCTAGTTAGCTACACCCACAATGTGCAAAATCAAATATAAGAATTAAAGTAACGCGGAACTATAAGACATAAAACATATCTAGTATATTATAAGTTTAAAAAGAAGTTAAATATAAATAATACAAATACCTGCTACATTAAATATATAAGAAACTGAAAATACCGCGTCTTGAAATAATGTCTGCACTTGATCATTATTGCAGGAATCAAAGCAGTAATTTTTATAAAGGTATAAAAGTATTATATGAGAAGCAAGTAATTGTACTAAAACATAAATATTATATACGGTTTTTGATCTATCGTCACCACGTTTGTCGAATATTTACTTATTTTAAAAATTCTAGTAATTTATATTTAAATGTTCCATGTGCATTTGGCAAATAAAAAACGAGATTGTGTCTGAAATTTGGGGAAAAAAGATTTAATCAAAAGTTTTTTTTCGAATGCCGTACATATCGCAGCAATGATGAAATTTTTCGCATATGCCATTCAGTCTATTTTCCTTTCCATACTCGTTTTAGGTTTTCAATTTCTACTCTAGAGAATATATGTGTTTCATAATGTACCCAGAATTTGTTACCTAGAATTGTGAATTTCTTTAGGTATATGGATATAGGAAAAAAGTAATAAGACGTATCGATTAATGCACAAATGGCTAAATCCAACGAAACCAAGAATAGAACAGAGAGAGAGAGAGCCAAGCAAGACGAGAAAAGAAAGAATAATAGAAAAACATTTTTGAGATTAGAAAGTAAATAACTCCTGAGGTTGTGTTATAACTATATATCGAAACTATTCATGCAGCGAAATATACCTATTCTCGGTTTACTATATCATCAAGATTGCATAAACGTTTATTTTTTTTGATTATATAACTTCATAATGCTTAAAGCACTGTCTTATAAATTACACGAATAAAAATGCTTTTTTATTGGTGGCAGACAAGGAGAATGTTTCAAATGTTATTAAAGATGGCTAATTAAGATGCGTTAGTAAAGAACGAGTTTACAATAATAATTTTCTTTATGAATCATGCCAATTATGCAAAACATATTTTCTTCAATGCCAAGGTTGTTTCTCTATACCGATAATACCAATACACAGAAAACGATAGATTGATCTCCTGATACAACGTAGGAGTTTTTGCAAAATCTAGTGATTTTTACATTTTTGTAGACATTCAATTTGCATTTGATAGAGAATATTGTAGCGCCCAGAGATATTTATAATGATCTTCTTGGTGTTTGATTCAAATCGAACAACTCAGTTGGTTTAAGGTATAGAAAACCAAATACTAAAAATTTGGTTCATGTAACCTATAGATGAACTCGGTTTGAAAAAAATTATTATCATGAAAATGCAATGTACATGCAGTTAATGCATACTTACGGTATAAGCTTTGTGTATGGTTACAGCTAGCACAACAACGATGACCAATAGGCAAAAACGATTCATCTTGTCTTTTTAGTGTACACTTTTGCAGGTTGTCTTGAACAATTAAAGAACGAAAGTCAAAATCTTTATTTATAGTTATATTTTGTCAATATTCATCAAGATGTTGAAAACTTAATATTCAAGAAAGTTAAAATATTCTTTTGAATCTTATTGAAATCTTTTTGTTTTGATTTTTGAAATGTTATATAATTGCATTTATTATTTTTTTAGTAAAGTTTATAAATACTTGTATCAATATTTCAACATATGATTCAAAAGATCTGACGATTTTGCTTTTTATGTTTTTTTTAAGTTTTATTATATCAATTTGCCAATAATTGAAATTAATAATAACATGCATTTACTTTTGAAGTATTGACTATTTTGTCTTCAATTGCATACAATTTGCATTTCAATATCTTACATGCATATTAGTTAACATCTGCTACTTACAATAGTTTAGATAAGTTTGGTACATTAAAATCTGGTAAAGAATTAAGACTAGTTTCTTAATATCCATTCATTCTGTTAATTTATATTCCCATTCTACCTAACACAAATGCCTCAAACTTTTATTTCAAGTTTTAGAAGCTCTCAAATTCAGTATTGAATATCTTTTGTGATTCATAGTGAGGAAAAGGATTTTCCGCATTGGATACATTACTGTTATTAATTGAATAAAATCGGGATTACAATTCCAGTGTCAGTTTTTATATCCCCCTTCCCCGCAATGAAGTTAGGGAAATATAATGGGAAAACCTTGTCTGTTTGACCTTTTGTCCGTAGATTAAATTTGTCCGAAGTTTCATTCAGTCATGTAAGATACATTTTTCTTAGACTATACAAATATGTAAGGCATCATCGAAACCTGTGTTCCTGTAATTGTCAGTTTGATCGGATTTCATTTTTGGGGATTTTAGATAGATTGCCTTTTTGTTTTTATTTATAATTTATTTATTTATTATTATTATTATAATTATTATTATGTTTTTGCAATTTACGGATATTCCTTGAATTCAAACATTTCAGCAAGTTTAGGTAACAAAAATATTTTATACAAACTTCTATATATTGTGAAAGAATACCACTGGATTTTTGGCAATTTAAAATTGTGTTTAAAAACAGATTGCCCTTATTAAGCATGTATGTTATACAAAAGGGAAGCAAGATACTTTAACACAAACTAGTCACCAATTCTAAATAGCTTGAAGTAGAGAGATTGTAAAAAAAAATCAGTACACGGAATAATCACCTTTAATCTCTTAGAAGTCACCAGAACTTAATTATTCTACAGATATATCAGAAATTCGAAGTATCACTCCTTATCTTTTCTTAATTTGCTATTGTGTACTCAAAATATTTCTCAACTAAATTAACAATATGTATTAATTGCTATAGTTGCTGCTATCATTACGTAACATATTACAATAAGTAGTGTTACTTCATTTCTCCAAGATACTTTCCGTTCATATTACTGTAGTCATGTTTCTCTTTTGTCTAGATCTACACCCCTGCCAAACCAAATCAATATGGATATCACTTATTGATAACTTTACATATTCATTATGTTAGTATATATATATAATACACATACCAGTTAAATTTTAATGTGCCAGATGTGCACATTTCGGAAATTAATTCCTCATCAGTGACACTAAGACCGAAAAGTTTGATACATAAAAAATATTTAAAAAAGCATTTAAAGCAACAACTCCAAGTATAGAAAAATTCAGGTTTATCTTTTTGTTAAACGATTGACAATATTTTGAGCACTTCATAATGAAGATATTTTCCATGTTTTCTTCTTATGGACATCGGAAATTCAATATTAATAGATCAAATCTTCGGTCGGGAAGAACTTGTGTCATTGAATATACAATGCCTAAATTTAAACATACAATATACAAATTAAAAGTTACTTTTCTCGAAAATTGTTTATATATTATACTTAATGTTTATGTTTTTCTTTCAAATTCTTATTGAAAGTAAAATGTCTTAATATATTGCAATTATCAATAAAAACCTTATATTTATATTGTTGACTCTCTACTACAACGTTAAATAGAAAATTGAAACCCGTTTTTATTTATTTTTAAATTGCAATTTAAAGAATAAATCTATCCTTTATCTTACAGATAGCTTACTGATTAGTAAATAGTATTTAAAAAGTAAAAACTGCAATTAAATGTTTCAAAAGAGCTGATATCAAAGAAAAGGGACAGAAGATGAAAAAGTAAGTATTGACGTTTATGTTTGTCCTGTAGTGAACCTGGCTTAACATTTCGACCTTATTTTGTAGGTCACTTTATCAAAGTCAGGATGAAGCAATAATAAGATGTGGAATGTAAAGTGATCGCACTGATATTAGATCTAGTTTTGGTGCGAAAATTTATGCTACCAACCATCAAAAATTACATTCTATTTTAGAAATATATTTAAAAGGGCTAAAATCGTTATAAAACACAACTGTTAGTAATAAGTTTCTATCCCTGACCTTTAACCTTGAACCCATTTTAAATTAGATTTGCAAAATGTTTATGAAATCAAGTTGTTGACTAATTCTTCGAAATTTAAAATTAACTGGAAAATAAAGTATCTTATTTTATTAGCTTATCTTATAAATTTAACAAGATAAAAGCCAATGATTCTGCAAATCAAATATCGCATCACATTCCTTCTTCCAACATCGATTTTGAAAAAATATAATTTTCTAAAGAATTTTGCAGCACTAGGGCACGAACAAAAATTAATTGCACAGGCTCTTTTATACTTCAGACCAAAATTCATTTAAATTAGCACAGTAATGCTAGAAAAGAAATGAAAAAAACTCATTGCATATGCTCACGCACACTTTCGCTATTTAATAAGCTTACCTTTTAATGTATCAAATATTACATTAAGAACGCAGGTGACATATGTTCTTCGAATGACGTCATTTCTTTTGTATAATGTTATCGCAACATATTTGTACATTGTATATTGATAATTGTTTGGTCACTACCAAACTATGAACTTTTTTTTAGATTTATTTCGAAAAACTGACCATCTACCATATTTAGATGGGTTGTTTGGCAAGGTTTTTAATAATGCAACATTTATATACAACTTCAAATTAATTTTGTAAAGTAAATTTACTAATTGTAATTAAGTTTTGTTATAAATAAATTATCATCAACTTATGTTTTAGTTCTTAAAATACAATGTAGCTCAATGGGACAAATATAAGAAGGTTTTAAATTACTGTTTCTAAAAAGACTCACAAGACCAACCCCTCCTCCTTTAATGATCTTAATGACTACTTAAAGATCCTTAAATATGTCATTTAATCTCGGAAAGGTACCTTAAAGCCTCCTTAAATATATCCCACCTTAAAGGACATTTTAGGAATCTTTTAAAAAAAGCCTTTCACGATCTTTAAGAACAGCTTAAATATTTTTAATAGACCTGACATTTTACGGATCTTTAAAGACGTCCTGAATTACAACACTATAAAAGTTTTTATACTTTTAATGGAACGAGGAAATTACAATCTTTCAGTTTAAGGCATGAACAATACATTTTGATTTTTTTAATTGTTTATATGACATAGGAGACATATTCCCTGTCCTACTTTTAGATTTACAGTAGAAGTACTTTCTATAATAAATTCATGTAGAGGAGCCGTAGATAACTAATTAATACCGGTTTCTTAATTCATCAATAAATTCATAAAAATGTGCAGGACCCCGGTTTCACTATCATTTATTTTTTAACTACGATTTTCTTACACTTAAATCTGAAAATTTGAAACCTGAATAATTTTGTTAATTGTTGAAACATTTAGTGATGAAAGGTGTCAATTTTAAAATGACATTAAGCTTGTAACATCTGTATTTAGTTTTATCACAAATGGTTGTTTGTAACTCAGAAAGAGGTTGCTAAAATTTGCTAATTTAAGTTAAGGAAAATCCTAGTTAAGAAATGATTGTGAAATTGGGCCAGGTAAACAACCTGTGTATTATTCAGATATGCAGTAAACATAAAGTAAGTAACGGTTTTTGTTAGTTGTATACAGTGGTACTTTTGTGATTATAGATCACAAGTGATTCCACGTGCAACTTTTGATTTTGATGTGCAGTTTCTTATTAGGTTAAAGATCACTATGAAGTCAATTGACATGATTACAATGATTACCTATCTCCGAACTCTGGTATTTGGGAAGGTAATTTGAAAATACAATTCAATATCAAAATGCAAAACATACATAAATAAAAGAAGTAAAATGAAAAATGTTGGAGGTAGTGTTACGCATATGTGAAAATAAAGCAGAGAGAGAGAGAGAGAGAGAGAGAGAGAGAGAGAGAGAGAGAGAGAGAGAGAGAGCACATTTTAGCATCTTCAAAAATGACATGTGGATCAAATAACACATGATGATTTAGGAATTTGAATAATTTCAATTTCTAATGAAAAAAAATTAAAAGTAAATATTTTTAACAATGTAAGAATATTTAGGTAAAAGGCAATTCCTTACAAACAAGAATAAGATAACCATTAACTGACAAACTTATTTTACTTTGATCAGCCTGAATTGATACCTATATAACTCATGAACCCGCCACATGTCCCTGCATCGAATGTGTCTTCTCCTACGTCCGTACAGTGTTTCTTAAAATATAGAGGTTCGGCTTGGGTTCATCAATGAAAACTATATATCATTACAAAGAATATATGAATACAAAGTCAAAGTTGTTAAATGAGATGACATCGTACTCATTCAACAACACAGCCATAAAGAAAATATGTCTCAGGGTCAATAATAAGATTCCTTTTTTAGAACAAAAATCCAGGTAATGTCCATGTGGTTTCATGTTTTAGTGAAAAAAATTATGATACAAAATAAAGACAAATTATCAAAGTTACAGAATGAAAAAACCTGCACACATAATGATTAGAAATGAGAACTTATTAAATATGAAATAATTTCTAGTACAAAGTTTTTTAACTTTATAAAAATTGTGTTTTTAATTCAAAGAAAAAAACGAAAACGTGTACATAAATTTTTAATTTTACAAAGATTGGGTGAATTAACTGATAAAGCCATCAATAATAAAAATAAACGTCTGTAGCCATACTGGTAAAATTAATTCCAACAAATACAATTTTTAGTATTAATTGAAAAATTTTGACTCTAAATTTAGAGTCAAACAGTATCCTTATGTATGTGTGTAAAAATTCTTATATGGTAATAATTAGGTTAAAATAAGTATGAAAATATTTTGTAACTTTTTTACTTACTTATGGAAAAATAAAATGAAATAAAAAAAATCCATATATATATATATATATATATATATATATATATATATATATATATATATATATATATATATATATATATATATATATGAAAATATATGTAAATCCTGTGTTTCCATAGGTTAAACGTACAGGCTTCGAATAGGTTCATTTATGAGATATAAATACTAAAATACTGTCTCAATATTGCAAATAAAATGATTCCTGCAAAGTCAGATATAACTGGTTATGCATCGATATAAGTTAGATAATATTGGGTTAATGTCTGAAAATAACTATTTCTATCCACTAATGAGAAATATGTATTGACAAACTTGACAAATGGTTTTAAACATTGTAGTGTAATTGATGAAAAGCACTTTCCCACCCAAAATGCATGTAATATGTGAAATATGCATTTTAAAAGAGTTGCAAAAAGCTATTCGGTGCAAATGTTTGACATGATTCTTTACATAAACAACATATATAGAAAAAAGACAAGATAATCTGGTTCACAGATAATAAAAGTAACCCTTGTAACAGTAACAGGTATTAGTCTTTGCCAAATCTTAAATGTTATTGTTGTTTTTTGAAGTTCAATCCATGTCGAAGCGATCGGTTTAAGAATGGTAGAGGATACCGGGAGAAAAACACCAACTTTCGAAAGAGATATAAACTTTCTAACAGTAGGATCTGCTAGTTAGCTCGATTAGTGAATTAGGATTTGAAACCAGTGATGAGAAGCACTGTAATGTGTAAGGCAATGATTTTCTAGTGTTGCTTATAACTATGTCATTTGTACGTCGAAAAATACCTTCAGTTTGTCAGGCAGACTTTTTTGCATACGAATGATGAATGAAATGCATATTGTTTACCTATTGTTTCCTACCTGACCTAGTCTGATTCAAGGTTGTGAATTATCAAATTTATCAAGTATGTAGCTTATATCTAAAAAGATATCTTAACTTCGATCCAAATTGGAACGTTAGAAATCACAAGTTGTAGCAGTGTATGTTTATTGTACTTAGTTCAATTATAAGTAAGGGCATGTACTGCAAACGCCCATGAGTTTTCCACGATTTATGCTAGATTCTGTTATCAGGGTAACGGGTTTTGACTTACAAGAAAATTTAAAAAATTTCAGAATGACGTTTGGTATAATTACACAAATTTGATTCAGTATTTTAAGGGGGTTAGGGAAACGATTATTTGATATCTTGAGTTTTTTCAAAATGTAAGATGGCTTTAAGTTTTGAAATAGTTCAAATAAAACTAAGAGATTATGCATCCTTATTTTAAGTGAAATAATGCAAATTTTAAAACAATTTGTCACTCACGGTTGTACCAATTATATATTTTATAATAAACGAATAAAACTGGGTTGCATCTCTATTTATTCTACATGAAATATGTCAGAATAGTAAAATATTATGCTTTTTTACTTTTTAAATCAGATTTTTGCAATTTATATCGCCATGGTAACGGAAATTAAATTGAAATTTTGGCAAAATAAAAATCATCACGCATGTTTTCTAACAATAGACGTTTCTTTTTCATTATTCCTTTTAACTGTTGAAGTATACTAGCGGAAAAAAGTAACTGCGCATGACTGAAATGTGAGATTATTAACTAATTTGAAAATGCAAAGCAATGAATAATTTCTTATTTGTTTATTTGATATTTCTTTACAAATTCATGTCATTGAAAAGGTTACAGATACTGTTATTTCATACGCAGGGGACTAGAAACATAGCAGATAGTAAAAGTCAGTTCACAAGATCAGTATCGTGTGTGACCACCATTAGCATTGACACAGGACTGATACAACGCCTCATAGAGTGAATTAAATGCCTAAAGAATGCTTGAGAGATGTTGTTCCATATCTGGTCTAACGCTTGGGCCAAGCCTTGCAATGTAACAGGCTGATTGGGCAGATGATGTAATCGGCGTTCCATTTCATCCCATACGTGTTCAATTAGGAGAAAGGTCGGGTGAAACGGCTGACCACGGTAACACATTGACTTTATGCTGTGCCAGAAAATCCATTGCAACCCGTGCGACGTGTGGTCTTGCATTATCATGCTGAAAAGTGACGTTACGTTGCTGTCCTTGAATGAATGGGATGACATGGGTCTGTAGGATTTCATCACGGTACCGTACACCGGTCAAATTCCCGTCGATGACTACCAGAGGAGTTCTGTTATTCGCTGTGATGCCACCCCAAACCATTACACTTCCCCCACCGATCGAACGTCGTTCCACCACACACGCGTCATGGAAACGTTCTCCAATGCGCCGATACACTCTGGAGCGTCCGTCACTGCTGTCCAAGTGAAATATGGACTCATCGGTGAACATAATTTGTGCCCAGCCTCGTCGATTGAAGCGTAAATGTGTTCTGCACCATACAAGTCGAGCTGTGCGATGACGTCGTTGTAGAATTGGACGGATTGCCGGACGTCGTGGGCGAATATGTCTTTCCCATAAACGATTCCGTAACGTTTTGGGGCTGATTGGGCGTAGTCCAGGAATGCTCCGGGCAGTAGTACTGGCAGTTTGGAAACTGTTCCGGAGGTGCACAAGCCGGATATGGTTGTCTTGCTGACGTGTCGTTACGCGTGGACGTCCTGAACGAGGGCGGTTTCTAGTGGTGCCAAACTGTTGGTATCGTCTCAATAAAGCATAAACAGTGTTTCTGTGGACACCAAAATGTCTTGTGACAAAGCTTTGGGTCATACCAGCCTCAAGCATACCAATTGCGCGGAGGCGATCATTTTCATTTAGCCTAGGCATTACACTATGGAAGCTTTCAACCGAATAAATTTGCTTTTCTGGTTTTCTGGTGTCCAAACAAACAAACAACAGTAAATTATTCCTATAATATTGTCACATTGAAATGCTGGGCGACAATTGTGTGAAAACCTACCCGTGCGCATGAAGCGTAAAAATCACGGGCAATTGATGCAATGACCAAGCGATATGATAGAGGTATATACACTTACCATTTGTGCAAATTTTAAGATTTATACATATAATAATAGCGAAATTATAAATTTTATTGATGCACAGTTATTTTTTTCCGCTAATATATTTAGTCGAATAAATTGTGTTCTTAGTGAACATGTCCACTGAAATTACAAAATATGATTGTCTTTTTTTGATGCGATAAGCTGATAATTCTGTAATAATCGACATATCATTTTATGTAAAAAATGTTAAATTCCAAAAGTTTACTTTGTGTAAGCTTTAATTAGGTGCTCAAATAGAAATCACTTGTTTAAAATGCATGTTTTCCAACTGCTGATATCTAGACATTGTCCAAATATTGTGGATTTCTAGTTTTTAGTAAATTTTTGATATTTTCGTTGCCATGGCAACCGATATTTAGCTAAAAATAGTTTTGAATACTTTCTTATTTAACAAAGGTACAATTCATATATGGTTTCGTAGTAATAAAATCTGTATAAACTCAAATTATTTGGGTCGAAATTGTGGTCTATTTTCTCTTACAAATAAAAATTTGTATATAAAGTTTGCTTACTTGTAAGAATTTAACCGGAAATACAAAAAATTTGATGATTTGATTTTTTGGGAAAACATACCATTTTTTAATGATCTTTTTTACAGTATATTCGAATGATGCCTAACTTCGAATTATGAGCAAGAAAATTTATTTCAAGTATGCAAGAATCAAGATAAAAGCGATATTTTTTTTAATCAAGCAAAAATATAAAAAAAAAGAATTCCACATGGTTTTGCTGAAAATGCTTTGTTTATGTTGCCATGGTAACAGATATTTAGATTTTACCAACCTTTACGTAAAGTATGTTATATGGGGAAACCAAATATATAGGGGTTGGTTATTGACAGTTTTACTGCAAATGTCCGAAATTTTGAATCGAAAATATGGTTCATTTTTTGTTGAGTTTACAAAATTCCTCTGCCAATTAAAGGGTTAAGGATCCTTAAAGATCCTTTTCTTGTAAAATATCGGTTAGGGAAACTGTCTAAGTGTCATTTATAGAAATATATAACACAAATACCAGTTAAATTTTTATGTGCCAGATGTGCACATTTCGGAAACCCATTCCTCGTATTTTGACACTTGTTTAGAAATTAAAAGAATAGAAGCCAAACAGTTGAAAAATAATAAATCTAAAGTTCAATAATCATATGAATCCAAATCCAGCTAAGGATTGCTTAGCATAAGGGGATTTCATAAAAGATGGTCAAATTAAGAAAGAACCTTGAACTTATAATCTTATTTTGTTGAACAACTTATTCAATTGTTTAGAGTTTAGCTGCTAATGTTTAAGTGTTATATAAATCAGAAAATATATATATCTGCTCAGAAAAACTAGAAACCTCCTGTCTAGCTAGCTACACCCGTCAGGTGCAAAATCACATTTTAGAATGAAAAAAAAAAACATGGAACTATTGGAAATATTCAAATATATCCAGCTTAAGTTCGGGTATATTGACTTCATACTTATCAACGATTCTGCAAAATGATTACCATAAAACTTTGCCTAGGTTGCAATATGCTTAAGACATCAATTTAATTGCAAGCAACTTTCTTTGTTGTAGACGTCCTCTTGGTGGAAATTACCTCTACCTTACTGTATTAACTGTAAAACATATACACCATACACAGAAGAAGCATAAATTTTACTACGGAATGTTGAAAATAAAAAAGTTGAAGTTATCACTCTTGTCGTGTAGCTTCAGATGTAACCTTTTATGAATGTCAGTATTGGGGTATTGTTCCAAATATAAAGCATAACATAAATAATCAGTCTATCGTATCTTTTATTTCGAGCTTACTATGATGGATGGAATCTACATATTTTTCAAAATTTGGGATTAATTAGAGACAGAAAGTCATCTATATATCTGTATGTGGAGTTAAATGATTTAGCAAGTCTTCTCTCCAGATTTGACAAGGTTCATTGGAAAACAAAGCAAACATTTCCTTTCTATAAATCAAGAAATAAATCAGCAAGCAAAGGTGCACAATCTGTGCTTATTGGTATTGTTCGAAAGTTATATTGCCAAACACGACAAATTGCTGTTTGTTGATGTATCTTCAAACTAGTTTTGTTTCCAGTTTGTATGGTGTTTTAAAATATAACCAGAATCCTATTGAACATCCTGTGGATTTGTTTAGACGTTCTTTCGATTTAGAATTAGAGATAGTTATGCTTAGTGTCTAAATATCAAATCTCTCTCTCTCTCTTCTCTCTCTCTCTCTCTCTCTCTCTCTCTCTCTCTCTCTCTCTCTGCGCCATGAATGCAACTATCAATTATTTGTATAAACTGACGAATAACTAAGAATATATCAAATGTATATTTCTTATCAAAACATACAAGATCATGGGTGCTTTAAAGTTTTATTATCTGTCTTTAATGATTTACATTAAATATTCAAGAATATCTGAATATTAATTGCGGGTCTCACTATTGATTCTATCATCATTTCCTATTCCTTTGTTTCTGTCCTCACTGCTGTCTTCTTTATCATTTCCGCCTTTGCCACCACTGCCACCGCTGCCTCCGCTGCCACCGCTGCCTCCGCTGCCACCACTGCCACCGTTTCCTCCCTTATCACCCTTGTTTCCATTGTTACCATCGTTTCCGCCGTTTCCATTATTTCCATTATTACCACCATTTCCTCTTCCGTTATTGCCAGAGTCGTTTCCACATTCACATCCACATCCACATCCTCCAACTGCGACAGCTGCATCACCACATGGATTCTAAGAAATTGAAATAGAAATTAAATATAAATGAAATTTTAGCATCTACAGAAAGTTTTCGAACATGACAGTTTACGCTCAATTTAAAACATCTGGCTTTTTTTTAACCCAGACAAAAAAATATAAGAAGCAAGGAAACATAATAAAACATATTCAGTCATTGATCTATTGTCAGATCGTTGGTTTTCGATATTTTCGATTGTCAAAAGCAAGACGATTTTATAACTAATTCTTTTTATGTGCCGTGAATATCACAACACTATCGCTAAAAATGGGGTTTACATAATCGCTTTTTACGACGTCGGTTTTGTAACATCAAGCGAAACAATAAAGTAATAAAGAAAAGTACATGGACGCAACCAAGCCAGACTGGACCACTGGTCAATAGAATCTTATTTTACTTCAATTACTCTTTTGGTTGTACATGTAATAGGTATTTTACGACCATATATCGTAAATATTCTTAAAGCATATTCTACCAAGCCTCAGTTTTTTAATCGTCAAGAATATGTTAATGTCAATGTTTTCCTTATATTATTTTGTACTTCTAAGGCTACGGTTTTATAATTATATATAAGAAATAGTCATTCTCTCTCAAAATTATTATAAATGTGGAGAATATGTAATACTTAAACTTACATTCATGAAAAGTTACATCTGACTTATACGCCAAACATGATGACCCTAATTTTTCTATTGTCTACTTTCTGTTTCTTTGCCTTTGCCTACTTCTGGTGCGTATAGTTTTAGAATTTATATATTTTTCACAGTAAATGCGGCATGGTAGATTTTTTTCCCACTTAGGTCACTTTCTATAACGAAGCAAGTTGCTTACAATTGAATTGTTGACTCAAGAATATTTCAAAAGTAGGCTAATTAAGGCTTTTAAAACAGTTTTTGAACCGTCATTACAATATTGTTAATAAGTATGAAATATAAAATGGTTTATTTAGACTTATCATAGATTCATGTTCCTTTTATTTCAAACTTGACTTTGTACGTGACAGATGTATAGTTAGCTTGATAGGAGGTAATTACCTTTCAATAGCACACGGCCTCACTTCCTTGATAGGAGTTCAGTGTATATATAACTAATTTTTTTGGATAGATGGTTGGGTTTTGATTTGAATATAGACTGATACCTGTATGTTTCTGTTTTATTTATTATTATTGTTTTTACTCTAATGGTGACATACCGATTAATGTTTTATAAAGTATACAAAAATCAGTAAAAGCACATTATATAAGATTTTTAAAAACAAAACGAGATGGTTTAAATTAGTTTCCGAAAAATATCATATTAAATTGTAATTGTCACCGATTGTTCCCGATATCAGAAATTGTTTTGAGCTGAAACAAAGAAGTATGAGCTGGATAAAATAAAACTAACATGTTTTTTTATCGTCATTTTATTGAAATAATTGAAGGAAATTAAAGTGACTTTTTTTGATGAAAACTTAAATTTTTCATTCAAGCGAGTCCTATCAGTTCATTGTATATTTATTTTAAAACAAGGGGGTAAAAAGCTGCCCTAAATTCAGTTACGTGTTGACGAAAGTTACAAAACACTGTTGTACGGATAATTGTATCTGAGAAACACCGTATTGCGTTTTACTTGTCCATATTTTAAAATTGATATCAGAGATATCAATTCAAAAAGGAAACGAACTCCTTAAACGGCAAGTCAACCCATAAAAAAAAAAAAAAAACTATGCAAGTGGAATAAATTTTGGCGTTTTTTTTTTTTTTTTTTTTTAATTGACGTGCGGAAAACAGTTTTACCGCTGCTGATTTCTGCAATTCCTCCTCTACGTCGTAGAATTAAATATATAACACAAACGTCTGTTAAATTTTAAAATGTGCGTATTTCAAAAATTATTCTTCATCAGTGACACTAGAGGCCGAAAAGTTTGATTGTTAAAACCATAAGCCAAACAGTTCAAAATTACTGAACTAAAGTTAAAAAATAATATGAATCATAATCCATCTAAGAGACGATGTGTGGGAACACTTAGTTTTAAATAATTTTCAAAATCAAGACGGCTGAAATTTTTTTCATTTGTTTTTTTTTCTCATTTTTCAGACAGCACAAAGTACTGCCTATTGAGTTATGGATGCCCTGGCGGCATTAACTCCACCAGTAGCAGTACCCGCTTGGAGGTAGTAACATAATATAAAACAAATACCTGCTACATTTTGATGTGCCAGATGTGCACATTTTGGAAAATCATTCCTCATCAGTGACACTAGGAGCCGAAAAGTTTGATAGATTAAAAAACATATGCCCAACAGTTCAAAATTAATGAATCTAAAGTTCCAAAATTATATGAATTCAAATCAAGCTAAGGAATGCTTTGCATGAGGGAACAGACCTTAGTTTTAAATAAATTTCAAAAATTAAGACGGCTGAAAATTTTCTTAAATGGTATATTTTCTGACAGCACAAAGTACTGCCTAATGAGCTATGGATATCCTCGGGGAGTTTTACTCAACCAGCAGCGGCACCCGCTCAGGGGTAGTAAATATATAACAAATACCTGCTAACGTTTGATGTGCCAGATGTGCACATTTCTGAAAATCATTCCTCATCAGTGACACTTGAGGCCGAAAAGTTTGATAAATAAACAACTTAAGTCAAACGTTTGAAAATTAATGAATTTGAATTGAATAAAATGAGCTACTGTGTATTGTGAATTTACCGGCGACGGACAAGGTATGTATTTCAAATTTAAAAAAAGATGTCTTCATTATAAATTTTGGTTCATAAAAGATGATTAATAATTCCAATTTTTGCAGAATCACACTACTTAATCAAAACATATTTTCTTCATTGCAAAGGTTGTTACACAATACTGGTCATAACGATGCACAGAAACGATAAATTGACCTCTTGTTAGAGGAGGAAAAGCATACTTACCACTTTATCCGTTCATTAGAGCAATTAAAACTTAAATATTTCCTAACCGTTACTTCTCCACATATTGTCTATGGAAAAAATTGTTTCGTTGAACGTGCGTAGATTAAAGTAGTACTTACTGTGTTAGCTTTGTGTATGGCTACGGCTAGCACAACAACGACGAACAATAGGCAAAAACGATTCATCTCGTCTTCTTAGTGTACTCGTTTGCAGATTGTTTTGAACAACTGAAGATCGAAAGTCAAAATAACTATTTATAGTAGAGTTTTGTCAATATTCATCCAGATGTTGAAACTTACTATTAAAATATTCTTTTGAAACTGTTTCAATTATCTCTTTGTTTTTAAAACTCTTATATCATGTACATTTTTTAAAATTTTGTAAACTTTGTAATATTATAATAGGTATGTCACCATTTAAGTCAAAAAGATGTTACATTTTGTCTTTTTTATCTTTTATAAATTTGAATATATCATTATGTTCATTAATACAAATACTGTTATTATCTTTACTTTCTTTCGCAGTATCAACCGACAAATGCCCACTCAAATATTTTAAAAAAAACCATTCAATTTTATGACATGTCTTTAATTGCATGCTATTTCATCTTCTTCGTATATTAAAATTACTATCCAATAATCTAACAAAATTACAGGTTTATATGTTAGGTTTCGTAGATGGTCAAAAATTTAAAACTTACTACATATTTCAATTTATTCTGTTAATTTATATTCCAATTTTACCAATTTAGTCTAATGCAAAACCACAATCTTTTTTTTTTCAAGGTTTGGAAGTTTCCTAGGTTATTGTTACCTCTTTAATTCGACGTGAAGAACAGGATTTTCTACATTTAATACGTTATTGTTATTGTTTGAATCAATTCGGATAAGGTTTCTTGTCTCATTTTAGCTCACCTGAGCTGAAAGCTTAGATGAGTTTTTGCAATCAATCTTAATCTACGTGCGTTGTGTGTAAATGTTTCAGATTTTAATTGAATTTCTCAATAAATATAGGAAAATATTACTTTTTGTATTAGCATGTATATACAAATCTCTAAGGTGTTGATACACCAACCAATTTTATATGTCTTAAGGTCACAAGTGATAAGTACACAACTTCTTAAAAATACTAAACTCGTGCATTATCTTGAAAACTGTTAACATTCTGTATAGGCAGGTATATTAAAATATTGTTGGTTTTGGTATGGCAATCATTTTGCTATAAAAATGAAAGTCATATCTTTAAATTTCAAGATTGAAATTGTTACATAACTTGAAAACGTTTTGTATAGTCGTGTATATTAGAATATTGTAGGTATTTTCATGACAATCATTTTAGTACATGACTCAAGGCCTTTCTTTAAACGGCTTAGGTCATAGCTGCAAAAATATAATGATTTGGTTAATTATCTGGGAATTATCCATTTTACTTACATTACTTTATGCATTTGAGCTTTGTATAAATGGACTGTAACTAGATTAATAATGTGGCAGTGGGGTCCAAACTGGGGACAATTTCTGTATACATTGCTTTTTAAATTGTACTTTGCAAACGGTTATGGTAATATCCCTCGGTGACCGTTAAGGCGATCCATATTACTTATTTCTTTAATATTTCATTGAGGTACTGCGTTTCGTCCAACATAAGAAACTTTCTTTCTGCTTTCTGAACAAGATTCCTTTTAACTTTTTGATGTAGAAAGAATTTTTAAGTGTTTCGCAATTAGAAAGGAATTAAGTTAACCATTCCAATCATGGAAATTTCAGGTTTACCTTTGTGTTGACTGGCTGATCAATGTGTCAAATGGAATAATGTTGATATGGTCGCTTTGAATTCTTTCAGTACACTAGGATATATGGTAAAATATTTTATGTTTCTAGAAAGTTGTGTAAAATCAGAAATATCTAACAGTTTTTTTTATTTCCGTTTTATGATTGGTCCAAAATCTTTGGTTAACTTTAAACGTTTTAAGCGTTATCAGTCAAAGAATGTTTAAAAGTAAGGTTCCAACCTATACCAATGTCGCACCAACATACGCGAATTTGGTAATTGGATATTTAGAACAAAAATAGTATAACAGATTGAAAGACGAATTCGGTGATACTTACTTATTAACGGACAAGGACTGGTATGTTTGTTTTATTTGATATCTAGATGATTGTTTATTTTTTGGTCGAAATCTGCTGATGAACTCATTCCACAATTTAATAAATTCCATACACCCAGCCATGAAATTCACAATAGAAAAATATGGAAAAGAACTACCTTTTTGGATATTACAATCAAGAAAAAAGGACGGAGAATCATCACAGGCATTTTTTACAAGAAAACAGGCACTTTCCAATATCTTAATTTCTTTTCGTGTCACCCCGCCCACACAAAAAGAAATATTCTTTATTGTATGGCAAAACGAATTCGCTCAATCGTGAGCGACGTAAACATTAGAGATAGCCTCCATATAGCAGCCTTTCTGAATTGAAAACGTATCTTCTAAAACAAAACTACCCAAAAACGTTAATAGAAGATGGAATAAGAAAATACAAAGAATCAGATATTACTCATCTCCGCAATCAACAACCTAAACGAAACAACGATGCAATGATTCCACAAGTAACAAGACATAATCCGAATACAACCAACACATTGAGTGTAATAAAAAATTACCCTGGTTTTACATCATACCGATTTTATTCACAGTTGCCGACAACCGAAAATGTTTAAAAAGCACCGAACTTGCGCCAAATTTATATGGGAGAATTCACAGACTTCGCAGTTAAAGTATGAGGTGATCCAAACTGTGGAACATGTGATCTTAAACAAAGCGAAAATGAACTAATTTTCAAATGTGGTAAAACTTTTAAAATAAAAAAATATGTGAATTGCAAAACAGCAAATTTACTTTACTGCATTACATGCGTTGAAGGTTGGAAACATTAAATGGCAAAGACTGGCAATAATCTGAATGAACGTGTCCGTGTTCATAAGCAACAGATCGGACAACCGGAATTACGCCAAATTCCTATAAGTGAACATTTAGATATTTGTTCAAATGGTAACTTTAAAAATAATACCATTTTACAAGTGCCAATCTAACGTTCAGGACTTGAGACTTGCTAAAGAAGCTTTGTTTTTAAGAACTTTAAAGATTAAATTAAATCAGACTTTGCATAAACGTCATAAACAATCAAAACCAGGAATAACTATGACGTCGTAAACAATCCATAATTACCAATCATTTTCGAAAAGTCCTTTGAAGGATGAAACGTTAGAATTAATTTGTTTACTTTTCTTGGGAATTACTTTACTTCTAAAATATTTTACAATGAGCAAGGAACTTTGAACAACTTTCAAATATATGTACATATATACAAACATCTCTCTCTCTCTCTCTCTCTCTCTCTCTCTCTCTCTCTCTCTCTCTCTCTCTCTCTTTCTTAATTTGCCTTTATGTTCCATTTCTCCAAACTTGAGAGCTTTTGTATTCATAAAGACCAATAATTTAAAAACCATTTGACTCCGTGTTATTCACACACCGGAACTACAATATCATAGGTAAACTAAAATGGCTGCCACGTCACATTTGTGTACGTTCGAGAGAAGGAGATCAAGCGCAATTTTACTAGAACGGTTCAATTGATAAAACTGCACAAAATAATGTAAATAAAATTAGTCACACTCACTTTGTTTATAAAAACGTAGTTGATCCACGATTTTTTGTGGGGTTTACCAAAGGGGTTTTGGTTTTAAAACTTATATCGTTTTCAGATGAAAGATGATATTTTCTCAAGTCTAAATTGCACTGGACTTCTCACGATGTGCATGTGTTAAAGAAAAATATTTTTGTGTCTTTCGGAAAATCATTCCTCATCGATGACACTAGGAGCCGAAAAGTTTGATAGATAAAAAACATATGCCAAACAGTTGAAAATTAATGAACCTAAAGTTCCAAAATTTTATGAATTCAAATCCAGCTAACGAATGATTTGCGTGAGGGAACAGACCTTAGTTTTAAATAAATTTCAACAATTAAGACGGCTGAACATTTTGCTAAATGGCATATTTTCTGACAGCAAAAAATACTGCCTATTGAGTGATGGATACCCTCGGGGAGTTTTACTCCACCAGCGGCGGTACCCACTCAGGGGTAGTAAATATATAACAAAATCTGCTTCATTTTGATGTGCCAGATGAGCTCATTTCGGAAAATCATTCCTCATCAGTGACACTAGGAGCCGAAAAGTTTGATAGATATAAAAACATATGCCAAACAGTTGAATATTAATGAATCTAAAGTTCCAAAATTATATGAAACCAAATCCAGTTAAGAAATGTTTTGCATGAGGGAACAGACCTTACTTTTTAAATAAATTTCAAAAATTAAGACGGTTGAAAATTTTGCTAAATGGTGTATTTTCTGACAGCACAAAGTAACGAATTAAAAAACAGTTAATTTTTTTAAATAATGTTCACTGTGAATATTTAAAACTCGCGAAATTTAGTTTGCTTTCCCTTCATATTGACAATAAACATTTTAAAAATTAATTGTTTTATATATTTATATATATATATATATATATATATATATATATATATATATATATATATATATATATATATATATATATATATATATATATATATATATATATATATATCGTTTTTTATATAAATCAAAACAACAAAATCATGTTTTTATTATTTGTCTTTAATGATTTACATTAAATATTCAAGACTTTTTTGATATAATTGCGGGTGTCACTATCGATTCTATTATCAGGTATTCTTTTGAAACTCCCTTGAAGCGTCTTTTTGTGTTAATTTCTAAAAATTTACATCACTTTCATTTATTATGCTTTTGTAATTTTATCCGTGCCTTAATCTGTATATCACCATATGCCTCACTTAATAGATGGAAGTAAACGTACATAACTAATTTTGCCAGCTATCAAAGTTTTTACTTTATTTGGTGATTGTAATCAGGACAGACAAGGACTGGTATGTTTGTTTTATTGTATAATTATGTAACACATTAAAGAATTAAATTTATCTTAGCTTGGTCTTGAATGGAATTATTGAATTTTTGATTCGATACGAGTTTAAACATTCATTTACGACATATATTAAAATACAATAATAAAACCGAGTAAAAATAAGTAAAATAAAACATTTCTACGAAAGTTAAGTACTGAAACAAACTACTGAAAAGTTTTAATGTACCGTTATCAATGTCGAAATGAAAAATAAAACGGGATATATTTAAAGTAGAAAACTTTATCATGAATACCATAGCAAAAAGCTTTAGAAAAACCACAAGCAAGAGAAAAAAGGGTACAAAAAAGAAAATCTCAATACAAATTTTTCGTCGTGAATTTTTTATTGATATAATCAACTTTTGATTGTAAAATAAAGATAAGAAACTTTTGTTTAAACTCGTCTGTTTTGGCTAATTCCTAAAACTATCATTTTAAGTGTACGATTTAAATATAATACAACAGAAATCAACAGCGGTAAAAAAGTTCTCGTCAGCATCTCACGTATACAAACGGCTCTAAACTGGTAGATTTAGTTCCACTTGCACAGATGTTTGTTAAAACTTTAATGAGTTCGCTTTTTGTTGTAACAGTGCTACTACAGGTTCCATTTTTTAATTCATATCTTTGACATCAATTTAAAAAAAGAACTTGCAAGTAAAACACAATTTCTCTGATGTCACCGATGAGGAACGATTTTTGGAAACGTGCACATAAGGCACATACGGCACATACAAATTTAGCAGTTATTTGTGTTATTACAATGTTCCGTTCGACAATGTCTTGTGTATTTCATATGTTTCACGAGTTTGGAATCGTTTAATGATAATTTTAGGTTTTCAACCCGATATCATCAGGATAAGCACCTCCTATCAAGCTAGCTTCACCCGTCACGTGCAAAGTTTAATTTGAAAACAAAAAGAACATGAAACTATGGGAAGTCAAAAAAAGTTTAAATAATGTGACTTTATTATAATTAACAATATTGTAATGTCGGCAATAAAAATTTTAAAGTCTTGATTTGTCTAGACTTCCAACATACTTGAGTCAACAATTTAATTGTTAGCAGTTTGTTTCGTTATAGAAAGTCTTCGTAGTTGGAAAAATGTCCACCATACCAATTTAACTGTATTTTGAGTTGAATGATTTAGCGACATTTATGTACACAAACAAAAGAAAAATTACGGTTATTGAATCTGTCCAAGTACAATTAAAAAAATCTAGTTTTTAAATGTTGAAAATATGAAGTATACATCACTCAAAAATAACTACAGAACTATTGCCGATTTAATTAACAATTGAACTGTTTTAAAATGATGTCCATTGTCAGTATGAAGGCAACAACTTTGCAAGCAAACGGAAAAACCCAACCTTTTAAAACAGTTTAATTGTTATATTTTCGTTAAACATTGTTTTTTTTTTTTTTTTTTTTTTTTTTTTTTTAAAAAAAAAAAAAAAAAGATATTCATTAAATTTAAGATTTAAGAATAAAAAATATATCCATCTATAACACATACACACCGGGGAAGTGCAGTAGACGGAACAACTGAATTTTTGACCGAGAATGACACATTAATAATCGGAACTATTTTTCATGTGGGGTAACAACGGGGGTAGGGGTTGAAAAATTATTGTCTTTTTAGGTATTTTGATGGTATTTTCTCACTTTTTCATCAACAAAATGTATTTTTGTGAATATGGATATAAAATAATATAATATAAAACATTTAATATCAACGATAAATGTGTTGTTATTAGTTGTCTATATTTCGGTCGAAAATCAGGTTTATCTGTTAGGCCCCATTTTAATAATGTTAGAGTTTGCAAAGAAGTTTTGAGTAAAATATTACTGGCTTTATGTCAGAAGTGAAATTTGTGAATCTGTAAATAAGGAAACTGTAGTAGAGGGATAATTTTAAATGGCAAAGCATGTAATTTACCATTCTGCGCCTTAATATGTGATCGGAGACAGGGATTTACCGAGAGATTTTTTCTAGAATGTGGAAATTGTCAGTTTGAGATTCATTCTAACATTATGTACCGAACTTCATACTCTGTATCGTTCAAATGTAGACAGCAAAGGAGTGAGAAGTATATTTATTCTCTATGGTTGATTCGGTGCAAATATCTCTCAAAGTTTAGAAAATGAACGTTTCAAGTTTAGCAAACTGTTTTGTAATACTTAAACCATGTATTATTGTTTTGAGGAATTGCTATGGTATCCCTAGTAAACTGAATAAAAAGCATGTAGCTGATTTTTCATTTTCCCGGTCAACATATTCAGCATATGAAATACACAATTATCACTGGATGTGGCATACATGTGTTAATCTAATTCCAGTTGAAATTTACATCACTTGAAATTGACAAGTTGTACCCTTACACATTGCTTCCAAATAATAGGGGATATAGCAGCTTTGCCAAGGTAGGAAGAAATTTCCATAAGATCCGATTGTTTTTGACTGTTTTTTCAAAAACACCATTTAATTTTTTAAACTCCGTCTGTCACCCTGTTAATATTACGGTGAATATCACCCAGGTGCCACTATATGTAATTACAATTTTATTTGATTAATTTTTTGATTTCATTTTGGCATTTTAAGCATTAAACCGTTCTTGTAAAATTTCGTAAAAATGCGTTTTTAAAGCTTGTCTCGAATTTAAGCCAAAGCAACGTGATAGCCATGTTTGTTTACCTATTGTAATGTTGCATTTTTTATGTATTCAAACACGGAGTGACAAAGTGTTTGTCGTTTATTGTCATGAACGCAACGACTCCCAAGCTTGCAGCTATGGGAATTTCACAAGGCAAATGAATATATTAAGTATAATAGAAGTGATCGTGATCCTATATTTGTGATTTTCTAAACAAAAACTTATTTAATTGTTTATCTTACGAAACTGATCGTTTTTTATTTATTGTTCAAAGTTTTTACATTACTATCTTCTTTTTTAATCACCATATTTAAAATTCATTTTGACTATTTGTTTATATTGTTTTTGTTGCTTTGTTTTTGCTTTGGTTTTCTTGTGGTTATGGCGATGCACAAAAAATTCATCAACATTTTATTTCGTCATTGATAAGATAGTGTTATATAGATAAACAATAGTATAAATTATCTTAAAAAGAAGAAACAAAATTCTAATTTGATTTAAGTGGTTCGCCATCAGAAAAACTTAATTTGCCGCGTTAAATTAATTTCCATTTCTCTGATCTTAAGAGCTTTTCTGTTTTTGGTATGAAACACAATTCACCAAAACCTTGACGTCGTGCAATACAAAATCCGAAACTACAATATCTTAGCTAAACAAACAAGGCTGCCACGTCACATTTGTTTACATTCGGGAAAAGGCTTAAAACCGTATTAACGAACTTTAACCAGAACGATTCATTTGTTAAAAATAAAATCAAAGAAATGTTAAACCTTTTTCGACTGATAATGCTGCAACGATCTCAATAAAACTGCACTCGAAACTTCTATATAAATTGTAACTTTAGTTTTTACACTTTTAACTTTTATAATTGAAATAGCTTCGAACTGGAATACCGGCTATATATATAGATATATATGGTGATTTTACGATAATATGATGTATTTTTGAGAATACTAGGTATAATTTTTGAGGCTTCAAATCAATGAAAAATGAAAAAAAAACATGTAACGAACACATTACAATTGAATAGTTTTAAAATGATATTTATTGTAAATATAAATAACGTGCAATATTCAGTTTGCCATGGGAAGTGTTTGCATTTATTTTTAAAATGAACACTATTTTTAAGCATTTCAATTGTTCCATACATATCTTGTTTGCAACAATTTCTTATGACAAACAAATAGCTAAGAATTCAATTTATCTTGGTTTTGAAAAGTAAATCAAACGATATTAAATCATGATTGCTTTAAAGTTTTATTATTTGACTTTAATAATTTACATTTAATATTCAAGACTATCTGGATTTTAATTGCTGGTGTCACTATTGATTTTATCATCATTTCCTATTCCTTTGTTTCTGTCTTCACTGCTGTCTTCTTTATCATTTCCGCCTTTTCCGCCTTTGCCACCACTGCCACCGCTGCCACCACTGCCACCACTGCCACCACTGCCACCGCTGCCTTTACTACTACCGCTTCCTCCCTTATCACCCTTGTTTCCATTGTTACCATCGTTTCCGCCATTACCATTATTTCCATTATTACCACCATTTCCTCTTCCGTTATTACCAGAGTCATTTCCACATTCACCGCCGCATCCACATCCTCCAACAGCGACAGCTACACCGCCACATGGATTCTAGAAATGAAAAAGAAAATGAATATATACTTGAAATCTTTGCATCTTTAGAAATTGTTTGCAGTTGATCATTCATGCAGAAATCAATTTAAAATAATTTTAGTATAAAGATCATAAATAAAGTAGCTGATTATAATCATTATAAATAATATAAATTAATTATTATTTCAGCCGTCTTTTTTTAAATTAATTATACTACGGTTTGCTCCCTCATGCAAAGCGTTCCATAGCTGGATTTGGATTTATATAATATTTGAACATAAGATTTATTATTTTTTATATGTTTGGCTCATGTCTTTTTTATCTATCAAAATATCTAGTGTCACTGATAAGGAATTATTTTCCGAAATGTGCACATATGGCACACAAAATTTAGCAGATATTTGTGTTATATTTAACAAGCAAGGAGTCATAGCAGTTTTTCGTCAAATGTCGAACATTTCCTTTTAATTTGTTATTTTGGTAAATTCTGTAAGAGCAATTAATATTCATATCTTCCATTTCCAATTTTGAATTTTAAAAGAATAAATTACAATTTTTGTATGCCGTAAATCTACCGACTATGTCTTTTTCTGCACTTATTCTGATTAAGAATGCCAGCTGTTTTATTAAAGAATATAGATGGTGCTAAATGATCTTAGTTACTTCGAAATAATGAAATGTTTTGGAAAGATCAGAAAATAAGAGAAAAGCTATGAAAGTTGCATCTAATACGCTCATGGCAGTTAAACTGACCCAGAGCTTTTCATTAAATTAATTTTGTGCTTGGAAGGATAACGGTTATTTTACAAGTACAGTCAAACTTCGGTTATTTGAACTTCTATCATTCAAATACCTTAGGTTATTCGAAGTTCTCATTAGGTCCCGACCGCTCTGCATCTATAACTTCTTATTAAAAAACTTCGATTATTTGAACTTCGTAATTCGAATACCCGCGATTATTCGAACCTAATTTGAGTCATACGTTAGACTTTTCAGTGGAAATATACCCCCAAAAATTCAAAATGGCCATTTTTATCAATTTCTAAAACGAAACAACTTTCACTTGTACAATTTAATACAGGCGAGTATGGTTTCACCTTTACCCGTTTATGTTACCCAAGCGTAATTGACGGTGATTTTGTAAACATGCGTACGTCATGTATTGTCCACTATCCTAATCCATGTTAATCATCAATCGCAAAAATTAATCGTAATTGTTCAATCAAACAGTAATTATAATCTAAGGTAATAGAAAATTAGCTGCATCTGTGTAGCGATACTCAAGTAAATCATAAAAAGAAATCTATTGACCACGGTTACCATCATAAAAATTAAATGAAAAAAACAACGGCATCTGAATATTAATTTAATATTTCATATAGCCTAGTCGGGGAATTTTAAAAAACCATTATTTTGTAATAAAGTTGACAGAGACAGTTTTCCTGCCGTTATTCACATTTCAATTCTAGAAATTTATAGACCTGTTCCGTTTAGTTTCGTTTAAAATTCTGTAAAATCATAACAACGTGTATTGCGTTCATAAAAAGCATGGTGTACTTTCTCTGGATGGCTGTACTTACTGTGTTGTATGTTTTGCTACGCGTATTTGATTTTGTAGCAGATGGTATTAAATTTTCATGTAAATTGAAATAAAATTAATATTTCTGTTTTTATGGAATTAATCATGATAGGTCATAACATTTTTATAAACTGACACCGATGAAACACTTTCAATGGGCAACAGAATACTGTTGTGTCTTAAGATAACGTACGGTGGATCGAGGTTTGAAGTTTCAAATTTACTTGTTTGATCATTTAAAACCCCCCGATTATTCGAACATAAAATAAAGACTCTTCAACTTCGAATAAGTTTGACTGTATTTCCTGTTTACTGCTTTACATATTAGATGTGTATTCCAGATGTAATCAGAAGTTGTTTTAATAATTAAATTTTAATTTGGTATCAATTATGCCACATATCAATTATGCCACATATCAAATATACAACACACATTGTCTTCATTTCAAACGTTTTAATATGATGACAATCACACCGTTGTCTAGAAAACGATGGATTGACCTCTCAAGAATACGTTGGAATTTTGTCAAGATATATTGGTTTTTCACATTATTGTAGCCTTATAAGCTAGGTCTGATATAGAATACAAAAGTTACCATTTGAATCTGTTTGGTGTTTGATTAAAACCAAACACCGCAAAATGTGCTAAGCATACTTACCTATTATCTGTTAAATAGAACAATGACCATCTGAAATATTTCCCTACGAGTACTTCCTTACATATTTTGTGTGGACAAGATTGTTTCATTTAACGTGAATTATTAAATTTATACTTACTGAGTAAGCTTTGTGTATGGCTACAGCTAGCAAAACGACGGTGACCAATAGGCAAAAACGATTCATGTTGTCTTCTCGATGTACACAATTGCAGATTGTTTTGAACAACTGAAGATAGAAACTCATAATCTATATTTATACTTACATTTTGTCAATATTCTTCAAGATGTTGAAAACCCATTAATGGAAAAATTAAAATATTCTTTTGAAACTCCCTTACGTCTTTTTGGGTCGATTTTTATAAATAATAGATCATTTGCATTTATTACGATTTTGCTTGTTTTATACATGCCTTTATCGTTATTATTTTCTTACATAGATGTAACACATTTCCTTTTTATATTTTCGTTAATATCTATATATGAATATGTTTTAAATAAAAATTAGTAATTACTATTCTCCCGAGAAATACCCACGCAAAAATCAAACAAGAAACAATTCAAATTTTCGGAATAATATTTAAATTGCATGTTATTTTCATCCTCTGTATAATAAACTGACTACAAAATTAAAGTGACATACGTACACGTATATTGGCAAAATTCTAATATTTATATTAATGTAATTAATTAGAAAAGGTAGTTAAAGCCTCACTGCCTTATTGTTTCGATATTCGGTGTAACTGTTAGCACGTGGATCCTTCAGGTGTATATATTTGAGGAACAATTCGTCAAAATATTTTAATGCTTAGTTATTTTATTATTATTATTATTATTTTCTATTAGAAAATAATGAGGTTTTAAACTAACATATGAATACAAACAGCAGTATAAGCGCAGGGGTAATAATTATTTAACAAAACTGCTTGTTTAATATTGATTTGCCATATACTCAAAGTTGTATTGATCAAATTGTTTTATTTATATTATTTGATATTTGAAATTCAACAAATATTTCAGTATATGTAACAAGTTGTATTTTTGATTCGATACGAGTTCAAACATTCATTTACGACATATTAAAATGCAATGACAAAACCGAGTAAAAATAAGAAAAAGTAATACATTTCTACGGAAGTTGAGTACTGAAACAAACTGCTGAAAAGTTTTTAATGTTTATATGATCCCAGGTGTCCATTAAAGGTGTAGCTAGTATTTTGTACATTGTATTGTTTTAGGTCAATTAACAATAAAATGAAAGGTTTCTAAATCAATGCTTCAAAGTTTATATTTACCATTTATAATATCTTGAAACATTTGTCATACTTTCTATGACGAGATTTTTGTAGGAAAGAGTCGACATGAAAAATAGAACGGGATATATTGACAGTAGGAAACTTTACCATAAAAACCATAGCACAAGCCTTGGAAAAACCGGAATCAAGAGGAAAAGGGTATAGTAATAAAGAAAATGTCAATACAAATCCTTCATCGTAAATTGTTTATTGATATTATTAATTTTTAATAGTAAAATCAAGGTAAGAAACTTTTGTTTAGAACTTGTCTGTTTTGGCTAGTTCCTAAAAACTATCATTTTAAGTCTACGACTTAAAGGAAGAAATCAACAGAAATCAACAGCGGTAAAATAGTTCTCGTCAGCATCTCGCGTGTACAAAGGACTCTAAACTGGTAGATATAGTTCCACTTGCACTGATTTTGTAAAAAACCTCAATGAGTTTACTTGTCGTTGTATGGTGCAACTAGAGGTTTCCTTTCTCTCCATTGATATCTTTGACATCAATTTAAAAATCTGAACTTACAAGTAAAACACAATTTGGCGTTTCCCTGATGTCACTGATGAGGAACTGATTTTTGGAAACGTGCACATATGGCACATACGGCACATACAAATTTAGCAGGTATTTGTGTTATATTTTTAATACAATGTTCCCTTCGACAATGTCTTGTGAATTTCAAATGTTTAACGAGTTTGGAATCGTTTTAATGATAATTTTAAGTTTTCAACCCGATATAATCAGGATAAGCTTCTCCTATCGAGCTAGCTTCACCCGTCATGTGCAAAGTCAAATTTGAAAACAAAAGGAACATGAAACTATGGGAAGTCAAAAAAAAAAATTAATTTTGAGTATTGTGACTATATACTTATTAACAATATTGTAAAGTCGGTCATAAAACTTTTTGAAACCTTGATTAGTTTAGACTTGCAACATACTTGAGTCAACAATTTAATTGTAAGCACTTTGCTTCGTTATAGAAAGTCTTCATAGTTGGAAAAATGTCCACCATACCGATTTAACTGTATTTTGAGATGAATGATTTAGCGATATATATTTACAAAACCTTAGATTCTATTTGTAAAGATTTTAACTAATTTTAATTGAATTGAATTATCATTAATATATGTTATAGTTTTCCAAAATGAAATGTTAATCAAATTGACGAATTTTAAGATTTCAATAAAAGTATTATAAAAGACTGATTTTGCAAAGAAAAAAAAATTCCATATGAAAGTTTTCCAGATAAATTGCGGTTATTGAATCTGTCCAAGTACAATTTAAAAAAATCTAGTTTTTAAATCATTGAAAATTTGAAGTATACATCACTCCAAAATAAACTACAGAACGATTGTCGATTTAATTAACAATTGAACTGTTTTTAAATGATGTTCGTTGTCAGTATGAAGGCAAGAACATTGCAAACAAACGGAATAACCCGCGTTAGCGCGTTATGATCAGTTTGCTTGCAACACTGTTGCCTTCATACTGACAATGAACATCATTTTAAAAAATTCAATAATGTAATATTGTCGTTAAAATTTTTAAAAAAATTATTTATGAATTTTAGGAATACAAAATATCCATCTATAACACATGCATACCGGGGGAGTGCAGTAGACAGAACAGCTGAGTTTTAGACCAAGAATGAAAAATTATTAATCGGCACTGTTTTTGATTTGGGGTAACAACGGGGGGGGGGGGAGGAGGGGGGGCTGGTATGGTTTAATAAATGACAGTGCTATCAGGTATTTTGATGGTATTTTCTCAATTTTTCATTAACAAAATGTATTTCTGAGAATATTGGATATAAAATAATATAATATAATAGATTTAATATCAACGATAAATGTGTTGTTTGTGGACTTTATTTCGGTTGAAAATCAGGTGCATCTGTGAGGCCCATTTTAATAATGGAAGAATTTTGGAGTAAAAGATTTCTGGCTATAAGTAAGAAGTAAAATTTGTGAATGTGAAACTAAGGAAACTGTAGTGGAGGGTTAATTTTAAATGGCAAAGCATGTGAGTTTTGAATCTGCACCGGGATATGTGAGCGTAGAAAGGGATGTACCAAGATTGTTAGGTTGAGATTCACTCTAACATTATGTACCGAGCTTCATACTCCATATCGTTCAAATGTATACAGCAAAGGAGTGAGAAGTATACTTATTCTCTATGCTTGGTGCGGTGCAAATATCTCTCAAAGTTTAGAAAATAATTGTTTTATGTTTAGCAAGGGGTTTTTTTAGTATTTAAACCTTGTATTATTGTTGTGAGGAGTTGCTATTGTATCCCTAGTAAACTGATTAAAAATCATGTAGCTGATTTTTTATTTTTCCGAATCAACAAATTCAGCATGTGAAATGGTCAATTATCACTCGATGCGGCATACATACGTGAATCTAATTCCAGTTGAAATATACATCCCTTGAAATTTACCTCCTGCGAGACACAAAATTTATTGACAAGTTGTACCATTACACATTACCTCAAAATAATAGGGGATATAGCAGCTTTACCAAGGTAGGAAGAAATTTTTATAAGATCCGATTGCTCAAGAATTTTTTTGTGGTTTGATGGTTTTGACAGACCAGTTTTTGACGTTTTTTTTTTTAAAAAACACATTTCATTTTATAAACTTCGTCTCTGACAATGTTAATATTACGGTGAATATCAGCCAGGTGCCAATATATGTTATTAAAATTTTATTTGATTAATTTCTTTGATGTTATTTGTGCATTTTAAGCATTAAACTGTTGTTTCAAAGTTTCGTAAAAAATGCGTTTTAAAGCTTGTCTCGAATATAAACAAGAGCGAACTGATAGCCATGTTTGTTTACCTATGTTTATGTAGTTCCGGATTGTGAATTGCATTTTTCATGTATTCAAACACGAAGTGTTGTTTCGTCGTCCATTGTCAATCATGAACGCAATGACTCCCAGGCTTGCAGGTATGGGAATTTCACAAGGCAAATGAAAAAATAAGTATAATAGAACTGATCTTGATCCTATATTTTTGATTTTGACTATTTGTTTATATTGGTTTTGTTGGTTTGTTTTTGCTTTGGTTTTCTTGTGGTTATGGCGATGCACGAAAGTTTCATCAATTTTTCATTTCGTCATTGATAAAATACTGTTATAGAAATGAACAATAGTATTAAAATATCTTAAAAAGAAGAAACAAAATTCAAATTTAATTTATGTGCTTTGGCATCAACAAAACTCATATTGCCGTGTTAAATTTCATTTCTCTGATCTTGAGAGCTATTCTGTTTATGTTATTAAACACAATTAACCAAAACCTTGACGTCGTGCAATACAATATCCGAAACTATAGCATCTTAGCTAAACAAACATGGTTGCCATGTCAGATTTGTTTAAATCCAGGAAAAGGCTAAAAACCGTATTAACGACCTTAAATCAGAACGGCTCATTAAAAATAATTTTAGAAATTTTAAACCTTTTTTGATTGATTATGCTGCAACGATCTCAATAAAATTGCACCCCAAACTTCTTTATAATATATAACATAAACACCAGTGCCGGATGTGCACATTTCCAAAATTCATTCCACATTATTGACACTTAAATTTTGAAAGAAAAAAACCTAAGCCAAACAGTTAAAAACCAACCTAAAGTTCCAAAATTATATAAATCCAAATCCAGCTAATCAATGCTTTGCATGAGGGAACAAACCTTAGATTTAAATAAATTTTAAATTTTAGACGGCTGAAAGTTTGCTAAATGGTTCATTTCTGACGGCACAAAGTACTGCCTTCTGAGTTATGGATACCCTCGGGTAGTTTTACTCCACAGCAGCGGTACCCGCTCATGGGGTAGTAAATATTTAACACAGATACCAGTTAAATTTTGATGTGCCAGATGTTGATATTTCTTAAAAATTCATTCCTCAACAGTGACACTAAGACCGAAAATTTTAAAAGATTATAAAACATAAGCCAAACAGTTAAAATAACCTAAAGTTCCAAAATTATATAAATCCAAATCCAGCTAAAGACTGCTTTGCATAGATTGTAACTTTAGTTGTTCTTACACTTTTAATTTTTGTAATTGAAATAGCTTCGAACGGGAATACCGGATAGACGGATTATACAGCGTTAAAAATCCACAACATTTTTGGAGTGGGGTAACAACAGGAGGTGTTTGGTTTGAAAAGTAATATATATATATATATATATATTTATGGTGATTTCTCGATTTTACGGTAACATGATTTATTTATGAGAATACTTGATATAATTTTTAGGCATCAAGTCAATGAAAATTAAAAAAAAAACATTTAACGAACAGATTAAAATTGAATCGTTTTAAAATAATATTCATTGTAAATATAAATAAAATGCAATAGTCAGTTTGCCTTGCAAAGTGTTTGTATTCATTTGGAAAATGAACATCATTTTAAACAGTTCAACTGTTGCATACATATCTTGTTTGCAACTATTTGTTATAACAAAAAATAGCTAAGAATTCAATTTATCTTGGTATTGAAAAGTAAATCAAACGATATTAAATCATGATTTCTGTAAAGTTTTATTATCTGTCATTTACATTTAATATTCAAGACTATCTGGATATTAATTGCGGGTGTCACTGTTGATTCTATCATCATTTCCTATTCCTTTGTTTCTGTCTTCACTGCTGTCTTCTTTATCATTTCCGCCTTTGCCACCACTGCCTCCACTGCCACCGTTTCCTCCCTTATCACCCTTGTTTCCATTGTTTCCATCGTTTCCGCCATTTCCATTGTTTCCATCGTTTCCGCCATTTCCATTGTTTCCATCGTTTCCGCCATTTCCATTATTTCCATTATTACCACCATTACCTCTTCCGTTATTACCAGAGTCATTTCCACATTCATCGCCGCATCCACATCCTCCAACAGCAACGGCTACACCACCACATGGATTCTAGAAATGAAAAGAAAATAAATATAACTGAAATTTTGCATCCTAAGAAAGTGTCTGCAGTTGATGATTCATGCAGAAATCAATTTAAAATAGTTTTTTATTATAAAGATTATAATTTAATTAAAATATTATAATTATTATAAATAATATAAATTAATTATTATTTTTGCCGTCTTTTTTTAAATTGATTATACTAAGGTTTGCTCCCTCATGCAAAGCGTTCCATAGCAGGATTTGGATTCATATCATTTTTGAACATTAGATTGATCATTTGTCAACTGTTTGGCTCATGTTAATCAAATTTTTCGGTCCCTAGTGTTAAATTATATTGTTATAAATAATATACATTAAATGTTATTACAGCCGGTCTTAATTTTTGAAATAAATTTAATACTAAGGTTTGCTCCCTTATTCAAAGCATTCAATAGCTGGATTTGTATTCATATATTTTTTTTAATTTAGATTTATTTTTTTTCACAGGCTTGGCTCATGTTTTTGATCTCTCAAATTTTTCGGTCTCTTGTGTCACTAATGACGAATGATTTTCCGAAATGTTCACATATGGCACATCAGAATTTAGCAGGTATATTTGTTATATTTAACAAGCAAGGAGCGATAATAGCACTTTTTGGTTGAATGGCGAACATTTCCTTTTAATTTATTTTTGAAAGTTCTGTACCAGCAATTAATATTCATATTTTCCAATTTCATTGAATTTTAAAAGAATAAGTTACAATTTTTGTATGCCGTAAATCTACCGTCTAGGATGAAGTTTTTTCGTATTAAATATTTCTTTGTCTAGTTTCCGCACATATTTTGATAAAGAACGCCAGTATTTGTATTAAAGAACATAGATGAAGCTAAATGATCTTATTTTGTACTTGGAAGGATAACAGTTGTTTTACAAGTTTGGTTAACAAAAAAAAAAAAAAAAAAAAAAAAAGTTCACAATTATAATTTGGTATGAATTATGCCACATATACAACATACATTTTCTTCATTGTAAAAGTTTTAACATGATGGCAGTCACAACGTTGGCTAGTAAACGATGGATTGGCCTCACGATAATACGTTGGAATTTTGTCAAGATATACTAGTTTTTCGCATTATTTTAGCCTTATAAACCATGTCTGATAGAGAATGCCATAGTTCCCTTTTGAATCTGTTTGGTGTTTGATTTAAACCAAACACCGCAGAATGTGATAAGCATAGTTACCTATTTATCTGTTAAGAAGAACAATGACCATCTGAAGTATTTTCCTACGACTATTTCCTGATATATTTTGTGTGGACAAGATTGTTTCATTTAACGTGAATAATTAAATTTATACTTACTGAGTAAGCTTTGTGTATGGCTACAGCTAGTACAACGACGGTGACCAATAGGCAAAAACGATTCATGTTGTCTTCTCGATGTACACGATTGCAGATTGTTTTGAACAACTGAAGATAGAAACTCATAATCTATATTTATACTTACATTTTGTCAATATTCTTCAAGATGTTGAAAACCCATTATTGGAAAAAATTAAAATATTCTTTTGAAACTCCCTTACGTCTTTTTGGGTCGATTTTTATAAATTATATCATTTGCATTTATTACGATTTTGCTTGTTTTATACATGCCTTTATCGTTATCATTTTCTTACATAGATGTAACACATTTCCTTTTTATAGTTTTTTATAGTTAATTTCTATATATGAAAATGTTTTAAATAAAAATTAGTAATTACTATTCTCCCGAGAAATACCCACGCAAAAATCAAACAAGAAACAATTCAAATTTTCGGAATGATATTTAAATTGCATGTTATTTTCATCTTCTGTGTAAAAAACTGACTACAAAATTAAAGGTGACATACGTACAAGTATATTGGCAAATTTCTAATATTTATATCAATGTTATTAATTAGAAAAGGTGGTTAAAGCCTCACTGCCTTATTGTTTCGATATTCGGTGTAACTGTTAGCACGTGAATGCTTCAGGTGTATATGTTTGAGGAACAATTCGTCAAAATATTATAATGTTTAGTTATTTTATTATTATTATTATTTTCTATTAGAAAATATTGAGGTTTTAAACTAACATATGAATACAAACAGCAGGATAAGCGCAGGGGTAATAAATATTTAACAAAAATACCTGTTTAATTTTGATGTGCCATATATATTCAAAAATGTATTAATCAAATTGTTTTATTTATATTATTTGATATTTGAAATTCAACAAATATTTCAGTATATGTAACAAGTTTTACTTTTGATTCAATACGATTTCAAACATTCATTTACGGCATATTAAAATGCAATGACAAAACCGAGTGAAAATAAGAAAAAGTAATACATTTCTACGAAAGTTAAGCACTGAAACAAACTGCTGAAAAGTTTTTAATGTTTATATGATCCCAGGTGTCCATAATAGGTGTTGCTAGTATTTTGTACATTGTATTTTTTTAGGTCAATTAACAAGGAAATAAAAGGATTCTGAAAAAATGTTTTAAAGTTTATATTTACCATTTATAATATCTTGTAACATTTGTCATACTTTCTATGACGAAATTTTGTAGGAAAGAGTCGACATAAAAAATAAGAACGGGATATATTGATAGTAGGAAATTTTACCATAAAAACCAAACCAAAAATCTTTGGAAAAACCGCAATGAAGAGAAAAAGGGTACAGTAAAGAAGGAAATCTCAATACAAATCCTTTATCGTAAATTATTTATTGATATTATCAATTTTTAATTGTAGAAAAAAGGTAAGAAACTTTTGTTTAGAATTTGTCTGTTTTTGCTTATTCCTAAAAAATATCATTTTAAGTCTACGACTTAAAGAATGAAATCAACAGAAATCGACAGCGGTAAAATAGTTCTCGTCAACATCTCACGTATACAAACGACTCTAAACTGGTAGATGCACTGATTTTTGTTAAAAAACTTTAATGAGTTCGCTAGTCGTTGTAATGGTGCTACTACAGGTTTCCTTTGTCTCCATTGATATCTTTGACATCTTTTTAAAAAATCTGAACTCACAGATTAAACACAATTCGACGTTTCTCAGATGTCACTGATGAGGAATGCTTTTTGGAAACGTGCACATATGGCACATACGGTACCTTCAAATTTAGCAGGTATCTGTGCTATATTTTTAATACAATGTTCCTCTCGAAATGTCTTGTGAATTTCATATGTTTCACGCGTTTGGAATCGTTTTAATGATAATTTTAAGTTTTCAACCCGATATCATCAGGATAAGCACCTCCAATCAAGCTAGCTTCATTCGTCACGTGCAAAGTTAAATTTGAAAACAAAAGGAACATGAAACTATGGGAAGTCAAAACAAAAGTTTCAATAATGTGACTTTATACTAATTAACAATATTGTAATGTCGGCAATAATAGTTTTAAAGCCTTTATTAGTCCAAACTTGCAACATACTTTAGTCAACAATTTAATTGAAAGCAGTTTGCTTAGTTATAGAAAGTCTTCGTAATTGGGAAAATGTCCACCATACCAATTTAACTGTATTTTGACATATATGTACAAAAACTTAGATTCTATTTGTAAAGTTTTCAACCACTTTTACAAAAATTTTGCTTGAATTGAAGTATCATTAATATATGTAATAGTTTCCAAAATGAAATATAAATCAACTTGACGAATGTTAAGATTTCAATAAAAGTATGGTAAAAGACTGATTGTCAAAGAAAAAAATCCATATGAAAGTTTTCAAGAAAAATTACGATTATTGAATCTGTCCAAGTACAATTTAAAAAATCTAGTTATTAAATGTTTAAAAATATGAAGTATACATCACTTAAAAAAAACTACAGAACGATTGCCGATTATTAAATTGAACTGTTTTAAAATGATGTCCATTGTCAGTATGAAGGCAATTAACTTTGCAATGCAAACGGAATAACCGAACCTTTTTAAACAGTTCAATTGTTGTATTTTCGGTAAACATTTTTTAAAAAATTTTTTTTATTAAATTTAATATTTAAGAATAAAAAATATATCCATCTATAACACGTGTACACCGGGGAAGTGCGGTAGTCGGAACAGCTGAATTTTAGACAGAGAAGGATACACAATTAATCGGCACTATTTTTCATGTGGGGTAACAAGGGGGGGGGGGGAGGGGGGGTTGAAAAATTATGGTCTTTCAGGTATTTTGATGGTATTTTCTCAATTTGTCATTAACAAAGTGTATTTCTGAGAATATGGATATAAAACAATATAATATAAAACATTTAATATCAACGATAAATTTGTTGATAATTTTTGACTATATTCCGGTCGAAAATCAAGTATATCTCTGAGGCCCCATTTCAATAATGTAAAAGTTTGCAAGGAGTTTGGAGTAAAAAATATTACTTGCTATATGTCAGAAGTGAAATTTGTGAATCTGAAAATGAGAAAACTGTAGCAGAGGGATAATCTTAAATGGCAAAGCATGTGAGTTTTGATTCTGCGCCGGAATATGTGATCGGTGACAAGGATTTACCGAAAGATTTTTTCTTGAATGTCGATATTGTTAGGTTGAGATTCACTGTAACATTCTGTACCGAACTTCATACTCCGTATGGTTCAAATGTAGACAGCAAAGGAGTGAGAAGTATACTTATTCTCTATGGTTGATGCAAATATCTCTCAAAGTTAAGAAAATGATCGGTTTATGTTTAGCAAGGGGTTTTGTACTATCTAAACCATGCATTATAGTTTTGAAGATTTGCTATACTATCCCTAGTAAACTGATTAAACAGCACGTAGCTGATTTTTGATTTTTTCCGTATCAACAAATTTAGCATGTGAAATGGACAATTATCACTGGATGTGGCATACATATATTTGTCTAATTCCAGTTGAAATTTACATCACTTGAAATTTACATCCCGCGAGACACAAAATTAATTGACAAGTTGCAGCCTTACACATTGCCTCCAAATAATAGGGGATATAGCAGCTTTGCCAAGGTAGGAAGAAATTTTTATAAGATCCAATTGTTCTTGACTGTTTTTTTTTCAAAAACACCATTTGATTTTTTAAACCCCGTCTCTCACACTGGTAATATTACGGTAAATATCAGCTAGGTGTCAGTAAATGTTATTAAAATTTATTTTGATTTATTTCTTTGATTTTAGTTTGGCATTTTAAGCATTAAACCGTTCTTGTATAATTTTGTAAAATTGTGTTTTTAAAGCTTGTCTCGAATATAAACAAGATCAACGCGATAGCCATGTTTGTTTACCGATGGTTATGTTGCATTTTTTATGTATTCAAACAAGGAGTGACAAGCTGTTTGTCATTTATTGTCATGAACGCAACGACTCCCAAGCATGCAGCTATGGGAATTTCACAAGGCAGATGAAAAAATTAAGTATAATAGAACTGATCGTGATCCTATATAATTGTGATTTTCTAAAAAAAACTTATTTAATTGTTTATTTTACTGAAACTGATCGTGTTTTATTTACTGTTCAAAGTTTTAATATTACTATCTTCTCTTTTAATCACAATATTTAAAATTAATTTTGACTATTTGTTTATATTGCTTTTGTTGCTTTGTTTTTTGCTTTGGTTTTCTTGTGGTTATGGCGATGCACAAAAGTTTCATCAACATTTTATTTCATCATTGATAAGATAGATGTGTTATATAGATAAACAATAGTAGAAATTATCTTAAAAAGAAATAAAAAAAATTTAAATTTAATTTAAGTGCTTCGCCATCAGAAAAACCTTATTTGCCGCGTTAAATTAATTTCCATTTCTTGAGAGCTTTTCTGTTTGTGGTATGAAACACAATTCACCAAAACCTTGACGTCGTGTAATACAAAATTCAAAACTACAATATCTTAGCTAAACAAACAAGGCTGCCACGTCACATTTGTTTACATTCGGAAAAAGGCTAAAAACGATATTAACGAACTTTAACCAGAACGATTAATTTGTTAAAAATAAAATCAAAGAGATGTTAAACCTTTGTTGACTGATAATGCTGCAACGATCTCAATAAAACTGCACCCGAAACTTCTATATAAATTGTAACTTTAGTTTTTACACTTTTAACTTTTATTTTTGAAATAGCTCCGAACTGGAATACCGACTATATATATATATATATATATATATATATATATATATATATATATATATATGGTGATTTCTTGATTGTACGATTACATAATGTATTTATGAGAATACTAGCTATGATTTTTGAGGCTTCAAGTCAATGAAAAATGAAAAATTTAAAAAAAAATGTTACGAACAAATTACAATTGAATAGTTTTAAAATGATATTTATTGTAAATATAAATAACATGCAATATTCAGTTTGCCATGGAAAGTGTTTGCATTCATTTTGCAAATGAACACCATTTTTAAGCAGTTCAATTGTTGCACACTTATCTTGTTTGCAACTATTTGTTATAACAAAAAATAGCTAAGAATTCAATTTATCTTGGTTTTGAAAAGTAAATCAAACGATATTAAATCATCACTGCTTTAAAGTTTTATTATCTGACTTTAATAATTTACATTTTATATTCAAGACTATCTGGATTTTAATTGCGGGTGTCACTATTGATTCTATCATCATTTCCTATTCCTTTGTTTCTGTCTTCACTGCTGTCTTCTTTATCATTTCCACCTTTTCTACCTTTTCCGCCTTTTCCGCCTTTGCCACCACTGCCACCACTGCCACCGCTGCCACCACTGCCACCACTACTACCGTTTTCTCCCTTATCACCCTTGTTTCCATCGTTACCATCGTTTCCACCATTTCCATTATTTCCATTATTACCACCATTTCCTCTTCCGTTGTTACCAGAGTCATTTCCACATTCGCCGTCTCATCCACATCCTCCAACAGCGACAGCTACACCACCACATGGATTCTAGAATGAAAAGAAAATGAATAAAACTGAAATCTTTGCATCTATAGAAATTGTTTGCAGTTGATCGTTTATGGAGAAATCAATTTAAAATAGTTTTATTATAAAGATCATAACTAAATTAAAAGATTATAATCAGTATAAATAATATAAATTTATTATTATTTAAGCCGTCTTTTTGATTTTTAAATTAATTATACTAAGGTTTGCTACCTCATGCAAAGCGTTCCATAGCTTGATTTGGATTTATATAATTTTTGAACATTAGATTTATTATTTTTCACATGTTTGGCTCATGTGTTTTTTATCTATCAAAATATCTAGTGTCACTAATGGGGAATTGTTTTCCGAAATGTGCACATATGGCACATCAAAATTTAGCAGATATTTGTGTTATATTTAACAAGCAAGGAGCCATCATAGCAGTTTATGGTCAAATGTCTAACATTTCCTTTTAATTTGTTATTTTCAATGAATTTTAAAAGAATAAATTACAATTTTGGTATGCCGTAAATCTACCGACTATGTCTATTTCTGCACATATTCTGATTAAGAACGACAGCAGTTGTATTAAAGAATATAGATGGTGCTAAATGATCTTAGTAACTTCGAAATAATGAAATGTTTTGGAAAGATCAGAAAATAGGAGAAAAGCTATGAAAGTTGCATCTAATACGCTCATGCCAGTTTAACTGACTCAGAGCTTTTCATGAAATTAATTTTGTACCTGGAAAGATAACGATTATTTTACAGGTACAGTGAAACTTCGGTTATTTAAACTTCTATCATTATTCGAATACCTTAGGTTATTCGAAGTTCTCCGTTGGCCCCGACCGCTCTGCTCTATAACTTCTTATTAAAAAACTTCGATTATTCGGACTTCGTAATTCGAATCGAACCTAATTTGAGTCATACGTTAGACTTTTCAGTGGAAATATACCCCAAAAAATTCGAAGTGGCCATTTGTATTCATTTCAAAAACGAAACAACGCTCACCTGTACAATTTAATACAAACGAGTATGGTTTCACCTTTACCCGTTTTATGTTACCCAAGCGTAACTGACGGTCATTTTGTAGACATGCGTACGCCATGTATTGTCCATCGTAAGCCATGTTGATCATCAATCGCAAAAAATTTTTCGTTATTGTTCAATCAAATAGTAATTATAATCCCAGGTAATAGAAAATGAGCTGCACCTGTGGAGCAATACCGAAGTAAATTATAAAAAAATTCTATTGACCACGGTTACCATCATAAAAATTAAATGAAAAAAACAACGGCATCTGAATATTAATTGAATATTTTATATAGCCTAGTATGGGAATTTTCAAAAAAATTATTATTTTGTAATTAAGATGACAGAGACAGTTTTCCGCCTTATTCACATTTCAATTCTAGAAATTTTATAGATCTGTTCCGTTTCGTTTCGTTTAAAATTCTGTCAATTAATAATAACGTGTGTTGCGTTCATAAAAAAGCATGGTGTACTTTCTCTGGATGGCTGTACTTACTGTGTCGTATGTTTTGCTACGCGTGTTTGATTTTGTATCATATGCTATTAAATTTTTATTGTTATTGAAATAAAATTTACATTTTTGTTCTTATGGAATTAATCATGATAGGTCATGAATTTATTATAAATTGACACCCATGAAGTACTTTCAATGTGCAACAAAATACTGTTGTGTCGTAAGATAACGTACGGTGGATCGAGGTTTGAAGTTTCAAATTTACTTGTTTGATCATGAACCCCACCCCCCCCCCCGATTATTTGAGCGTAAAATGAAGACACTTCAACTTCGAATAAGTTTTACTGTATTTCCTGTTTACTGGTAACAAGTAAGATGTGTATTCCAAGTGTAATCAGAAGTTGTTTTGATAATTAAATTTTAATTTGGTATGAATTATTGCAAATATACAACACACATTTTCTTCATTTCAAACGTTTTAATATGATGGGAATCACACCGTTTTCTAGAAAACGATGGATTGACCTCTGAATAATACGTTGGAATTTTGTCAAGATATATTGATTTTTCACATTATTATAGCCTTATAAACTAGGTCTAATAGAGAGTATCATAGTTCGTATTTAAATCTGTTTGGTGTTTGGTTATAACCAAACACCACAGAATGTGATAAGCATACTTACTTATTTATCTGTTCAGTAGAACAATGACCATCTGAGGTATTTCCCTACGACCACTTTGTAAATATTTTGTATGGACAAGATTGTTCCATTAAACGTGAATAATTTAAATTATACTTACTGAGTTAGCTTTGTGTATGGCTACAGCTAGCAAAACGACGGTGACCAATAGGCAAAAACGATTCATCTTGTCTTCTCAATGTACACGATTGCAGGTTGTCTTCAACAACTGAAGATAGAAACTCACAATCTATATTTATAGCTATAATTTGTCAATATTCATCAAGATGTTAAAAACTCATTATTGGAAAAAATTAAAATATTCTTTTGAAACTCCCATACGTCTTTTTGTGTCGATTTTCAAAATAATAGATCATTTGCTTTTATTACGATTTTGCTTATTTTATACATGCCATTATCGTTATATCATCATTAACTAAGATAGATGTAACCCATTTCCTTTTTATATTTTTTAAAATTTTCATATATGAATCTGTTTTATATAAAAATGAGTAATTACTATTCACCCGAGAAATACCCATGCAAAAATCAAACAAGAAACAATTCAAAATTTCGGAATGTTATTGTTTTAAATTGCATATTATTTTCATCTTTTGTATACTGTAAAACATGAAATTTTCGCGTGCATGTTATTTTCGCGTAATTCGCGAGTTAGTAAAAAATCGCGAAAATAATGTGCGCGAAAATAAAATTCATAAAACAAAAATAAATGGACTGTTCTTGGTTACTATTGGATTTGTAAATATGGGTGGTATGTTTATGTTCTGAATAAAATATAAAGATTAAATAATTTTACTCACATTTTATTCAGATTTAAAAATTAAAATCCATAAAATCACAATAAGATCCATTAAAAGTTTCGAGCACTAAAACACATGATGAAAATATTAAAACACGTTAAAATCCAAATATGGAGCACTAAAACACTTTAAAAACACGAGAATCTAATTAAATATGTTTCAGAATTCCTGCCTTATCCCATCCTTTTGTGAACAGTTCGTTTTGGCATTTAATTTTGTCGAAACTGTGCAACATCCAACGTGCGTGTAGTGGTTTCATTGCCGTCATTTTAAGTTCAATGTTAATGTCATCAGGATGTTTCCCATCTCTCATTGCAGCAGAAACCTTGTCTGCATAAAATTCAATAAAACAATCCTTTATTGCCTCTTTAAATTCTTTATTTCCACTTAAATCCAGGGGTTGAAGTTCGCCTGTACAACATGCCGGTACGAAAATAGTTCTTATATTTGCCCCATGTAACGCATCCAATACACTGTCAACACGGTGTGCTTTGAAAACATCCAAAATAACAAGCGCAGTTTGTCGTAACGGTAAATCCCGAGTATCCCGAGTGTGTTCAACGTAAGGGATTATGATATTTTTCACATATTCCATCATGGTTTCAGAGGTACTCCAATGGGTTTCAGAATGAGTAATATTCCAATCCTTCGGAAAATTAAATCGAGCGTGACATTGATCAGTCAGTCCTTGGTATATCACTTGTAAGGGCAAAAAATTTCCAGACGCCGTACATCCTAATACACCGGTTATTTGTCTTTTGTCACTTTTGCCAATAATATCTACCTGCTTGATACCTTCCTGGGCCATTGTCCAATCAGAAACGGGAACAATATTGAGCCCGGTTTGGTCGAAATTGATAATTAAATCAGCTGGTATAGATTTAGATGTGACGAGTTCATTAATTTTGGAGTAAAACTCGTCTCGTAAATGTTCAAAATTTTCTGGTAATTTTTTTGCTGCTCGGGTACCTTTCCGTTTGGTAAATCCAAGACGATTTAATATTGATTGTGACCATGATCTGTTTAATTCTACTGGACCCCCGTATTCACTTAATAAACTCCTGTCTCTTAATTTTAAAATTCCCCGCGCCGTAGCAATTACTATGTGTCTATTTACCACACCGCCCGCGGCTCGAATTCCAAGAATATGTTTACACACTTCTGCATCTAAATTATGCAGCAATAGAGGACGTCCACGTTTAGATGGTGACAGTGTCTCGATAAGGTTATGATCCTTAACCTCGGATCGAGAGAGAACTTTGTGAAATGATTTTCGTATCGATCTAACAGTACTCTCATTAATTTTAGTCTGAAGTTTTTCACTAAAATACTTTGCAGCTTTAGAATTGCCATTTTCTATGGCGTAACGAGCTATTTTAGCACGATTTTCATCTGAATACGAGACATAATTTCCCCTTTTGCGTTTTCGACTTCCTGGACTTGGTGTACACGGGGGAACATTTTCCAATTCCGTTTCAATTTCAGCATTTGCTGCAATACACGCAGATTGGTCACTTTCGTCATTTAGACTATTGGGATCTGGTAATCCTGGAATTTCTGGTTTCGGCAAAGAACTCAATTTTTTCTCGTCATTTGCTTTTTTAAGCCACTGATACATGTTGATATCTAGCGTGTCTTACACAAACTGATTTAAGCTTTATTATAATCGAGAGATGTTTGTAAACACAGTTCACAGGTGAGTTGTACATGATTACGAGAAAACAGGCACATTTACATACATACCTACGATTTTTACACGGGGGCTCACGCCGGGATATCGCGAAAATTTCATGCCGCGAAATGACTTTGATAGAAATATCGCGAAAATATCATGTCGCGAAAATAAAGTGTTTTACAGTAATAAACTGACTACAAAATTAACGTAACATACATGCATGTATATTGGCAAGTATCTAAAATATATATCAGTGTAATTAATTACAAAAGGTGGTTAAAGCCTCTTTGCCTTATTGTTTCGATGTTTGGTGTAACTGTTAGCGCGTGGATCCTTCAGGTGTATATATTTGAGGAACATATTGTCAAAATATTTTAATGTTTAAGTATATTTATTATTTTTTTTCTATTAGAAAATATTGAGGTTTTAAACTATCATACAAACAGCAGTATACGCGCAGGGGTAATAATTATTTAACAAAACTACCTGTTTAATATTGATTTGACATATATTCAAAGTTGTATTAATCAAATTGTTTTATTTATATTATTTGATATTTGAAATTCAAAAAATATTTCAGTATATGTAACAAGTTGTATTTTTGATTCGATACGAGTTCAAACATTCATTTACGACATATTAAAATACAATGACAAAACCGAGTAAAAATAAGAAAAAGTAATACATTTCTACGGAAGTTGAGTACTGAAACAAACTGCTGAAAAGTTTTTAATGTTTATATGATCCCAGGTGTCCATTAAAGGTGTAGCTAGTATTTTGTACATTGTATTTTTTTAGGTCAATTAACAATAAAATAAAAGGTTTCTAAATCAATGCTTCAAAGTTTATATTTACCATTTATAATATCTTGTAACATTTGTCATACTTTCTATGACGAGATTTTTGTAGGAAAGAGTCGACATGAAAAATAGAACGGGATATATTGATAGTAGGAAACTTTACCATAAAAACCATAGCACAAGCCTTGGAAAAACCGGAATCAAGAGGAAAAGGGTACAGTAATAAAGAAAATGTCAATACAAATCCTTCATCGTAAATTGTTTATTGATATTATTATTTTTAATTGTAAAATAAAGGTAAGAAACTTTTGTTTAGAACTTGTCTGTTTTGGCTAGTTCCTTAAAACTATCATTTTAAGTCTACGACTTAAAGGAAGAAATCAACAGAAATCAACAGCGGTAAAATAGTTCTCGTCAGCATCTCGCGTGTACAAACGACTCTAAACTGGTAGATATAGTTCCACTTGCACAGATTTTGTTAAAAAACTTTAATGAGTTCGCTTGTCGTTGTATGGTGCAACTAGAGGTTTCCTCTCTCCATTGATATCTTTGACATGAATTTAAAAATCTGAACTTACAAGTAAAACACAATTTGGCGTTTCCCTGATGTCACTGATGAGGAATGATTTTTGGAAACGTGCACATATGGCACATACGGTACATACAAATTTAGCAGGTATTTGTGTTATATTTTTAATACAATGTTACGTTCGACAATGTTTTGTGAATTTCAAATGTTTAACGAGTTTGGAATCGTTTTAATGATAATTTTAAGTTTTCAACCCGATATTATCAGAATAAGCTTCTATCAAGCTAGCTTCACCCGTCACGTGCAAAGTCAAATTTGAAAACAAAAGGAACATGAAACTATGGGAAGTCAAAAAAAAAAAAAAATTAAGTTTGAGTAATGTCACTTGATACTTATTAACAATATTGTAAAGTCGGTCATAAAACTTTTTGAAGCCTTGATTAGTTTAGACTTGCAACATTCTTGAGTCAACAATTTAATTGTAAGCACTTTGCTTCGTTATAGAAAGTCTTCATAGTTGGAAAAATGTCCACCATACCGATTTAACTGTATTTTGAGATGAATGATTTAGCGACATATATTTACAAAACCTTAGATTCTATTTGTAAAGATTTTAACTAATTTTAATTGAATTGAATTACTATTAATATATGTTATAGTTTCCAAAATGAAATGTAAATCAAATTGACGAATTTTAAGATTTCAATAAAAGGATTATAAAAGACTGATTTTCAAAGAAAAAAATTCCATATAAAAGTTTTCCAGATAAATTGCGGTTATTGAATCTGTCCAAGTACAATTTAAAAAAATCTAGTTTTTAAATGATTGAAAATTTGAAGTATACATCACTCCAAAATAAACTACAGAACGATTGTCGATTTAATTAACAATTGAACTGTTTTTAAATGATGTTCGTTGTCAGTATGAAGGCAAGAACATTGCAAACAAACGGAATAACCCGCGTTAGCGCGTTATGATCAGGTCGCTTGCAACACTGTTGCCTTCATACTGACAATGAACATCATTTTAAAAAATTCAATAATGTAATATTGTCGTTAAATATTTTTAAAAAAAAATTATTGATGAATTTTAAGAATACAAAATATCCATCTATAACACATGCATACCGGGGGAGTGCAGTAGACAGAACAGCTGAGTTTTAGACTGAGAATGAAAAATTATTAATCGGCACTGTTTTTGATAGTGGTGTAACAACGGGGGGGGGGGGGGGGGGGGGCTGGTATGGTTTAAAAAATGACAGTGTTTCAGGTATTTTGATTGTATTTTTCTCAATTTACATTAACAAAATGTATTTCTGAGAGTATTGGATATAAAATAATATAATATAAAAGATTTCATATACTGTAGCGGAGGGATAATTTTAAATGGCAAAGCATGTGAGTTTTGAATCTGCACCGGGATATGTGAGCGTAGAAAGGGATGTACCGAGATTGTTAGGTTGAGATTCACTCTAACATTATGTACCGAGCTTCATACTCCGTATCGTTCAAATGTATACAGCAAAGGAATGAGAAGTATACTTATTCTCTATGCTTGATGCGGTGCAAATATCTCTCAAAGTTAAGAAAATTTTTGTTTTGTGTTTAGCAAGGGTTTTTTTTTAGTATTTAAACCATGTATTATTGTTGTGAGGAGTTGCTATTGTATCCCTAGTAAACTGATTAAAAATCATGTAGCTGATTTTTTATTTTTCCGAATCAACAAATTCAGCATGTGAAATGGTCAATTATCACTCGATGCGGCATACATACGTGAATCTAATTCCAGTTGAAATATACATCCCTTGAAATTTACCTCCTGCGAGACACAAAATTTATTGACAAGTTGTACCATTACACATTACCTCAAAATAATAGGGGATATAGCAGCTTTACCAAGGTAGGAAGAAATTTTTATAAGATCCGATTGCTCAAGAATTTTTTTGTGGTTTGATGGTTTTGACAGACCAGTTCTTGACGGTTTTTTTTTTTTAAAAAAAAAAAAAAAAAAAAAAAAACACATTTCAATTCTCTATCAGACATAGTTTATAAGGCTAAAATAATGCGAAAAACTAAAGAGGTAGAGGTAGAGGTGCCAGTATATGTTATTAAAATTTTATTTGATTAATTTCTTTGATGTTATTTTGTGCATTATAAGCATTAAACTGTTGTTTCAAAGTTTCGTAAAAATGAGTTTTAAAGCTTGTCTCGAATATAAACAAGAGCGAACTGATAGCCATGTTTGTTTACCTATGTAAATGTAGTTCCGGATTGTGAATTGCATTTTTATGTATTCAAACACGAAGTGTGTTTTCGTCGTCCATGGTCAATCATGAACGCAATGACTCCCAGGCTTGCAGGTATGGGAATTTCACAAGGCAAATGAAAAAATAAGTATGATAGTACAAACCTTAGATTTAAATAAATTTTAAATCTGAGACGGCTGAAAGTTTGCTAAATGGTTCATTTCTGACTGCACAAAGTACTACCTACTGAGTTATGGATACCTCGGGTAATTTTACTCCACAGCAGCGGTACCCGCTCATGGAGTAGTAAATACGTAACACAGAAACCAGTTTAATTTTGATGTGCCAGATGTTGATATTTCTTAAAAATTCATTCCTCAACAGTGACACATAGACCGAAAATTTTAAAAGATAATAAAACATAAGCCAAACAGTTAAAATAACCTAAAGTTCCAAAATTATATAAATCCAAATCCAGGTAAAGACTACTTTGCATAGATATTGTAACTTTAGTTGTTTTTTCACTTTTATTTTTTGTAATTGAAATAGCTTCGAACGGGAATACCGGATAGACGGATTATACAACGTTAAAAATCCACAACATTTTTGGAGTGGGGTAACAACAGGAGGTGTTTAGTTTGAAAAGTAATATATATATATATATATATATATATATATATATATATATATATATATATATATATATATATATATATATATATATATATATATATTTATTTATTTATTTATTTATGGTGATTTCTCGATTTTACGGTAACATGATTTATTTATGAGAGTACTTGATATAATTTTTAGGCTTCAGGTCAATGACAAATAAAAAAAACATTTAACGAACATATTACAATTGAATCGTTTTAAAATAATATTCATTGTAAATATAAATAAAATGCAATAGTCAGTTTGCCTTCCAAAGTGTTTCCATTCATTTGGAAAATGAACATCAATTTAAACAGTTCAATTGTTGCATACATATCTTGTTAGCGACTATTTGTTATAACAAAAAAATAGCTAAGAATTCAATTTATCTTGGTATTGAAAAGTAAATCAAACGATATTAAATCATGATTTCTGTAAAGTTTTATTATCTGTCTTTAAAGATTTACATTTAATATTCAAGACTATCTGGATATTAATTGCGGGTGTCACTGTTGATTCTATCATCATTTCCTATTCCTTTGTTTCTGTCTTCACTGCTGTCTTCTTTATCATTTCCGCCTTTGCCACCACTGCCACCGCTGCCTCAACTGCCACCGCTGCCTCCACTGCCACCGTTTCCTCCCTTATCACCCTTGTTTCCATTGTTTCCACCGTTTCCGCCATTTCCATTGTTTCCGTCGTTTCCGCCATTTCCATTGTTTCCATCGTTTCCGCCATTTCCATTATTTCCATTATTACCACCATTTCCTCTTCCGTTGTTACCAGAGTCATTTCCACATTCATCGCCGCATCCACATCCTCCAACAGCGACGGCTACACCACCACATGGATTCTAGAAATGAGAAGAAAATAAATATAACTGAAATCTTTGCATCCTAAGAAAGTGTCTGCAATTGATCATTCATGCAGAAATCAATTTAAAATAGTTTTTTTTATAAAGATTTTAATTTAATTATAATATAATAATGATTATAAATAATATAAATCATTATTTCTGCCGTCTTTTTTTTTAATTGATTATACTAAGGTTTGCTCCCTCATGCAAAGCGTTCCATAGCTGGATTTGGATTCATATCATTTTTGAACATTAGAATGATCATTTTTCAACTGTTTGGCTGATGTAAATCAAATTTTTCGGTCCCTAGTGTTAAATAATATTATTATAAATAATATACATTAAATGTTATTTCGGCCGTCTTAATTTTTGAAATAAATTTAATACTAAGGTTTGCTCCCTTATTCAAAGCATTCAATAGCTGGATTGGTATTCATATATTTTTCTACTTGAGATTTATTTTTTTTCACAGGTTTTTATCTCTCAAATTTTTCGGTCCCTTATGTCACTAATGAAGAATGATTTTCCGAAATGTGCACATATGGCACATCAGAATTTAGCAGGTATGTTTGTTATATTTAACAAGCAAGGAGCCATAATAGCAGTTTTTGGTCAAATGGCGAACATTTCCTGTATCAGCATTTAATATTCATATCTTCCAATTTCATTGAATGTGAAAAGAATAAGTTACAATTTTTGTATGCCGTAAATCTACCGACTATGATAACGTTTTTCGCATTAAATATTTTTTTGTTTAGTTTCTGCACATATTCTGATTAAGAACGCCAGTATTTATTTGTACTAAAGAACATAGATGGAGCTAAATGATCTTATTTTGTACTTGGAAGGATAACAGTTCCTTTACAAGTATTTCCTTAAGTTTGGTTTAAAAAAAAAAAATTATGCCACATAAACATCACACATTTTCTTCATTGCAAAAGTTTTAAAATGATGGCAGTCACAACGTTGGCTAGTAAACGATGGATTGGCCTCTCAATAATACGTTGGAGTTTTGTCAAGATATTTTAGTTTTTCGCATTATTTTAGCCTTATAAACTATGTCTGATAGAGAATGCCATATTTCCCATTTGAATCTGTTTGGTGTTTGATTTTAACCAAACACCGCAGAATGTGATAAGCATAGTTACCTATTTATCTGTTAAGAAGAACAATGACCATCTGAAGTATTTTCCTACGACTATTTCCTGATATATTTTGTGTGGACAAGATTGTTTCATTTAACGTGAATAATTAAATTTATACTTACTGAGTAAGCTTTGTGTATGGCTACAGCTAGCACAACGACGGTGACCAATAGGCAAAAACGATTCATCTTGTCTTCTTAATGTACACGATTGCAGATTGTCTTGAACAACTGAAGATAGAAACTCATTATCTAAATTCATAGTTATATTTTGTCAATATTCAACATGTTGAAAACTCATTATTGGAAAAAATTAAAATATTCTTTTGAAACTCCCTTATGTCTTTTTGAGTTGATTTTTAAAAATTATATCATTTGCATTTATTAAGATTTTGCTTATTTTATACATGCCTTTATCGTTATATCAATATTAACTAAGAAAGATGTAACACATTTCCTTTTTAGAATTTTTAAAATTTTCATATATGAATATGTTTTAAATAAAAATGAGAAATTATTATTCACCTGAGTAATACCCATGCAAAAATCAAACAAGAAACAATTCAAATTTTCGGATGATATTGTATTAAATTGCATGTTATTTTCATCTTCTGTATAATAAATTGACTACAAAATTAAGCTGACATACGTACAGGTATACCGGCAAATTTCTAATGTTTATATCAGTGTAATTAATTAGAAAAGGTGGTGAAAGCCTCACTGCCTTATTGTTTCGATATTCGGTGTAACTGTTAGCACATGGATCCTTCCGGCTTATAAAATTGAGGAACATATTGTCATAATATTTTAATGCTTGATTATTTGTTTTATTATTATTTTCTATTACAAAAATATTGAGGTTTTAAACTAACACATGAATATAAACAGCAGTATACGCGCAGGGGTAATAATTATGTAACAATTTTTTACAACTGAATGGTTCCTCCGTAAACCATATTATTGTATTTTGATTCGATACGAGTTTAAACATTCATTTACGACATATTAAAACACAATGACAAAACCGAGTAAAAATAGGTAAAAGTAACACATTTCTACGAAAGTTAAGTACTGAAAAAAACTACTTAAAAGGTTTTAATGTTTAGATGAAGTCTTGTGTCAATAAAGTTGTAGCTAGTATTTTGTACAGTCTTTTGTTTTAGGTCAATTAACAAGAGAATAAAAGGTTTCTGAATAAATGTTTTAAAGTTTATATTTACAATTTATAATATCTTGTAACATTTGTCATACTTTTTATGACGAGATTTTTGTAGGAAAGAGCAACATTAACGTGATTAATGTCGACATGAAAAATAGAACGGGATATAATGATAGTTGGAAGCTTTACCATAAAGACCATAGCAAAATTGTTTGAAAGAACCGCAATCAAGAGAAAAAGGGTACAATAAAAAAATCTTAATACAAACTTTTCATCGTAAATTGTTTATTGATATTATCAATTTTTAATTGTAAAATAAAGGTAAGAAACTTTTGTTTAAAACTTGTCTGTTTTGGCTAATTCCTAAAAACTGTCATTTTAAGTCTCCGATTTAAAGGATTAAATCATCAGAAATCAACAGCGGTAAAATAGTTCTCGTCAGCAACTCACGAATAAAAACGGCTCTAAACTCGTAGATATAGTCCCAATTGCACAGATTTTTGTTAAAAAACTTTAATGAGTTCTCTTGTTGTTGTAATGGTGCTATTACAGGTTTCCTTTCTTCATTGATATCTTTGACATCAATTAAAAAAATTGGGCGTTTCTCTGATTTCACTAAAGAGAAATGATTTTTGGAAACGTGCACATAAGGCACATATATCACATACAAATTTAGCAGGTATTTGTGTTATATTTACAATGCAATGCTCCGTTTGGCAATGTCTTGTCAATTTCATATGTTTCACGAGTTTGGAATCGTTTTAATGATAATTTTAACTTTTCAACCCGAAATCATCAGTATAAGCACCTCCTATCAAGCTAGCTTCATCCGTCACGTGCAAAGTTAAATTTGAAAACAAAAGGAACATGAAACAATGGGAAGTCAAAAAAATTTAAGTTTGAGTAATGTGACTTGATACTTATTAACAATATTGTAATGTCATAAAACTTTTTAAAGCCTTGATTAGTCTAGACTTGCAACATACTTGAGTCAATAATTTAATTGTAAGCAGTTTGCTTCGTTATCGAAAGTCTTCGTAGTTAGAAAACCTCCAACATACCGATTTGACTCTATTTTGAGTTGAATGATTTAGCGACATATATTTACAAAACCTTAGATTCTATTTGTAAAGATGTTAACTAATTTTAACAAAAAATTTGTTTCAATTGAATTATCATTAATAAATGTTATAGTTTCCAAAATCAAATGTAAATGAAATTGACGAATTTAAGATTTCAATAAAAGTATGACAAAAGACTTATTTTGAAAAAAAAAATTCCATATGAAAGTTTTCCAGAAAAATTACCTTTATTGAATTTGTACAATTTGAAGAAACCTAGTTTTTAAATGTTTGAAAATATAAAGTATGCATCACTCCAAAAAATAAACTACAGAACGATTGCCGATTTAATTAACAATTGAACTGTTTTAAAATGATGTCCATTGTCAGTATGAAGGCAACAACTTTGCAAGTAAACGGAATAACCTGAGTTAACGCGTTATGATAAGTTTCCTTGCAAAGTTTTATCCTTCATACTGACGATGAAAATCATTTTCAAAAAAATTCAATTGTAATATTGTCGTTAAATATATATATATTTTTTTTTAAAATTATTTTTCAATTTTAAGAATACAAAATATCCATCTTTAACACATGCATACCGGGGGAGTGCAGTAGGCAGAAAAGCTGAGTTTTAGACCGAGAATGGCAATATTATTAATCGGCACTGTTTTTGATTTGGGGTAACAACGGCGGATATGGTTTAAAAAGTGATAGTGTTATCAGGTATATTGATGGTATTTTTCTCAATTTGTCATTAATTAAATGTATTTTTGAGAATATTGGATATAAAATAATATAATTAAAATATTTAATATCAACGATAAATGTATTGTTTGTGGACTATATTTAGGTCGAAAATCAGGTGCATCTGTGAGGCCCATTTCAATAATGGAAGAATGTTGGAGTACAAGATTTCTGGCTATATGGAAGAAGTGAAATTTGTGAATGTAAAACTGAAGAAACTGTAGCAGGGTGATAATTTTAAATGGCCAAGCATGTAAGTTTTGAATCTGCGCCGGTATATGTGAGCGTAGAAAGAGATGTACCGAGATTGTTAGGTTGCGATTCACTCAAACATTATGTACCGAGCTTCATACTCCGTATCGTTCAAATGTAGACAGCAAAAGAGTGAGAAGTATACATATTCTCTATGCTTGATGCGGTGCAAATATCTCTCAGAGTTTAGAAAATCATTAGTTTAATGTTTAGCAAGGGGTTTTTTTTTAGTATTTAAACCATGTATTATTGTTGTGAGGAGTTGCTATTGTATCCCTAGTAAACTGATTAAAAAGCATGATGCTGATTTTTCATTTTTAAAAATCAACAAATTCAGCATGTGAAATGGACAATTATCACTCGATGCGGCATACATGCGTGAATCTAATTCCAGCTGAAATATACATCCCTTGAAATTTACCTCCTGCCAGACACAAAATTAATTGACAAGTTGTACCATTACACATTACCTCAAAATAATAGGGGATATAGCAGCTTTGCCAAGGTAGGAAGAAATTTTTATAAGATCCGATTGCTGAAGAATATTTTTGTGGTTTGATGGTTTTCACAGACCAGTTATTGACTGTTTTTTCAAAAACACCATTTGATTTTTTAAACTCCGTCTCTGACAATGTTAATATTACGGTAGATATCAGCCAGGTGCCAGTATATGTTATTAAAATTTTATTTGATTAATTTCTTTGATTTTAATTTGTGCATTTTAAGCATTAATCTGTTCCTGTAAAATTTCGGAAAAATGCGTTTAAAGCTTGTCTCGAATATAAACAAAAGCGAACTGATAGCCATGTTTGTTTACCTATGGTGATGTAGTTCCGAATTGTAAATTGCATTTTTATGTATTCAAACACGAAATGTGTTTTGGTCGTCCATTGTCAATCATGAACGCAATGACTCCCAAGCTTGAAGGTATGGGAATTTCACAAGGCAAATGAAAAAATTAAGTATAATAAAACTGATCTTGATCCTATATTTTTCATTTTGACTATTTGTTTATATTGGTTTTGTTGCTTTAATTTTCTTTGGTTTTTCTTGTGGTTATAGCGATGCACAAAAGTTTCATCAATATATCATTTCGTCATTGATAAGATACTGTAATAGAAATAAACAATAGTATTAAATATCTTAAAAATAAGAAACAAAATTCTAATTTAATTTCTGTGCTTCGCCATCAACAAAACTCATATTGCCGTGTTAAATTTCCATTTCTCTGATCTTGAGAGCTATTCTCTTTATGTTATGAAACACAATTTACCAAAACCTTGACGTCGTGCAATACAAAATCAGAAACTATAATATCTTAGCTAAACAAATATGGCTGCCATCTTCAGATTTGTTTACATTCAGGAAATTGCTAAAAACCGTATTAACGAACTTAAACCAGAAAGGCTCATTAAAAATTATTTAAGAAATTTTAAACCTTTTTCGACTGATTATGCTGCAACGATCTCAATAAAATTGCACCCAAAACTTCTATATAAATATGTAACATAAATACCAGGTTAATTTTGATGTGCCAGATGTGCACATTTCGGAAATTCATTCTCATCATTGACACTAAGAACGATAATTTTGAAAGATAAAAAACCTAAGCCGAAACAGTTAAAAGTAACAAACCTAAAGTTCCAAAATTATATAAATCCAAATCCAGCTAAACAATGCTTTGCACTGAGGGAACAAAACTTAGATTTAAATCAATTTCAAATTTTAGACGGCTGAAAATTTTGCTAAATGGTACATTTTGTGACGGCAGAAAGTACTGCCTACTGAGATATGGATACCCTCGGAGAGTTTTACTCCACCAGCAGCGGCACCGGCTTAGGGGTAGTAAATATGTAACACAGACACCAGTTTAACTTTGATGTGCCAGATGTTGATATTTCTGAAATTCATTCCTCATATATATATGGTGATTTCTCGATTTTGAGATAACATGATTTATTTCAGGGAATACTTGATATAATTTTTAGGCTTCAAGTCAATGAAAAAAAACATTTTACGAACATATAACAATTGAATCGTTTTAAAATGATATTCATTGTAAATATAAATAACATGAAAAGTAAATCAAACGATATTAAATCATGATTTCTGTAAAGTTTTATTATCTGTCATTTACATTTAATATTCAAGACTATCTGGATATTAATTGCGGGTGTCACTGTTGATTCTATCATCATTTCCTATTCCTTTGTTTCTGTCTTCACTGCTGTCTTCTTTATCATTTCCGCCTTTGCCACCACTGCCACCGCTGCCTCCACTGCCACCGTTTCCTCCCTTATCACCCTTGTTTCCATTGTTTCCATCGTTTCCGCCATTTCCATTGTTTCCATCGTTTCCGCCACATCCTTTGTTTCCATGATTTTCGCCATTTCCATTATTTCCATTATTACCACCATTACCTCTTCCGTTATTACCAGAGTCATTTCCACATTCATCGCCGCATCCACATCCTCCAACAGCGACGGCAACCCCACCACATGGATTCTAAAAATGAAAAGAAAATAAATATAAGTGAAATCTTTGCATCCTAAGAAAGTGTCTGCAGTTGATGATTCATGCAGAAATCAATTTAAAATAGTTTTTTTTTTATAAAGATAATAATTTAATTATAATATTATAATTATTATAAATAATATAAATTAATTATTATTTCATCCTCTTTTTTTTAAATTAATCATACTTAGGTTTGCTCCCTCATGCAAAGCGTTCCATAGCTGGATATGGATTCATATCATTTTTGAACATTAGATTTATCATTTTCAACTGTCTCGCTCATGTCTAACAATTTTTTCTGTTCCTAGTGTTAAATAATATTATTATAAATAATTTACATTAATTATTATTTCAGCCGTCTTAATTTTTGAAATTAATTAAATACCAAGGTTTTCTCCCTTATTCAAAGCACTCAATAGCTGGATTTGTATTGAGATAATTTTTGAACAATAAATTTATTATTTTTCACATGTTTGGCTCATGTTTTTATCTATCAAATTTTTCGGTCCCTTGTGTCACTAATGACGAATGATTGTCCGAAAAGTGCACATACGGCACATCAACATTTAGCAGGTATTTTTGTTATATTTAACAAGCAAGGAGCTATAATAGCAGTTTTTCGTCAAAAGTCGAACATTTCCTTTTAATTTGTTTTTTTTTTTGGAAAATTCTGTACCAGCAATTAATATTCATATCTTCCAATTTCATTGAATTTTAAAAGAATAGATTACAATTTTTGTATGCCGTAAATCTACTGACTATGATAAAGTTTTTCGCATTAAATATTTTATCGTGTCTATTTTCTGCACATATTCTGATTAAGAACTCCAGTATTTGTATTAAAGAACATAGATGGTGCTAAATGATTTTATTTTGTACTTGAAAGGATAACAGTTGTTTTACAAGTATTTCCTTAAGTTTGGTAAACAAAAAAACGTTCACAATTTTCATTTGGTATGAATTATGCCATATATACAGCACACATTTTCTTCATTGCAAAAGTTTTAACATGATGGCAGTCACAATGTTGTCTAGAAAACAATGGATTGGCCTCTCAATAATACGTTGGAATTTTGTCAAGATATACTGGTTTTTCGCATTATTTTAGCCTTATAAACTAGGTCTGATACAGAATACCATAGTTCCAATTTGAATCTGTTTGGTGTTTGATTAAAACCAAACACCGCAGAATGTGATAAGCATAGTTACCTATTTATCTGATAAAAAGAACAATGACCATCTGAAGTAATTCCTTACGACTACTTCCTGAACAATTAAATTTATACTTACTGAGTAAGCTTTTTGTATGGCTACAGCTAGCACAACAACGGTGACCAATAGGCAAAAACGATTCATCTTGTCTTCTCAATGTACACGATTGCAGATTGTCTTGAACAACTGAAGATAGAAACTCATAATCTATATTTATAGTTACATTTTGTCAATATTCGTCAAGATGTTGAAAACTTATTATTGGAAAAAATGAAAATATTCTTTTGAAACTCCTTTATGTCTTTTTGAGTCGATTTTTATAAATTATATCATTTGCATTGATTACGATTTTGCTTGTTTTATACATGCTTTTATCGTTAAATTATCATTTTCTTACATAGATGTAACACATTTCCTTTTTATATTTTCGTTAATATCTATATATGAATATGTTTCAAATAACAATAAGTAATTACTATTCTCCCGATAAATACCCACGCAAAAATCAAACAAGAAACAATTCAAATTTTCGGAATGATATTTAAAGTGCATGTTATTTTCATCCTCTGTATAATAAACTGACTACAAAATTAACGTAAAATACGTACATGTATATTGGGAAATTTCTAATATTTATATCAATGAAATTAATAAGAAAAGGTGGTTAAAGCCTCACAGCCTTATTGTTTCGATATTTGGTGTAACTGTTAGCACGTGGATCCTTCAGGTGTATATGTTTGAGGAACAATTCGTCAAAATAATATAATGTTTAGTTATTTTATTATTATTATTATTTTCTTTAGAAAATATTGAGGTTTTAAACGTAATAAAACAAACATACTAGTTCGTGTCCACATCACAATCCCAAAAACAAAGTAAAAACTTTGCAAACTGGCAAAATGTGTTATGCACGGGAACGTCCATCAAAGAAGTGAGGCCGGTTGCTCCGGAAGGGTAAGCGTCTCCTGTCTAGCTAGCTACACCCGTCACGTGTCAATGTTGAGAATGAAAGGAACAAAGAACTATGGTAAGTCAAATTTATCCAATATAAGTTTGGATACAGTGACTACATACTTATCAACAATATTCTGATGACGGCCATAAAACTTTTTAAGAGCCCTGATTAATCTAGGCTTGCAATATCCTTGTGTCAACAATTTAATTGAAAGTAATTTGCTTCGTTGCAGAAAGTGGTAAATGTCGACATGAAAAATAGAACGGGATATATTGATAGTAGTAAACTTTACCATAAAAACGATAGGAAAAAGCTTTGAAAAAATCGCAGTTAAGAGAAAAAGGGTACAGTAAAAAAAATCTTAATAGAAATCTTTCATCGTAAATTGTTTATTGATATTGTCAATTTTTAATTGTAAAATAAAGGTAAAAAGCTTTTGTTTAAAACTTGTCTGTTTTGGCTTATTCGTAAAAACTATCATTCTCTTTCCATTTCGCCCTTCGGACTGTTCGGGTTAACTTTGCAATAGTTTCATCTACCGGCACGTGACCCTAAGTTCAAGGACAAAAAATAGTACCTAATATATATCGTTACACCTGTCCTATAAATAGTGTGACACGCACGAGCCACTTGCTTTTTTACTTCTAGACACGTTGGCTCAACACGTTTCAGGTAATAAAGATTTTTATTTCAGAAATTTTGCGCCAGAAGAATAAAGCTTCAAAAAAGAAAATGGATAATAATTTTGATAAACCCACCTTTAGTACACGTGGTGTATCTTATTCTAAGGAGTCTGAAAATTGTAATATAATAGAAATGAATCCATGTGGTTCACAGTACGAGTCTGATGGTGGTTTGAGCATTCATCCTTCAGAACAAGAAATTTCTGAGTTTGAAAATTTTTGTGGTGGGGTCCCAGACGATGTCCCGACAGTTAAAATGTGTACCGAGGGTCACTATAAGAATAATAACAACAAGTTGTAGTTACTTCTCTTGGTATGGGAAAGCGGAAGCAAGATAGTACTGTTTCTGGTAAGAAACGGAAAACGGTTGGGAGTTGTACCTCAGATAGACTGGTTGCATTAGAGAACAAATTAGTTAATTTGATCGGTGCGGTTGAAAGTTTCACTACATGTACTGTAAGTAACAATAATAGTGCTGGCACTAGAGTGCCTATTGGTAATAATAATGAAGCTGGGGTTGCCGATAAGGTTGTTAATGGTACGGGCAATTCCGGTGATGATACTTTTTTCCATATGCTGAATTTTTGGAGGTGTCGGATAATAATGTAGTTACCTAAATATTTAACGCCAATTTTCTCACAAGAACAACTTGTCACTAAAGAGTTGTTTGGCGATGATGATAAATTATCCAAGAAAATAAAAAATTTGTATGAGGAGAACAAAAAGAAATTTTCTTATTAGATTGGTCGTTTTTCACAATCAAATTTCAGGGGACAAAGGTCTAGTTTTTTAGACAAAGGTCAGCGGTTCAGGGGCCGCAACAGAGGGAGATTTCAGTCATAGAATCGCCGCAGAGGGCAATATCAATATCAATAGAAAACCCAGAACCAGAGGTAAGTAAAATTTGTGGAAACACAAAAAATGTGTACAGTTTTGAAAATCATTAACTGATGATTTATGGGTTTTGTCTTCTATACAAGGCTTGGATATCAAATTTATTGAAAGACCTTTTCAAGCTCATGTACCTTGTCCTATTCCATTAATGAGGTTGAATTGAAACTCATTGATGATGAAGTTAAAGAATTGTTAAGGAAGGGAACCATTGTCCCTACTTCTCATGAAAATGATGAGTATATTTTTAATATTTTTCTAGTAAAAAAGAGAAATGGAAAATTTAGACCAGTTATTAATCTAAAAGGATTAAATAGTTTTGTAGAATATCATCATTTTAAACAAGAAACTTTAGTGTTGTTTTGGCTTCTTTCAGAAAAATGATTATTTTACATCAATAGATTTGAGTGATGCTTAAATGAGTTTTCCTATAGCTGAGGAACATCAAAAATATTTGAAATTTTGTTGGAAAGGTATTTTGTACAAGTTTGTGGTACTCTGTTTTGGCGTAGCATGTGCTCCTAGAAATTTTACATTTTTTCTTTTTTGAGAAGTCGTGAGATTATGGCTTATTATTATATAGATGATTCTTTAATCAAAGCTGCAGATCCTATTCATTGTTCACTTAATTGCGGAATTTTACAGGATTTATTTGTGAAATGTGGCTTTAGAATTAATCATGAAAAGTCATCTATTATACCATCCAAAGTTATAGTACATTTAGGCTTTTAGATAAACTCAATAACTTTTTGGTATCTTTAACAAAGGAAAAAAAATTGAAAAAATTAAGGCTTTTGGGAACAAAATTTTATTGAAAAACCAGGTAATAATTCGAGAAGTTGCAAGTTTAGTTGGTTTTTTTTTACCTCATCGATGAGAGCAGTAAGATTAGGGTCATTATATTTTAGACATTTAGAGAGAGACAAAACTTTAAACTTAAGTAAAGGTAAAACTTACGATGACTTCATGTGTTTATCTGACAAATCAAGAAGTGAGATCGAGTGGTGGTTAAAGAATATTGTTCATATGAATGGAAAATCCATTCGACCTCCAGCTCCTAGTATTATCTTGGAGACTGATGCTTCTTTGATTGGTTGCAATTGGGGTGCTAAGTGTGGAAGTAGTTACACTCAAGGACTATGGTCCCAAATATGAAAGTTCTCGTCATATTAATTATTTAGAATTGTTGGCCATTTTCTTTGGTTTAAAATGCCTATGCAGATCATATAACAATTTGCATATACAGATTTTGTGTGACAATATAACAGCTGTGTCATATGTTTATGTCCGTGGTGGTAGTTGTGAGACTTTGTCAGAATTAGTTAAAAATATATGGTTGTGGTGTGATGCCAAGAACATTCACATTTCAGCAAAATATATTCCAGGTAAAGATAATATTTCTGCAGATAGTCTGAGTAGAGTTTTCTACTACAGGAAAATGGGAAATTGATGATACTATATTTAGGAGAATTTGCAATCATTTCTTTTTTCCTGATATAGATTTGTTTGCAATCAGGTTTAACACAATATTAGAAAGATTTGTGTCCTGGTATTCTGATCCATATTCCTAAGCAACAAATGCTTTTACAATAAACTGGAATGAATTCTTACCACATGTTTTTTGTCCTTTCAGTTTGTTATCAAGAGTACTGACAAAAATAAGAGAAAACAAGGTAATAAAAGCTTTAATAATTGTACGTTTGTGGAAAAACCAGACATGGTTTCTAGATCTATTGCAAATATTGATAGATTTTCCAGCCAGGATTCCATTATGAAAGCATCTACTGAGTTCACCACAAGGTCAACCTCATCCATTAGGAAAACGTTTAAAACTGGTCGCATGTTGCGTATCAGGACTTACCTCAGGAATGGAGGGTTTTCAGAACAAGCTTGCTAGAATTATCAGATGTTCTTGGAGAAGGTCAACTAATAAACAATATGACCTTGCCTGGAACCGCTGGGAACTTCGGTGTTCTGGGCACAAAGTTGATCCAGTAAGTCCCTCTGAAACGCAGGTTTTAAATTATTTATCCATGCTCGTTGAGCAAGGAAAATCTTATAGTGTGATTAACACACACAAATGTATGCTGGTACAATCTTTGGTTGCAATGGGAAATAGTAGTTTGTTAATGCTTTATTTACACGATGAGAGGTTTATTTATTTCAATTCCACATAAAACCAAGATAAACTTATACATGGGATGTCAACATTTTATTAAAATATTTGTCATCTTTATTTCCTTTATGTAGATTGACATTGCAAGAACATACAATTAAATTAGCTTGTTTGTTGGCTTTAGTCACTGCACAACGAGCCCAGACACTTGTTTCACTTGATCTTGTTTATATGAAAAAAGATGGAAAGAATTTGTGTTTTGTAATACCTGAGCTAATGAAAACATCAAGGCCATCTAAACCTTTTTAAAAAGTCAGTTTAAGAGGTTTTAGTCAAGTTATGTGTGGTTAAAACATTAAATTCATATGTGTTGAAAACCAAAGGCATTAGGAAGTCTTCAAAGTTATAAGTATTCTTTAAGTCTTGTAAAAGTGTTTCTACTTCCACTATTGCTAGGTGGATTAAGGAAGGTTTAAAAAATGCTGGTATAGATACAGAAATATTTTAGGCTCTCTCTGTTAGAGGGGCTGCAACATCTGCAGCTTTTCAAGCTGGAACAACATTAAATGATATTTTGAAGACTGCAAATTGGTCTTTAGTTCATACATTCAAAACTTTTTATCATAGAGAAGTTCAGGATAGTGTTTCAAGATTTTCAGAGAATATCTTATCACATTGATATATGTATGCATATGATATAGTCTAGTTTAATTGGATGTATCATTGTATTGTATGGTGGATTGTGGATCATTGATGTACCACTGAATTGTATGGTGGATTGTGGAATTAATGGACTACATTAATGGTGGATTTTTCCTGTATTAAAAGATTTTTTGTGTGGATGTGATTTGTGGATTATCATTGAATGGATTATGAATTTCATGGACTGATTGAAATTAATTATCTTGTGGATTTTTTATATAAATTTGTTAATTTACCGCAATTTGTTGTTTTTCTTTGAATCTGCAAAGTTAACCCGAACAGCCCGAAGGGCGAAATGGAAAGAGAATCCCCCATCTCATCCAAGCTTGAGATGGATGAGGGGGATTCTCTGAAATGAAGCCCGAAGGGCTGGAGGGTTAACTTCCCTTCTACACCCTCCATTAGTGTTGTATAAACAACAAATTGTTCTTTGGATAAAGCAAGTGGCTTGTTCGTGTCACACTATTTATAGGACAGGTGTATCGATACATATTAGGAACTATTTTTTGTCTTTGAACTTAGGGTCACGTGCCGGTAGATTTAACTATTGCAAAGTAAACCCTCCAGCCCTTCGGGCTTCATTTCAGAGAATCCCCCTCATCCATCACAAGCTTGGATGAGGTGGGGGTTTTTAAGTCTACGACTTAAAGAATGAAATCAACAGGAATCAATAGCAGTAAAATAGTTCTCGTCAGCATGTCACATTTAAAAACAGCTCTAAACTGGTAGATTAAGTTCAACTTGCACAGATTTTTGTTAAAAAAGTTTTAATGAGTTCGCTTGTCGTTGTAATTGTGCTACTACAGGTTATCTTTTTTTATTGATATCTTTGATATCAATTAAAAAATCTGAACTTACAAGTAAAACTCAATTCGGCATTTCTCTGATGTCACTGATGAGAAATGATTTTTGGAAACGTGCACATATAGCACATATGGTACATACGGCACATACGAATTTAGCAGGTATTTGTGTTATATTTTTAATACAATGTTCCGTTCGACAATGTCTCGTGAATTTCATATCTTTCACGAGTTTGGAATCGTTTCAATGATAATCTTACCTGCAATACAAAATCCGAAACTACAATATCTCAGCTAAACAAACTAATATATATATATATATATATATATATATATATATATATATATATATATATATATATATATATATATATATATATATATGGGTATGGTGATTTCTCGATTTTACGATAACATGATGTATTTATGAAAATACTAGGTATTATTTTTGAGACCTCAAGTCAATCAAAAATTAAAAAAAAAACATTTTACGAACATATTACAATTGAATCGTTTTAAAATGATTTTCATTGTAAATATATAGAACGTTCAATATTCAGTTTGCCTTGCAATGTGTTTGCATACATTTTGAAAATGAACATCATTTTTTAAACAGTTCAATTGTTGCATACATATCTTGTTTGCAACTATTTGTTATAACAAATAAATAGCTAAGAATTCAATTTATTTTGGTTTTGAAAAGTAAATCAAACGATATTAAATCATGATTGCTTTAAAGTTTTATTATCTGTCTTTAATGATTTACATTTAATATTTAAGTCTATCTGGATTTTAATTGCGGGTGTCACTATTGATTCTATTTTCATTTCCTATTACTTTGTTTCTGTCTTCACTGCTGTCTTCTTTATCATTTCCGCCTTTGCCACCACTACCACCGCTACCTCCACTGCCAACGCTGCCTCCACTGCCACCGTTTTTTCCCTTATCACCCTTGTTTCCATTGTTTCAGCCATTTCCATTAATTCCATTATTACCATCATTTCCTCTTCCGTTATTTCCAGAGTCATTTCCACATTCATCGCCGCATCAACATCCTCCAACAGCGACGGCTACACCACCACATGGATTCTAGAAATGAAAAGAAAATAAATATAACTGAAATCTTTGCATCTAAAGAAAGTGTTGATCATTTAATACGCAGAAATCAATTGAAAATAGTTTTTTTATAAAGATCTTAATTTAATTATAATATTTTAATGACTATAAATTATTTTAATAAATGATAATTTCAGCCGTCTTAATTTTTGGAATTAATTTAATACCGAGGTTCGTCCGTCATGCAAAGTATCCCTTAGCTGGATTTGGATTCATATCATTTTTTAACTTAAGATTTATTATTTTTCAACTGTTTGGCTCATGTACTTTTTGATCTGTTAAATTTTTCGGTGCCTAGTGTCACTGATGAGGAATGATTTTCCGAAATGTGCACATATGGCACGTCAAAATTTAGCTGGTATTTGGGTAATATTTAACAAGCAAAAAGCCATAATAGAGGTGTTTGGTAAATTGTCGAACATTTCCTTGTAATTTGTTTCTTTTGGTAAATTCTGTACCAGCAATTTATATTCATATCTTCAAATTTCTTGAAATTTTAAAAGAATAAATTACAATTTTTGTACGTTTTTCGCATTAAATATTTCCTCGTGTCTATTTTCTGCACATATTCGGATTAAGAATCCAAGCTTTTGTATTAAAGAATATAGATGGTGCTAAATGATCTTAGTTACTTTGAAATAATGAAATATTTTTGTAAAGATCAGAAAATAGAGAGAGGCTATGAAAGTTGCATTTAATATGCTCTTGGCAATTTAACTGACCTAGAGCTTTTCATTGAGTTTATTTTGTACTTGAGAGGATAACAGTTGTTTTACAAGTATTTCCTGTTCACTGGTAACAGATTAGGTATGTATTCCAGATGTAATCAGAGTTGTTTTAAGTTTGGTTAACAAAATAACGTTCACAATTTTAATTTGGTATGAATTATGCCACAGATACTACATATTTGTTCTTAATTTCAAAAGTTTTTACATGATGGCAATCACAGCGATGTCTAGACAAACGATGGATTGGCCTCTGAATAGTAAGTTGAAATGTTGTCAAAATGTACCGCTTTTTACATTATTGTAGCCGTTTAATTTAGATCTGATACAAAGTACCATAACACTCAGAGAAATCTATTAGAATCTGTTTGTTGTTTGATAACAACCAAACAACTAAGAATTTGATAAGCATAATTACTTCTTCATCTGTTCAACAGATCAATTATCAACTTTAGTAATACCCTGCGTAGACAAGAATTTTTCATTGAAAGTTTTCAGTGTAAATTCATATTTACTGTGTAAGCTTTGTTTATGGCTACAGCTAGCACAACAACGATGACCAATAGGCAAAAACGATTCATCTTGTCTTCCCAATGTATACGATTGCAAATTGTCTTGAACAACTGAAGAGAGAAAGTCAAAATCTATATTTATAGTTATATTTGATCAATATTCATCAAGATGTTAAAAATTCATTATTTAAAAAAATTAAGGTATTCTTTTGAAACTATCTTACATCTGTTTGTGTTGATTTTGAAAAATTCATATCACATGCATTTATTATGTATTTGCAGTTTATTCATGCCTTTATTGGTAAACCATCATATGATTACGTAGATGTAACATATTTTCTTTTTATGTTTTGTATATTTTAATGTATATAAATATGTTCGTTAATACGAATTAGTAATTTCCAGCCACAGGACCAATGCCCACGCAAAATTTAAACAAGAAATAATTAAATTTTATGACAAAATATTGTTTTTAATTATTGCCTGTTTTTATTATCTTTTCTATTATAAAATAAGTTGTAAAATACCTTAACATACTTGAATGTATATTGACCACTGCCTAACATTTAAGCCTTAATGTCTTATTGTTTCTAGATATTCGTTGTAACTGTTAGCACGTGGATCCTTCCGGATAAGGTGGTAAATGTGATTGAAACAGCTAATAGTGCTGGTGAAGGAGACCCTATGTTAAAAGTTCGAACATGACAAAAACCAATCGATGTCCTGCAAAATATCCATGTGAATTAATTTTGATGGTATATGACTTTTTAAATTCTGAAACAATTATAAATGTTAATTTAAACATAACTGTTTTATTCAACTTGTTTATTTTACTTATTTCTGCTGGCATATACATATATATTTAATGTTTCATTTACTTTTTAATGTTGATTTTCTTCGCATATGGGTCTTGTGTGATATAATTTTGTTTGAATTAAAAGGTATTATAAGAAATATGTCAGCGTAACCCAATGTTAATTATATAAATTGTCTTATGTTTCCCCTAAACTATCATAAAAATGAATTCCATACTCTTTCAACAGCTAAAAAATCCATTTGCTTCTATCGGTGGGATTAAATTGCCCTACTTGAAAGGAATCTGGCATTTCCAGCTTCTAGTATTTCTATTTACAGGATAGTATTTATAATTTATTTGAAAGGTATTGATTGGAAAAAAAATAAATGCCATTAATACATTATTTGAACGTAAATGGATGTTTAACATTTGTTAAGCAGGTAAGAAACGAGAGTTGAAGAAACTGTTGACCTTTTACAAAATTATATAAAAAACAAAGTCGACCAAAAAGTGTACAAAAAACTTAGCCACTAGGTGAAATACAACATATATTTCTCGGTATCTCATCATGCTTAGCCATTATCCTAACATGTTTTATCAAACAATAGTAGCAATCTGTAAATATTTCACCATTTCTGGAAAATCCAATAAATCGCACTACAAAACACAATTCAATTTCTAATATATCATATATATATATCACATCATTCAAAACACAAAGACTTTTTCGTGTTTGTGCAGATTACGACGTTAAAATAAACTTACTGCTGTACATTCCCCTAACTATAACAGTTAAGCACAATTATTTTTTCATAAGGTCGGGTGGAAGGGTAGTTGAATGCTGTTTAACAACACACCTGCAATGTTTGATATTCATGCCGAGACATTTTATATATTTTTATTTCAATAATCAATCTCAACTTAAGTCCCAGTTGCTTCTGTGCTTTTATGATCGTCTTTGTACTAGTACACCACCATGATGTCGCAGATGCACAGTACAGATCACTCTGTCAATTATCCTGGTACAAAGCCATTCAGCAAAGGTCACGTTCAGGAAAACCTTTCTCAACTGAGACCGACCGTGGACGAACCCATTATCCTGGTACTAAGCCAATCAGCAAAGGTCACGTTGAGGAAAACCTTTCTCACCTGAAACCGACCGTGGACGAACCCATTATCCTAGTACTAAGCCAATCAGCAAAGGTCACCATCTCATGAAACGCCGACCGTGGACGAACCCATTATCCTGGTACTAAGCCAATCAGCAAAGGTCACCTTCTCATGAAACGCCGACCGTGGACGAACCCATTATCCTGGTACTAAGCCAATCAGCAGAGGTCACCTTATCATGAAACGCCGACCGTGGACGAACCCATTATCCTGGTACTAAGCCAATCAGCAAAAGTCACCTTCTCATGAAACGCCGACCGTGGACGAATCCATTATCCTGGTACTAAGCCAATCAGCAAAGGTCACGTTAATGAAAAGCTTTCTCATGAAAGGCCGACCGTGGACGAACCCATCATCCTGGTACTAAGCAAATCATCAATGGTCACATTAAAGAAAAGCTTTCTCGTGAAAGGCCGACCGTGGACGAACCAATTATCCTGGTACTAAGCCAATCAGCAAAGACCACGTTAAGAAAAAACTTTCTCATCTGAGACCGACCGTGGAAGAACCCATTATCCTGGTACTAAATCAATCAGCAAAGGTCACGTTAATGAAAACATTTCTCATGAAGGGCCAACCGTGGTCCTACAACGGTGATGTTGTCGGATACGGATTCACATATCTTAAATATATAAAGATTAGTAATACTGATATAATAACCTTTGAATTAAAACAAACATACCAGTCATTTTCCATATCAAAATCCCAAAAAACAGAGTACAAACTTTGAAAACTGGCAAAGTTAGGTTCGGGAAGGGGAAGCACTTCCTGTCTAGCTAGCTACATCCGTCACGTGCAAGAGAATTAAAAGAAAAAAAATATGAAATTAAAAAATCAAGTAGATTTATTTGTAAAAAAAAATCAAGTAAATTTACTTCTCAAATTTAATTTTGTAATAATTCTAAAGATTTGTTTAAAAATTTATTACTTAGTTAATTTTTAGACAGTAAAGAAATTACAAAATTTCAAATTCTGCATTTTTGTATAGGCACGGTTTCAATTATTCTCTTAAAATTTATTATAACTATAGATTGTCAGAAAAGGTGTTAAAGTCAATTATTCAAATATCTAAAATATATAAATAATGGGAAAACAAATTGTTTAAATAAATCATTACATCATCAACCTTTATAAAATTGAAAGAGGTAACAAAAAAAATAAATAAATAAAAGTATAAAAAAATAAAAAAAAATCAAAAAAAAAAAAATCATTTGACCTTTTTTGAAAATTATGCTTAACAAAAAGAAACACTGTTTATCAAAAAGGAATGGAAAATACTTATCAAAACTTTTCGCGTCTGAAGTTTGATGTTAAGAAAAATATTGTGTTCAATATGTAATAAGCATTACCATCAGGACCAAAGAGTATTGAACATTTTAAATGATTTAAACCAGACCCTTATTAAAAAAGAAAAGGGACTTAATTATATTGTAGATTTTATGCATCTGTGTGTTGCATTCTTAATCTAATGGTCTATGAAAAACAACTTCTTTGCAACATGTTTGATTTTACATAGTAACGTTTAGATTGTCTTAAGTAACTCTTGTTTTTGTGTTCTTTAATCATAACCTTTAATCCAAAGGCTACAAAATTAAGATATAAAAAGATCAAAAATATATGAGAAAGATAAGTCTAAGAATATCCTGTCATAAAACGATTGCTCAATCTCATTTATGTTGACACTTCCAATTTTGAATTTTGATTAAAATCCTAAAGTGGAATGAACCTCACGGAACCAAATAGCAAACATGAAGAATATGGTGGCTTATTTCTGACATCGACATAAAATTATCTCAACATGTCGACTTAATATCTTGACAAGTCGAGATAATATCATGATAAGTTGTGATACCAAAATAAAAAGTTGAGATAAATAACACGACATACCGCGATACTTATATTCCATAAGTTACATAAAATAAGTCGCGATATCGAGATAATTATCACCACTGGTCAACACGAGTATCGCAGCATGTCGTACGTGTTATTTATCTATACTTTATGGTGGTTTTTTTCTGACATCGACATAATTTTAGTCGACATAAATTATCTCGACATGTCGACTTAATATCTTGACAAGTCAAGATGATATCTTGAAAGTTGTGATACAGAAGACAATTGTTACAAATCCCGTTTGGTAAGTCATAAAAGTAATTCAATTAGAGCATTGATAAATAACATATTTCATAAATTTATCCTGCTATGGTGGCTTATTTCTGACATATACATAATTTTAGTCGACATAAAATTATCTCAACATGCCGACTTAATATCTTGACAAGTCGATATTATATCATGGAAAGTTGTGATACAAAATAAAAAGTTGAGATAAATAACACGTACGACATGCCGCGATACTCATTTTGACCAGTCGTGATAATTATCTAGATATCGCGACTTAATTTTTTGTAACTTATGGAACACTATGGTGGCTTATTTCTGACATCGACATAATTTTAGTCGACATAAAATTATCTCGACAAGTCGACTTATTATCTTGGCAAGTCAAGATATTATCATGGAAAGTTGTGATACCAAAATAAAAAGTTGAGATAAGTAACACGACATGCCGTGATACTTATGTTGACCTGTCGTAATAATTATCTCGATATCTCGACTTATTTTTATCGCGGCAAGTCGTGTTACTTATCTCAACTTTTTATTTTGGTATCATATGGTGGCTTATTTCTGACATCGAGATAATTTTAGTCGACATAAAATTACCTCGACATGTCGACTTAATATCTTGACAAGTCGGGGTAATATCATGGAAAGTTGTGATAATATCATGGAAAGTTGTGATATTAAAATAAAAAGTTGAGATAAGTAACACGACTTGCCGCGTTAAAAATAATTCAAGATATCGGGATAATTATCGCGACTGGTCAACATAAGTATCGCGACATGTCGTGTTATTTACCTCAACTTATATTTTGGTATCACAACTTTTCGTGATATTATCTTGACTTGTCAAGATATTAAGTCGACAAGTTGAGAAAATTTTATGTCGACTAAAATTATGTCGATGTCAGAAATAAGCCACCATAGTATCACAACTTTCCATGATAATATCTTGACTTGTCAAGATATTAAGTCGACATATCGAGATATTAAGTCGACATGTTGAGATAATTTTATGTCGACTAAAATTATGTCGATGTCAGAAATAAGCCACCATAGAACACAAGTATCGAGACATACCGTGTTATTTATATCAACTTTTTGTTTGGTATCACAATTTTTCATGATATTATCTTGACTTGTCAAGATATTAAGTCAACATGTTGAGATAATTTATGTCGACTAAAATTATGTCGATGTCAGAAAAAAACCCACCATAAAGTATAGATAAATAACACGACATCCTGCGATACTCGTGTTGACCAGTGGTGATAATTATCTCGATATCGCGACTTATTTTTTGTAACTTATGGAATATAAGTATCGCGGTATGTCGTGTTATTTATCTCAACTTTTTATTTTGGTATCACGACTTTCCATGATATTATCTCGACTTGTCAAGATATTAAGTCGACATGTTGAGATAATCTTATGTCGATAAAAACTATGTCGATGTCAGAAATAAGCCACCATATCCTGCCCAAAATTAGAGTTTATTGTATTTCTCCCTTTTGTTATTTGACAACTCTGATTGAAACAACCAGATACCTTCCATTTCCAACTGCTATTTTTGCATTTCAGTTTCAGCCTCACTTGCCTAAAATGAGTAGATAGGGAGAATTGGTTTCTTCCTTTGGTTCCTTCATTTTTTGGTTCAAAGTAAGACAGCTTATTTCATTTTGAAAAATAAACCGAGGTACCTTTTGGTAAAACCACCGCTAGCGATTTGACAAATTGTCACATCATCTGCTCTTGAATTGTCTAGGTGGGAATGGGCCTTAAACCGAAACTTAGACCACTATTAACACGAGAGAGAGAGAGAGAGAGAGAGAGAGAGAGAGAGAGAGAGAGAGAGAGAGAGAGAGAGAGAGGTAAGATCAGTAATTTTGCAGCTATATGCTAGAAAAATGTGAAAGACACAATACATGTAAGTCTAATAAAATTTAAAGATAAGTTTCTTAGTATGAAATTATGAAAATAATATTAAACTGATTTAAACACCCGTGATAGTCACAGATAAGCTAAATAGTAACACTTGAAAATATTTAATCAAATAATTAAATTTAACCTATCAAGTTTAATCCTCAAAGGAAGTTTAAAATTTGATGTTTTTGGGGAAAAAAAAAACTTGCATCGATAAGAATACTCTTTGTCCAAAATTCAAACACTAAAGCCGCCACGTACAAACATACTTTGACCCCGTGTTAAATTGAAAGTTCGAACTAAACTAGTTGATAATCATTTTTATACCTTACGTAAAATTCTTAATATTTGATTGGTCAATAGCTTTTTGCCAATTTTCACTAACATGTTGCCGACGGGAATTTATCAATAGCAATATGCGTTAATCTTTTTTCCTTATCACACTTGTAGCTCGAACAATGCCGAACACAGATAATTTCTGGAAATAAGTTTCGCCAAATGCTATCAACAGACGAAAGATGGTAACGTATTTAGGGATGTAACAAACGATTCGTTCTTTCGTTCAGTTTTTTCAGATTTTTTTAATTTCTAGAAAAAATGAAAATAAAATAAAATAAAATAAAATAAAATAAAATAAAATAAAATAAAATAAAATATTATAGTTAAATGAAATAAAATAAAATAAATATATATCATATAACAAATACCTGCCAAATCCTTATGTGCCAAATGTGCACATTTCGGAAAATCACTCCTCATCAGTGACACCAGGGGCGAAAAGCTTGATAGATTAAAAAACATGGATAAATATTTTTTAAAAAGTTGATAATCTACAATAACACACTCAACAAAGGTCAATATGTTTATGATGATGCCTTATTAAACTATAAAAACTAGATAAGATGATTACAGCTGACAACAGGAAGTGAATCGGTTAAAGAAAAAAACAAAAACCAAATCTTACAAGATTACTTTCATTATACGACCTCAATAAACAGCTATTATACAAAATACAATTACTAATCCAATAATGTTCCTGTCACTTAGAAACAACATTAAACTGACCATTATTAAATAAAGAGATAGTTCTGATCAGTCAAAATGAAGACATTTATATGCTACGTAAAATAAACTCTACCAGGCTTGCAATAGTCTTAGACTAAATAAAGTTTGTGAACGGGCAATATAAATTCAAAATAAACGAGCAGAATAAATGATTATAACTTACTACAAATTAGTAAGCTTTTTTAAAAACCTTTAACTTACATTAAAGTAGCTATTTGTAAGTTTTTTCTATATGACATAGTTTATAAATTGTTGTTGTAATGTTGTTTAACGACTCATCAGCATTTTTTCAGCTATTCGTGACGATAGCAAGGTTATTAATCTACATTGTTTATTCTAAGACGTGTATGCTTGAGATGCGAAAATGTGTATTGTTGGCTACCGTGTGGTAGCATTCAATTTAGGGCGACTTTTTGGTAAGCTGTAATCTCATCGAGTCAGAATGCCCCAGACACTACTCGATATCCTATCCTCTAATACCGAGCGCAAGGCGAGGAAGTAGTTTATTAATTTTTTTTAGTTTTCTGTAGGATTTTTGCAGGGGTTCGAACCCACCACTAGTGTATAAGGTTGCTTACCAGCGCAAAATAGATAAAAGATAAAATCTATCAATTGTTTATTTAAAATATCTTTTTCTTCTTCCCTGTGCGATGCGATGAGGTAATATTTAAATAGCTTAGTAAATTGGTTTAATAACAGTCTAAAGCAATACAAACGTTAAAAAAAGTATGCACAGGGCGTTTCACAATATATATAATTCCTTTTAGGAGTACAATGCTCACCCCTTTCAAGATCATAGCTGAACCGATTTTTTAACATGAGCTGTTTATGCAGTCTATTTTAGTGTGTTTAAACCAAAATTTCAGTATATCGATATTTTTAATCGAAAATTGGACATAGCTTAATCGCTAGGTCACATCTGCTTACATAAGTATAGAATGTTTTAGCAAAATAGTTCATCCAGTTTTTATCATCTCCCAAGATGCGACTATAATCTAATCGTTAAGTAAATTTAGTGGTGTTTTTAATTTCATTTCTGACGAAATGTTCCAAATGAATTCCTAGAAATTCAATTCTCTACAGATTTACAACAGGCTTATGTAAAAAAAAAAATAACCAAATTACATTCTATGTCATTAATACATCAACGCTTGTATAAAAGTTTTCACATTAATTTCTATTCTATGAAATGCAATTACTTATCCTTCAATACTGCTTTCAGTAGAAATTTTAAAATTGACCAATATTAAATAATGGAGATGTTGGTATTTTACTAGGTCGAAATGGAGATACCAATACACTACATATCTGGACTTTGCCAGACAAAGACATTTTGAACACATTCTTGTAATATCAATTCAATTTTTTCGCAGATTAAGCAGTTAATCACAATGTAAGAGAATAAGTGAAGTAAATTATTTCATGCTCTCGGTACGGATCTTGGTAAACGAGGTACATCAATCAGGTTATTAGTTACAAGTAATGGTTAACTTGGCACACCAATCGGGTTATTGATTACAAATCTTGGTTAACGAGGTATATCAATCGGGGTTATTAGTAACAGGTCTTGGTTAACGAGGCACATCAATTGGGTTGTAAGTTACATGTCTTGGTTATCGAGACACATCAACCAGGTTATTAGTTACAATTTCGGTAAACGAGGCACATCAATCGGTTTATCAGTTACAAGTCCTGTTAAACGTGGCAATCTAATCGGGTTGATAGTCACAAGTCTTGGTTCACGAGGCACATCAATTAAGTTGTAAATTACAAGTCTTTGTTTACGAGGCTAATCAATCGGGTTACTAGTATAAGTTCTAAGTCTTGGTTAAAGAGGCACATCTATCGGGTTATTGGTGACAAGTCTAGGTTAACCAGGCACATTAATCGGGTTTTAAGTTACCCGTCTTGGTTAACGAGGTACATCAACCGGGTTATTAGTGACAAGTCTTGGTTAACGAAGCTAATCAATGGGGTTATTAGTTAAACGTCTTGGATAACGAGGAAATTCAACCGGGTTATTAGTTCCAAGTTTTGGGTAACGAGGCACATCAATCGGGTTATTAGTTACAAGTCTTGGTAAACGAGGAACATCAATCGGGTTATAAGTAACAAGCCTTGGTTTATAGGGTCACATCTCAATTTTATGCGATCAGGTTATTAGTAACAAGTCTTGGTTAACGATGCACATCAACAATGTTATAAGTTACAAGTGTTGGTTAACGAGGCACATCAATCGAGTTATTAGTTACAAGCCTTGGTTAACGAGGTTGATAAATCGGGTTATTAGTTACAAGTCTTGGTTAACAAGACACATCAATCGGGTTATTAGTTACAAGCCTTGGTTAACGAGGTTGATAAGTCGGGTTATTAGTTACAAGTCTTGGTTAACAAGGCACATCAATCGGGTTATTAGTTACAAGTCTAGGTTAACCAGGCACATTCATCAGGTTTTAAGTTACCCGTCTTGGTTAACGAGGTACATCAACCGGGTTATTAGTGACAAGTCTTGGTTAACGAAGCTAATCAATGGGGTTATTAGTTACAAGCCTTGGTTAACGAGGTTGATAAATCGGGTTATTAGTTACAAGTCTTGGTTAACGAGGCACATCAATCGGGTTATTAGTTACAAGTCTTGGTTAACGAGGCACATCAATCGGGTTATTAGTTACAAGTCTTGGTTAACAAGACACATCAATTGGGTTATTTGTATCAAAAAGTTACCACTACATGCTTTAAAAAACATAAGGAAAGGTCAAAAATTTATAGGGCCACAACTGAAATTTATGCGATCGATTAATGTAACAGATTTTTTTACCTTGACCAAAACTAAGAAGACAGTGGTTTTACATATCACCATAAACAAAGAATCAAGTCAATCTTAACATACCGATTTGATGATCAACAAAATTTTTTTTGGAAGGAATTCTACGTGGTTTAATAAATTTATTAAATTAGTCAGTTTTCAAAGTTTTTACATTTACACGGGTCAATTTGTTTTTTAATTGAATATTATTTAAAAGGCATTAAAATTTATGGGGTCAGGGTGTCCAGAAAGCAACGAAATTGAAACGTAAAACTTAAATACGGTTTGGGGGACTTTTTTTAGCCCCCCCCCCCACACCCCCCCACACACACTAAAACTTTATATATATATATATATATATATATATATATATATATATATATATATATAGAGAGAGAGAGAGAGAGAGAGAGAGAGAGAGAGAGAGAGAGAGAGAGAGAGAGAGAGAGAGAGAGAGAGAGAGAGATTTATGACTGATTGCAGATGTTTTTATTTCGCGTTCACTGTTTACGTCTGGCCTATGGAATTTGAACCCATTTCGTTCATGTTACAGAGCGACCTTGCTTAAAATTTATATCACTATTAAGGGACAACAACTCTAGCAAACTTAAAGATAAGAATTTATGAGGTTATAAAAATTGCATTGTAACAAATTATACCAACTTTAAAAGTATTACTTTGGAAGTGACCTTAGTTATTACATGTACTTTAATTGGAGAGAAAACAGAAACAATTACATGTACTAACATATTTCTTGTATTCTCTTTTGTGAGAAGAATTTGGATAGAATTATTACAAAATTTTAACAAAATTCATGATGTTGAAGTTAATTCGAATTCTAAAGAAGAAATAATTTTGTTTGGACTACAAACAGAATCAACGCCAGTTATTGGCTGTTCCATACTATGTTTTATAATAATATTCATCTCTTTAGAATACGAAAAACACACCCTTCCTACCAAACTTGTGATGGGACTATCAAATACCATAAGAATCTTGGTATATACTCTTTGGCAAAGACACATAAAATAGGACAGAAATGGCTATCTCTAGTTATAATTGATAGCCTCATTTTTATATTGTATACACATGTAAAATCTTTTTTTTTAAAGACAATTCTCATTTAATTTTAGAATTAATAATATATATGTATGTAAATGTATTGGACAAAATTGGATATTTTTCCCACATGTAACATGTCTAATAATAATAATAATAATAATAAGAAGAAGAAGAAGAAGAAGAAGAAGAAGAAGAGCTAAGACAACATGCAGTTTTAACAAGATTAATTATCTATATATGCACGAACAAAAAACGTTACATAAAGAATTCATGATTATTTTGATGTTAAGTAAAAATCAAGTAATTAAATGTTAGTTCAGGAAGTTATTAAACTTAAAATAGGTACAATAGTATTAAAAATAGATGTTCGAGTTTGGCCTTATTCCCTTATCTAGTATAAAATGACAATTCAATAAGATATCTTAAATAACATTCATATTTCCTGCTATTTTATAATAGTCAAACTTCAGTATACCACTACGGTAGCTCAGTTGGTAAAGTACTCGATTCGTATACTGGGAGGTCGGGATTATACTATATAACATATTTTTGTTCATGTTGGGAATACCACAAGGAAATTATCCTCAGGATTTTGTTAGAATTTCAAGAGTTTCAATGATGTTGATTAAGTGATACTTGGCGGAACAAGATCTAGCTAGTGTTTGTAACCACATGTACTAATATAATCGTCGCTTTTTCTGAAAAGAATTTTAATAATCAATAACCATTGGTAAAGAATGCAAAGCAACTTTGTTTTACCATACTTACAAATATCTTCAGCTACTTCTAACAGATGCTATGCCCTTTTGTTTAAGCAAAAGTTGAATGAACCTCTAATTTCTTCCTCAGAAAAAAAAATTCGATTCTAAGTTGTACTAAATTAGTACTAGTAAAATAGGTGGTAATGAGGATCGGCTATTACAGTTAAAAGAATAAATGCAGCTTAGATATTACAGCGCACGTGCGATATGACGATGTTTAGTGTTTGTTTCCGTTAGATAATAGAGATCTATCTTTTGTATAACGTGTTTGCGATTAATCGTTTTATTATGTTTCCCCTGTTGTTAACAGAACATGATATAGGAGTATTTAGCAACTTTAAATCATTTTTTCTCGCTGATAACAGACATAGATATGAGAGTGTTAAATTCCAAATAATAATAAACATCGGGTTAAATCTGTATAATAACTGATTTTACACCTTGCTAAATAAGTCTGGTTAAGCAATTATAACAATTCTAAAGAGGAAGAATGTTGTTCTCGACCAGAATGTTTTTAGTTTGTTTAGGTGATAATTACTACCTTAAAGAGAAGCTAGATGTCACCCATGAAGTTTTATTTCTCGCATTATCAAAAATTAAAAAAATCACAAATAACAACGGCAACGACAACAAAAACAACAACAACAACAACAAAAACAACGACAATAACAAAAGAATAATAATAATAATAATAATAATAAATAATAATAATAAATAAATAAATAAATAAATAAATAAATAAATATATTTTACATTAAAAAAATAATAATAATAAATTCGTATCAAAATAGACTCGGATAATAAGAAAAAGAAAAATATCAGTAGAAATAAAAACCCTAATTGCTGACCGTCTTCGTGACGGTTATAAATCATAAACTTTTCCAATAAATCAGTGAAAACTTATTTGAGGTATTTTTGGATTCGATCATTTATCTAAGTCTAATCGTGACTGAAAAGCAATAGCTTGATCACTGAATATCAAGGAAAATATCTTTAGAGAGCTAAATGTTCTCTGTGATGGAGATTATTATTAATGACTGGTTATAATGAGGTAGCAACAGCCTTCATTTACTACAGTATTAAATGTGATTAATTTGTGAAATTTCAGTAATCTATATTGATAGACACGAAGACCATCTAATACGCAATTTAAAACTTGTCTCAATATAAAATATCAAGGCGATATTTGAAACGAAAAAAGTACCTGGCTTAAGAAACAGCCAAAGCAATACAAAGCATTAAGATAAAAAATGTTAGGAAGACGAATTTTAAACCGTCAGTTTTGGACGGATTGTGGAGTAACTGTTCATTAGTACTGTGATCATTTTTCACAACCTCACTTTTAAAAAAATAAATATTAAGCCTCATTTAAACAAACAAGAACCAAATAACCCTACATAAAATAAAACTTTATCAATTTTCTTCTAGGTTTATGATAAAGATATCACATGGATAAGGCTTTAAAATTTATTATACTAATTTAAAATTGTACTTGATACTCTTAATGTATAGTTACATTGTGTTAGATATTCAATCATTTTTATCAAATGATGCACATGTATGATTTTAAAAATCATTTGGTTCTTAAAGACTTATAGATGGCTTATAGGAGTTGCTGTAAACTACTTCACCTTTTAAATTTAGAAATATTTAAAGAAGGCTTATAGATGGCTTAAAGATAGCTTATAGATGGCTTATAGGAGTTGCTGTAAACTACTTCACCTTTTAAATTTAGAAATATTTAAAGAAGGCTTATAGATGGCTTAAAGATAGCTTATAGATGGCTTATAGGAGTTGCTGTAAACTACTTCACCTTTTAAATTTAGAAATATTTAAAGAAGGCTTATAGATGGCTTAAAGATAGCTTATAGATGGCTTATAGGAGTTGCTGTAAACTACTTCACCTTTTAAATTTAGAAATATTTAAAGAAGGCTTATAGATGGCTTAAAGATGGCTTATAGATGGCTTATAGGAGTTGCTGTAAACTACTTCACCTTTTAAATTTAGAAATATTTAAAGAAGGCTTATAGATGGCCTATAGATGGCTTATAGATGGCTTATAGGAGTTGCTGTAAACTACTTCACCTTTTAAATTTAGAAATATTTAAAGAAGGCTTATAGATGGCCTATAGATGGCTTATAGATGGCTTATAGGAGTTGCTGTAAACTACTTCACCTTTTAAATTTAGAAATATTTAAAGAAGGCTTATAGATGGCCTATAGATGGCTTATAGATGGCTTATAGGAGTTGCTGTAAACTACTTCACCTTTTAAATTTAGAAATATTTAAAGAAGGCTTATAGATGGCCTATAGATGGCTTATAGATGGCTTATAGGAGTTGCTGTAAACTACTTCACCTTTTAAATTTAGAAATATTTAAAGAAGGCTTATAGATGGCTTAAAGATAGCTTATAGATGGCTTATAGGAGTTGCTGTAAACTACTTCACCTTTTAAATTTAGAAATATTTAAAGAAGGCTTATAGATGGCTTAAAGATAGCTTATAGATGGCTTATAGGAGTTGCTGTAAACTACTTCACCTTTTAAATTTAGAAATATTTAAAGAAGGCTTATAGATGGCTTAAAGATAGCTTATAGATGGCTTATAGGAGTTGCTGTAAACTACTTCACCTTTTAAATTTAGAAATATTTAAAGAAAGCTTATAGATGGCTTAAAGATGGCTTATAGATGGCTTATAGGAGTTGCTGTAAACTACTTCACCTTTTAAATTTAGAAATATTTAAAGAAGGCTTATAGATGGCCTATAGATGGCTTATAGATGGCTTATAGGAGTTGCTGTAAACTACTTCACCTTTTAAATTTAGAAATATTTAAAGAAGGCTTATAGATGGCCTATAGATGGCTTATAGATGGCTTATAGGAGTTGCTGTAAACTACTTCACCTTTTAAATTTAGAAATATTTAAAGAAGGCTTATAGATGGCCTATAGATGGCTTATAGATGGCTTATAGGAGTTGCTGTAAACTACTTCACCTTTTAAATTTAGAAATATTTAAAGAAGGCTTATAGATGGCCTATAGATGGCTTATAGATGGCTTATAGGAGTTGCTGTAAACTACTTCACCTTTTAAATTTAGAAATATTTAAAGAAGGCTTATAGATGGCTTAAAGATAGCTTATAGATGGCTTATAGGAGTTGCTGTAAACTACTTCACCTTTTAAATTTAGAAATATTTAAAGAAGGCTTATAGATGGCTTAAAGATAGCTTATAGATGGCTTATAGGAGTTGCTGTAAACTACTTCACCTTTAAATTTAGAAATATTTAAAGAAGGCTTATAGATGGCTTAAAGATAGCTTATAGATGGCATATAGGAGTTGCTGTAAACTACTTCACCTTTTAAATTTAGAAATATTTAAAGAAGGCTTGTAGATGGCTTAAAGATGGCTTATAGATGGCTTATAGGAGTTGCTGTAAACTACTTCACCTTTTAAATTTAGAAATATTTAAAGAAGGCTTATAGATGGCCTATAGATGGCTTATAGATGGCTTATAGGAGTTGCTGTAAACTACTTCACCTTTTAAATTTAGAAATATTTAAAGAAGGCTTATAGATGGCCTATAGATGGCTTATAGATGGCTTATAGGAGTTGCTGTAAACTACTTCACCTTTTAAATTTAGAAATATTTAAAGAAGGCTTATAGATGGCCTATAGATGGCTTATAGATGGCTTATAGGAGTTGCTGTAAACTACTTCACCTTTTAAATTTAGAAATATTTAAAGAAGGCTTATAGATGGCCTATAGATGGCTTATAGATGGGTTATAGGAGTTGCTGTAAACTACTTCACCTTTTAAATTTAGAAATATTTAAAGAAGGCTTATAGATGGCTTAAAGATAGCTTAAAGATGGCTTATAGGAGTTGCTGTAAACTACTTCACCTTTTAAATTTAGAAATATTTAAAGAAGGCTTATAGATGGCTTAAAGATAGCTTATAGATGGCTTATAGGACATCTATAAGCAGCTTATGGATGGCTTATAGACTCTATAGGCCAATTACAAGCCAACTATAAGCAACCTATAAGCTTGCTCATAGACAGCTTTTCGTCCTGTGTAGGACTGCTGAAAATAACCTCAAAACAAGAATGGGCAAATGGTAATTCTAAATACAATCGTAAATAGTTCATAATATTTTATTTTCATTTTCAGTATGAAGTTCCCATTTTTTTAAGCTTGATACCGATGCGTTCATAAAGCAATAAATCACAAAAACCACGCGACTCCGTGTATGAATACATATAAAATGCAATGGACTACAATATCACACGACTGACACGGTTGAAAACACATTTACAAAATTTTACAAGAACGGTTTATAAACATTTGAATTTTTGAGAATATCAATATAATAATAATAATAATAATAATAATAATAATAATAATAATAATAATAATAATAATAATCATAATAATCATAATAATAATTTGAATATCAGCAAAATAAATGTGTTGTTATTTGTGGACTATATTTAGAATTCATGTTATCGGTCTAAAATGCACGTGCACGTTCTTCGTGGCTGTTGCGTTCACTGGATTCCTCCTGATGTGCACATGTTATAGAATGGAATTTTTGAGACTTGAAATTAATGATTGTTTTTGAAATATTTAACGAAAACATATTACGAATCATAATCACATAACCATAACGCGCTAACACACGTTTTTTTTTTCAAATTCAGGTGTCGAGGGGCAAAAGTGTTACAGGTCAGTATTACCGAGATGTTATTCTAAAACAGCTCAATAAATATTGACTTAAACGACGCACTGTGTCAGGATTTAGGCAAGTTCGTCTACTCCGTGATAATGCTCCATAACATACATCTTAACTTGTGAAGCAAATTTTGAGGTCAGAAAAGTTTACCGTCTTAGCACAACCACCATACTCTCCAGTTCTATACCCATGCGACTCCTTCCTATATCCCCGACTTTAAAAGTTCTTCTCTGGTCGTCTTTACAAGTCTCGACAACCAACCCTTGGCTCAACCATCAGTCAGTGCCTCGTAGGTCTACCTAATTTAGCACACACGCAGTGATTGAAATTATGCATTTCAAACCGTGGATACTTCTTTGAAGGAATGATATTTTGAGTCGAATGTTTTTGAGATATCGTACAGTACACACTATATATCGAACAAACCTCGTATGTCAGAGTTTCAATAATTAAATTCTTTTGAATTACATACAAAAACTTGTTTTCCATTATTTAAAAATTATCCTCTGCTGGGCAAAGGGGAATTTTACTGCTCGATACAGAATGGTGTCACATTGTAGATTTATGAATAGCGTCCTCCTTCGAGAAAAAGTATTAGGTGCATTTAACCTGCATAGTCAATTAACCAAATTGCAACATTTTAATCAACTTGAATTGATTGTTTCAGCACATGTTTGTCTCCAACTGGTAAACACATATCTGAGTACGTTTAAATCTTTTAATCTGTTAATTATTGAAGGTATAATACATAATCTACTTAATAGTCTAGTCGAATATGTGTACAACCAGACATCACATAAGCTCCCGGAATCCCTAATTTCCTTCTCGGTAAAATGATATTTAGCACACTGCTACCTGTTGATAAATGTATTGTTTTTATCAGATAAAATCTATAGATACCACATCCAAGTGTAATATGTCGTAATCGTATTTCCTCGTTGACCATTAGGCTAATGATGTTTTAATACCTTTATCCTGTGCAGATTCGGCGCCCTTGTTACCGTAATCATTCCTTAACTGACCATTAGGATATGAGTGAAGGAATTTTGACTGCAGCACAAAACCTACCTTCACTTCTGACTCTTGCATGCATTTAATAATTTCCGGTATTAAGAAAATCCAACTACTAGCACAAGTTTTCGCTTACAGTACTGCTATTACTAGTTATGGTATGTCCACTGGTTGAATGCAATGCACATTTACCGACTAGATGAACCGGATATTGCATAGAGTGGAGTGGAGTAATGGAGTTTTACGCCGCAGTCAAGATTCTTTCACTTATTTTGAGGCGGTCAGTTCTGGGATGTGGAGGAAACCAGAGTGCCCGGAGAAAACCACCGACCTTCGGCAAGCGAACTGACAAACTTTCTCACACTAGGATCTGTCCCAAGTGGGATTCGAACAGGCGGTGAGAGGCGCTGTGATCCGTAAGCGCGCGCTTGAGACCACTTGACCACCGAGGCCCCTAGATATTGCATAGAAAACAGTCATCAATGGTTACATACCATGATACAGAAATATACTCCTCAACGCCAGTGTGTTACTATTATTTCCATATAAAATATCGCATTATTTACTTAAGAAGACTTAAATGTTTCATTAATATCGAGACGTCACCAGCTTTAGCTGAAGTGGAAGAAATTATGACCTTTGCAGTGCGCTTAGGACAATTTGCAGGAAGGGTTCTTAAGTGTGCCACGCCTGCCGTGACACGGGGCAGAATTTTTTAAAGGTCTCTTCCGAAAAACTCCGTGACTTTCATTTTCAAATTTACCGAATGTTTTGCGAATGAACAGTCACTACCAATTTTTCAAGTCTTGGTGAGACCCGGCCAGGATTCGAACCTCGACCTCCCACATACGTAGCGAACACTCTTCCTACTGAGCAACCGTAGTGGTAATATTAGGAAAGGAATTGGCTAATATATATATATATATATATATATACTATTATGACCAAAATTTAATACTCACATGAGACATAAAACAGTCAAAATTAAATTTTGATTATCTAGTTTTATTTTGAACTGTTTTAAGTACTGGTTTATAGAGAATGAGTTAAATTTATCAAAAATCAAAAAGACACATGTCCCATTCATGAAAAAAATTCTCGGTATTTTTTGCTTTGTTGTTAACGACATACTGTTGTTAAAAATCTCTATTTACTTCTTTTAAACGTCCATACCTAGATTCAGCAATATATTCACAGATTCAACATTGTCATTATTAATACTGTTTTTACACAGTTAGAAGCTTTATTTATATTTACAATACTATACTGATGTATTGGCATTGCTCTATATATAGCGGCTTTTCTATCTTAAGTGACTATTCTAGTTATCTAGTTATCTGAGATCCAGTGATTGACTTTTGTGAACCCTGTAAGCTTATTCATGAAAATCGTCAAAACTGACATAAAGTAATCCCCTAAAAATTCTAGAGATAATAATTGGCGCCTCGTATTTATTTTCGATATTTACGGTTTGGATTTGTTGTAAACAATTATAGCCAAGCATATGTCATTCATGTTTCACTTGAGTACATCTTAGCATGAAGCTGGAGTCCGAGAGGTTTAAGCAGTGAAAAAAAAAAATGCGAATTAGCTCTTCCAAAAACTTCTTTAATCCATCACATTCACTACTTGAGAAAGTACGGAAGCCAACAGGTGCCACCAACTAAAAATAAAATTAAGTCGTAATTACAACTTACTATCTCGTAATTACGACTTAGTTATGTTGTAATTACGACTTACTATCTCGTAATTACGACATAACTAAGTCGTAATTACGAGATAGTAAGTCGTAATTACGACTTAATGAATTTTTTGTAGGTGGCACCTGTCGGCTTCCGTAAGAAAGAGTAAGTTGTTTATAATAACTTTCTTTTCTCATCATATATGTTCAAGAATCATTTTTAATTAACAGTTGTTTTTGCATATAGAAATAACAATTAATATATATTTGTATTCCTTTTATACAATTAAGCATCATCAAAGTATGTATACTGATAATTAACAATAGATTGGACCACGATTGCCGAGTGGTAAAGAAGTACGCTTTCAAAATCAAGCTTCCTCATTGCTATGTGTTCGACCCGGTCAATCGCAGATGATAGAAAAAGGAGTTTTTTATGGTATACATTACTGGCTAGGTCGGTACAAGTATAATGGATTGACTAGTCTAAAATTACATTTGCCGTACCTTATTGTTACATATTAGAGGACATTTACTTTATATAGCGGAAAAATTTACTACACATTGTCTTTACAGCATTATGCTTTCCTAGCTAACTACATATAGCATAGCAACAAGAAATGAAATTTCGACAAGAGTTACCAAACGGTAGCTTAGTTGTTAGAGTGCTTTTTTGTTTTGTCAGAATTCGGGGTTTTAACCCCGACCGGGTCTTACCAAGACTTAAAAATTGGTACGGTAGTCACTGTTAATTTGCCAAACACTCTTGAGTTTAGAAATGAAAGTCAAGGAGCACTTTGGAGGAGACTTTAAAAACCGATGTCCAGTGTGACGGCAGGTGTGACACACTAAATTACCCTCCCTGCACATTGCCCTAAACAGAAAACAAAGGTCAAAATTTCTGCCACTTCACGTAACACTGGTGGCGTCTCGATATAAGTGAAATATTCTAGACTGGGATGTTAAACCTCATCAATAAACTTGACAATAGTTAGCGGTTTATAATGTTTTTCCTGTTTTGAAAATTTATAATCAGAACTAGATGTTAAAAAAGCTGTTTGAAAACCAAAACAAAGAAATTAATTCACAAAAAATCGACCCGTATTAGCACTTAAAGATTTTTAGTCCGTTTTAGCGATTATAACTCCGGTGTTTACTATTTACCGAATAAAATACGTAGCAACCTGAGGTAAGCCAGAACCTAATTACGTACATTGCGTTAGAAATTTCTGCATGTCTATAACGTCTATATAGGGAGGAGTTCTTGAAGGATAGGTTGGAGCAAGACATTGTCAGTGGACAGGCACACTAACGAACAAGTCTCTCAGCGCCGAGTTTTAAGTGAAAAATAACTTTTTTGATAAAAATATGTTGTTTAGGGGGCATTTAACTTTGATAAATGTAGCTCTTATTTGCGAATTGCCAAAAAAGTACTGTTTACACATCTTTAGATGCTAGTTTTCAAGTTGATATGACTTTCCATTCCCGAGTGAAGTGTCGGACAAAATTTGGGCGGAAGAATGAATAAAAACAGTAAAGTCTCTCCCACTTTCGTTGGTGGGAGACTTAATTAAAGTATTCCTCTTATATCATTCAGTATCATTAATGCATTCGGTCTGATAATAATCGCAAATATTTAAACCTTTGATCATTACACCGAAAAATGCTTGAACAGTGTTTGGTGTCCTCATCCATTCACACAACAAGGAGATAACATGGAAGTCGTGTTTTTTAGATTGTTTAATCTGCATAATCTTCTTACAGCAGTAATCTGGATGAAATTAAAACGTCAAAACATGAAATTTGCAAGAAATTCAGAATGTTAATAGACATATAACTTTCAAAGAGATTTTGTGAAATTTGGTATTCAAAAACAAGACTAAAGTAAGTGCTTGCACTAAATTGGAACTTCAAACATAGTGTTTAATGTTCGTGATTACGAAACGTAGCCTGAAAACAAAATGAGCAATTATAGGGCTTTTAGATATTCTAAACCTAATTGTCATGTGCAGATTTAAAAAAAAATATTTCTTTCTAAAAAATTTCAAAATTCTGCACATGGCACAATATTTAAATACTGTGCCCTTTTAAAGCCGACTTCTATATAAAGATATTGTTGTCATCATTGTTTTTATAATGTTTGGCCTCGTATCAGCAATGTTTTAGCTATTTGTGACCAGAGCAAGGTTATTTAACAAGTCCGTGTTTGTATGTGATGCGCCAGTGTGTATTATGGTCTGCCGCGTACTAGCGCGTACTCAGGGCGAGATGTGATGGGTGACAGAGTCAATATGCCGCAGACAAGCACGCCACTTCCCTAGCCCTTTATCCTGGCACCGGGTGAATCAGTCAATACTCTATATTTCTAATACCGAGCGCCATGAGAGGAACGAATATCTCGAAGTTTTATGTCTCAATCGGCTATGGTTTGAACCCACGGCCTTCCGCTCTCAAGGCGGGCGTTCTACCACTGAGATATGAAGATATGACGGCCGTACAGTAAGTAGGTTGATGAGTTTGACAATTTGTTTCGTGATTGAGATAATAATCTGAAGCATATTGTCATTGCTTAAAGCTTGATTTAACTTTCAAATTCTTTAATATAAGACTTTGATCAAGTTAAATTCAAAGTTCATGTGTTTTAACTTTGCAATATTTCCGCCAAAGCTTACAGTGAACACCACGAAAAACTTTTGAATTTACATAAGAATTAATTTGGCATGATAGCATTAGACTGGATTACATAATAACACCAATTTAAGACATTTGATGAAAATCTTTGATAAAAGACTTTGAATAATCAATTATGATCAAAGAGATTGTATTAACACTTACGCATATTTCCGTGAAAGCTCAGATAGCAGAACAATAGGAGCACTCGTTATTTTCCATTGGAATAAAATTAGTATTACTTTTTTGACACTTCTGCTTCCATCAGAATTGATTATCCATTTAATATTAGTATGTTTCCTAAAAGCATACCGTCATATTATAATTTTTAAAATATTTCTAAAGAAATTCTTTTTAAATTATAATAAAAAGTCTTTTTAGTTTTTATTATAAATTTCGACCATAAAGCTTAAGATTTGAATATATTAAATAAATTCTATTTTACACCAAACAAGATGGTCAGATCTGAGATAGTAGAGGTAATCGGAGTACTGAAGAAAATTACCAGCCTTCGGCAAGAGAACTAAAAATTTTCTAACACTGATTTACCAGAACGGGATTCGAACCTAGGCGATGACAGGCACAGCGATCCAAGACCGCACGATTTGTACAAAAAGAATACGTTATTGTTTTACTAAAACGCTTTTCGAAGAAATAATTTTAGCAAATTACGTGTTTGAGATGTTGATTTAGACAGCAATTTTTTATTCTTTCCGCACCAAGCATACTTTACAATAAGGTTTTATTAGGTTACCCTTTAATTGTTTGTTTGGAAAGTTTAGGAAAAAAATTGGATATCCAAAATTCCGAAACAACCTTGTTTTACTGGAAAACATTAAATGAAGGGATAGCTATGCTCGGTTTGCGGGTCTTCTTAATAATATATTAAATGTGGGTACGCTTTTATGCCTGCATAATAAACACAACAATTTAGAATTTTGAACGTTATGGGTTACCTTCCTTTGATTATCAAGAATAATTCTTTAAAGATTAAACTACGAAATACTACAGGTAAGAAATTGTGTAAAAATGACAAGACTAATCAAGTGTAATCTTAAAATACATACATATGATATGTTGACATTTTCATTAGCTTTACGAGTGTTTTCTTTCGTGATTCAGCAAAATCAAAAGATCGGATTTTTGTTTTTTTTTTTGTTTATATATATATATATATATATATATATATATATATATATATATATATATATGTTTTATATATACACATCAGTTACCTTATGTTAGTTGAATCTTTTTTGGTATACATTTTATAATTCAGCACTAGTATTTGCATAATGAAGTTATATATTTTGTAAACATGCGCTCAGTCTTTTCCATTTTAGTCTTGTGAAAAGAATGATTGAATTTTCTTTTAAGTAGTCGTGCGCAAATTTTATCCTGTAACAAAATCAAAGGAAAACCTTGTATATTTTTTCCAGAGGTTTGTGAAAAAAAATCTGTTTTATTTTCAGGATGCAACATAAAATTTAGAAAAAAAAAATTATCGCACCAGTTATTTGTTAGTTTAAATATATTTCTTCATTCTAAATATAAAATACAATTTTTTAATGTATAATAAGATATAAAATAATCACGATTCTGGAAGAAGAGATAATCTCTTATATTAACCAGTCTCCTACTTGATTTATTACTCATATTATTAAATATGATCAACTTAAATACAATACAGAAAACAAGAAGTAGCTTAAGATGAATGAATCAGAATAATAATAATAATAATAATAATAATTAAAAAAAGATTAAGATATAAACGGACAGAATAATAAGACAACTGAATAGCAAAATGTAACAAAATGTAATGGCATATAAGTACTATATAATAATTATTTTAGTTATTTTTTCATTAACAGTCACAAACTGACAACTATAGAAGCAATCGACAACAACAGGTGATCGGGTCGTTTCCTACAGACACAACAGGTGATCGGGTCGTACAAGTATCGATGTATAAGTGTCTTCGCATCCGCCAGCAAATTTTACGTCACAACAACAATAATATGTAAGACAACAACGCGATAAGTTTAAAGTCAAGTGTTAAAACGCTTCCTTCTTAACAAAAAGGTTTGAACCTGGCTTAATATTTGATAATTTTGTTATTGTTGTTAGTATAATTATTTTAAACTATTTGCATACTTTTTATTTTTTCGTCAGATAATAGTCATCGCACACGCAAGTGAAAATAAAATTGAAAATAAAATATTCCGCCAAATTTCCGCGATTTCTTATTTTACTTTTTCCGATTTACACAGAAAGAAAACAACGCGGATTTCCGAAATCCAAAATATAGTAAACTTTCTTAATTTGAAACAGAGGGAAAAAATCAACCTTTTGTTAATCATTTTAAAATATTAAGCAATCATTTGTGTCAATTTAGCAACGACAATCCAAGACAACGTTTCTGTGAATTAACAAAGGCATAGTGAAATTATCTTTAAAATATAATTCAAAGTCAAATAATGCTCCTTTTTGTGTTTGTGTACATGTTAGAAAACTCTCATTTTAAGTAAAGAAATAATAAAAAATTTACGACATCCCTGTAACATAAAATTAACACTTAATTTAAGCCTTTTGTAATTGTAGTTCTTTCCATTGTGTTAAATCTTTTTCCAATCTCCTTTAAAGCAAGTTTTATTTCCTATTCTTATCATTGATTAAATCTGCTCAAAGACAAAATACTATTCAATTATGGAGAAATAGCATGCCAAACGAAAATAAAAGTTTAGGTGGAGTTAATACCTTTCATAAATAAAGACAACTCGTTGAAGTCAATGTTGAAATAAGATTTATATGACAAATTTCGTTATTAGAGACAGAGAATGACTGAGCGACGTAGTCCATGCAGGAAAAGGTTATAAAAAGCATGATACGATTCCTAATACCTTTAGCCAACTCGGGTTAATATTTTGTTTTGTGTAACAAAATGTTCGCCGCGAATTAAACTGTATGCAATTTCATGTATGTGGATATATTTTGTTCAAAATATTTTAGAAATGCATCAGATTTTTGCGTTAATGAAGGTTTGGAAATTCTTAGCTAATGACAATACAAAAAATGTTTTGTACATTTCAGAAAAAACGGAAAGGTCAGGCTTTTTTTAAAAAAAAAAAAAAAAAAAAAAAAAAAAAAAAAAAAAAAAAAAAAAAGTTAGGTGAAGGAACACTTCATAAAATCATATTTATGTTTATTAATTAAAATTATATAATTAAAATGTCAATCATTAACGTACTTACAGAATAAAACCGTTAATTTATTCAGTTGAAGCAAACAAGGTGAAATAATTATTTTCTTGTTTCCGGTCCTTATATTTTTTAAAGTAAACTTTTCCACTCAAATTCTTATCCAAAACATTTAAACCCACCCGTCCGATTAACATGTAAGCAAATGTCACGGCAAGGCGTGTTAGTTCCTTAAAACCTTGGTCTTCTTCTCTGAGAGTTACAATAATTTGAACCAAAATTATGTCCTTCGGTAAATATGGGCTTAGGCTCTATTGCGTTCAAGCCAATCTTTTACGGCAACCAAATTGATTGCCCTTACTATAAAGAGAAGAAAACAACAGAAAAAATAAATATTGGGTAATTATCAACAATTTCCCTTTTAATTAAGGATTGACATTTGTTTTTGAATCGGTCATCAAGGTATGAACTGTTAATGAGGCAATGGGGCAAATCACATAAACCGCTAAGCGGTCTAAGATTGATTTGCCCAATTGCCTCATTAAACAGTTCATACCTTGATGACCGATTCAAAAACAAATATCAATCGTTATATTAACAATCATTTCCATTCATAAAATCAAAGAATAAGAAAAAACAACAATTTTGGTTTCATTTTATTTTTCATGTCAAATGCATTTTTTGAAATTTTCCCCTGCAAACGGGTCTTACAGTTTTGCCACGCCCACTAAAATTGTCCATTTTTAATATGATTTTAAAAAGGTAAAAATTAATTATTAATGTCAAAAGTAAAATTACAATATGCGATTGATGAATTCGCAAGTATACCAGACTGAATGGAAGATAAAGAAGTGAAAATATCAACTGGGACTGTTTGCTGGTTTTGCAAATATTCAGATATTCCTACGCCATTTGGAACTTTTTACGCTTTAACTGTTCATTGCATAATAACGTCAGTCAGTCGTAAAAGGTTCATCTAGGCAGTGATAATTAGATTGCAAATATTTAAGAATAAAGAAAGATCGATTATAAAGCTAAGTCGTTATCTCTGCAAGAACGGGTCAAAATAAAACCAAAATTAAGATTATCGGAAAAGGAGGAAGACTCGATCTTATTATGCCTCACTGAATGTACTTAAACTATTATTGGTCAATTTCTTATCACGTGGTATGAACGATTAACACTCTTTGACATAGCGGTCAACATTGCCATGGGATAATGTAATTTTCACCGCTAGGCACGGAAACATACGACTGTCCATCATGGAAACTACCAAGTAATCCTAAATCTGTCCGTATATTCATCCTTACTAGTTAGGATCATCTTAACATCCTAACGCCTTGATTATTCCCAGTCAATATTCTTGGTTGTGGTTTACATTTTACATCGTTTACATGGGAATAAACGTATTTTGAAAAACAAGAAAAGGATCGATATACGAAAAGAAAAGGCGAATTCATGGTTACTATACAACGGAGCAGAAAAAAGGGTTTTGAATTTAAAACAGACATTGTCAGAAAAAAGGTAAAAAAAAAACCCGCCCTTATTGTATAATAAAGTAAAACTTGTCCTTTGTTGAGGTAAATATTGATGACTTCCTCCCCTTAGGATCTTTATCTCCCTCGTCTATTGGCTTTGGAGATAATGTTCTCTCGAAGAGACACTCCTATAATATTTCCCCCAACCAATGGCACGTTTTATATAATATTTATTCCAACTCCATCCAACATCCAAACCGGCCACCGTAACTTGCCTCCCAGGCATCGGTATGTATAGCCGCCTGTTATGAATACATGTACCCTTTTGAGTATTTTGAATTTCTATGACAACATGAATATCTTAGCCTATTGGTAGATAGTAAACAACTTTGTTTACACTCTTATGTGGTTATTCAAAAACATTTCATTCCTTAATATTGTCACCATACTTTACGGGGATGTGTGACAGTACATATTGCCCCCTCTGTACTTATTTTTGCCGGCGACAAGATGTTTCTACTACACCTACCGTACATATTGTCGCCTCTCGGTACATATTGTCGCCGGCGACAATATGTTTTGAGTGGGGTATTTTTCTGCAGAATGGGCGACAAAATGTACATCACATATCGGTACATATTGACGCCGATGACTATAAGTACAGGGGCGACAATATGTACCGTCACAGGATGATACAGATTGTTATTTTGCCCATGATTTTTCGTTACAAAAAGGACATGACGAAAGATCGATAAGGATTCTAAATAAAGATGGAGGTCACTTTAGCCACCCAGCACTATTCAAACATACACAACAACTCTTGTCAATATAGTGACGCCTGTGGCCAAGTTGACAAAAGCACCGGCTCCTGGATCACAACGGCTCCTCCGCCTTAGTTCTAATTCTTAATAAAGCAGACCTGTGTAAAAGATTGTCTTTTGGCTTCCGAGATGTCGGCGGTTTTTTCAGGTTGTCTTTTTTCCTCCAATATCTAACAAGTGTCACTCCTTTTCTGTCTAGTTCTTTGGTATGCAGTTATTATGAATCTTAAATTTGTATTTTGATGTGATATTTTCTAATCAATCTTAGCTAATCGGACATCCAACCACTAAAAAGACATAATTTTTTAAGGAAAACTGTAAACATTGTATCCAAAATAATGTTACAATTGTCTTCTGTCGTTAGACCACAATTTATGAGCTTCTATCAAAAACAACCACACATATAATAAAGATAGAGCAATTTCCCTTTAAACAAATTCCAGTGTTAGTTTTTAATGCCATAAACCTTTTTATTTATCAAAAGTATTGAATAAAAAACCATGTTTTTCCCTCCATAAAATTGATAATCAATTTATCAACATCAACAATTCCAACTGATTAGTTAATTTCTGTTTTGACAACAGTTATAGCCATAAAATATCAAAAACGACATCTTTAATTGTATTTCTTGTTGTATCTTCATTTCTCAAAACATAATATGAAACAAGTATGCGTAATTAAATAAAATCTTCCACACAAGTGTTCTGCATTTTCCTGAAGAAATAAAATCAACTTTACACTTCAACTACAAATTTCAGGCAATTATATAAATTGTTCAGTGTGTTTATCGATAAGCACGTGGTCTACGGGAGGAATTCAATTTGTAAATGTCGTAAAAATAAAAACATATGTTGAATCGATTTTTCATTTTCTGTTATTTCCACAGGTCTGAAGAAGTTATCAACAACATCCAGTGTTTTATCGTAAAAAAAACGACGGGCCGAATTTTGCCGAAGGCTAAATCAGTTGGTGGCGAAAAAAATATAGAAAATAAAAATAAAAAACACGGATTGATGTAAATGGTAAACAAACATAATTGTGTTAATTTTAATGTGCCATATTTGCAGATTTCCGAGCTATTTCGTTTAACAATTGTACGATTAAACAAAAAATCAATGTCAATCATTTGTTCTTTTCTTTTTTAATAAACCGATCAACGCCCACTGAAAGGAATATTTTAATGGATGAAAATCGCGTCAAAGTTCGAAGTCAGGTGATGACAGTCACACCAAATCGTCAAAACAATGAACATAACTAAAATCATCGAGAGTAAAATGGAACACTGGAACTGAGATGTATAATCAATTTTGAGATTTCGTGTTTTTTTTCCCCTTTTTTTCCTTCCTTTTAAAAATTTTTTAATAGATTTTTTATATATATATATATTTTTTTTAATCGAATTTTTTTTAAATTTTTTTAAGAGAAAAAAATAACAGATTATGTTATTATTCATATTAATATTTTTTTCGTCTTGTAATTATAAAAACACATTTTGTTTTTTATCTATTGAAAGTCGATATCCAATTACAAAATGATGGGATTATATTATTAATTACCTAAACCCAATGTCATTTTACTTCCTGATATTCTATAGTGCATTATAATAGTTATTTTTCCCTTCGTCTACATCATTTGTTTGAAGCAACTACTATATCAAAAAATAGATTATTCTGAAAACCTGAAAAATTGATATGTTGAAAATTGAAATTGTGGGTATTTTTTTTTCTTGACCCATTGTCTTTACTTCTTTGTATTCTATAATACATTATAATGGTTATTTATTCTTCGACAACATCACGTTCAAAGCAATAACTCGATCCAGAAAGAGGAATTATACTGATAACCTGATAAAAAGTATGTTAAAATATTGAAGTTGTGGGTGTTGATTTTTTTCCTTGACCCAGTGTTCTTTTAGTTCCTGGTATTGTACGTTATAATGGTTATTAGTTTCTTTTGACTATATCATTTGTTAGAATGAATTGCTTAACGCTCATCCGACTTAACTCCGAAGGAAGTACTAACTAACTGTGAGTAAGTCTTATTATTCTCAATCTATTACCTTGCATTTCATTTTCCCAAGAGACAACTGACAAATTGAAAAAGAAGTTAAGTAGTCAAAGGCAAATAATATTTGCCGATGGCAATTACTGGTACAATAAAATATCTTCAAAAGAGTTTCCGAAGAATTGTAAAACTAAAAATGTCACAAAGAGGGATAAATTGTTTATGATTGTTTTAATGGCTTAGTTTATAATTATATTTTAGATAAAGTATTTTAGATTTTTTTCCAGATTCTGTTGGTGAAGATGTGACTGGTCCAAATTTCTGTCTATTAATTAAAATAGGCACCAGTTTTCTCCATTGAAGCAGAATCTTTTCGTCTCTATGCGAGGCAAATCGTTTCATGTTGACTGGGAACTCATAACTTGTTCCCCAAGTCATTTCAAATATACATTTTAAAAATTGCATCTGTCGTTATTTATATCCGTTCATCCTTTACATAATATGTGAGATTTTGTTTGAGTAAGATTTAAATTGAATAGTAAATCGAAGTTTTTCGCAATGTTTTTTTCTATTCACCCAGAGTGAACCCCATAAACACGGTGTAAATTTCACACACCCGGTGTAAAAATAGAGTGAATTGGTTTAAACATCATGCAAATCAGACAATCGAATTTTAAAGATTTTTAAGAATGGGGATAATATTTTATCTGGAGACTAATAAATAAAAAACAATGCATTTTTCTGATAAAATGTTTTGTAGTAAAACCGATCATCATTTTAAAGACTTGTTTCGATAAAAATCAATTTCAGAATCTTCATTTAAAAGACAATTTGTACCAGCAACATTAGTTGTGTTTAAGTAACAATTTTCTTTTTTCGCATTTTGAAACTAGATACTTTTCCTCATTTTTATTTTATCAGAAATTTGTAAAATCTACATTTAAAATATAATGATTTATCTTCACATTTGATGTTTAGATCTTATCCATAAGAAATATCAAGACATCTTGGCTCCTCGGCAAATTGAATATTTTGATGATAATCGTTTCTATGACATTGGTTTTGTTTGATACAGTAACATAATCCTCAATTCAGGAAATGACAGAGATTTTAGATTGATAAATGATAAAGTGTGGTAATATATTAATAGGCACTGACAAGATTTGGAAATTTCAATAAAGTAATAAATTATTGAAAGATTTTATTTTAACTTGTAGAAAAATATTTCCGTGTTGCAAGAAAATTTACTTTTATTTAAGGATAAACAAATATTGAATACGGTTTGTTAAATAAGGAAGTCAAGAATATTTCACGTATTTTCAGTCTTGACAAGCTTTAGACTAAGTTACAAAGTTTATCTGAACAACTAGTTTCCTTTTATGAGGTAAATGAAAATAATCTTGATGAGATAATGTACGAGTATATATTTCTCAATATTACCTTTAATGATTGGTTATTTTGTCTATAATACCAATTATTAATTTTGTCTATAATACCAAAATTGTGAATGTCCTGTTAAATTTTTCGAACATACTCGTGTACTTGTCATGTGAAACCATCCGCTGATAACAGTTGTTGAAAGTGTAGCTTATAATAATTGAAAATTCATAATAAAAAGCTTATGAGTGATTGCCGAATCGACAGCTTATCGTTAACCTCCTTAATCTTTATCTTGGCTTCTCGTTAGCGACATCTTTGTCTGCTATCTATTTCCACCAGCTTTTTGGTAATTTAATCTGTCGTTATAATTTTTGTTTACTCAATTTTTTGATCTCTAGTTACCTAGCATCATGGTGCAAAAGTATCTAAAATGTATCGCTATCTTTCAGACAATTACATTTTAAATTTAGACAAATAGAGATTAGTTAGATAACAAAGTTTTGTAGACAGGATGCTCAAATGTCATCGTTTTCGGCGATCGAACTTTATCCTACGTCATCGTTTTCGACGAACGAACAATATCCTATGTCATCGTTTTCGACGATTGGTCATTTTCCTATGTCATTGTTTTCGACGATTGAACATTATCCTTTGACATCGTTTTCGACGATTGAACATAAACCTATGACATCGTTTTCGACGATTGAACATAAACCTATATCATGTTTCCGACGATCGAACATTATCGTATGACATCGTTTTCGACGATCGATCACATAAAAGATTTTTGCAGTAGAAAAGGAAAAAGACGTTTGGATTTTTGTTTTCAAATTGAGCATTATAACTCAATTCTGAGTCTACAGCAAGCAAATTAGTTTCAAATTTCAAAAAGTTAGTTTGAAGTCATTTAAAGCCCATGAATCGTGACTCTGTTAAATTATTAGAGCAGATTAACATTTCGGCGTTATAAAACTGGTAGTTATCTTGTAAGGTAAATGAATTTGCTTACATGTTGATTTAAATTTCAGCAACTGTTGGCAATGATAAACTACGCAGTTGAATGCCAACTTGAATTTTAAGTTATGCATTTGAAATGAAAACTTAAATTTTCAGTTATTTAAATGTTGACTTAAATTTAAAGTTATGCAGTTATAGAATGACGCATTTCAATGCCAACCTGAATTTAATTCAATAATGCTTTTAATAAACAATGCATTAAAATGCCAACTTGAATCTTAAATTAAGCAGTTTCTATACGTTTGATTTGAATGTCAACTTGATTTTATAGAACTGTTATATAGTTATTTAACGGCGCATTTAATTGTGACCTTATGATTTAAATCTATAGTTAAATGATTCCATTTTAGTACAGATACACGTTCTAGTACACTGTACAATTTTTCTTTTAATTTTTCGAGTTACTGTTGACATCGGCTATTGTTAAATATTGTCAATATCTGTCCCGTCTTGTTTCTTGTTTTCTCTCATAAATGTTTTAGTCAATTTTCTCATTTGCTCAAATACTTTCCAATTAAATTGTTGTTTAAAAATTTATTGGGACTGGTAAACGACAAATTTAAATGATAACTTGATATCTTAGGCAATAACATTTATGGTTTTTTTTTTCATATACATCCATTTGTATGTTATTACATATTGTGTGGGGGAAAGAAATGAAATGTAAATTCAATAGATATTTTCATGATTTGTGTCTGAATCACTATGTGTCATGTTACAAATTTATCAAATGAAACAATTAAGTTGACAATTTTACACTTAGGAGCTTATCTAACATTATACATTACGCTTGATAGACCCATCCTCTGTATTCAGCAAAAATTGACAAGTATTTTTAACACGTTTAAACATTCCGTTAAGTAGATTTTAGGATCGACATCTAGGAAAAATGAAACCTTAACAAACAGACTACATACGTAATGTTTTTTTTTTTGTGCCATTTAGCTTGCCGAAGGTCGGTGATTTTCCTTGGAGTTTTGTTTAACGATTCCGATACAAATCGCCTAGATAGAAATGAAATAGACTTGAGTGGATGTAAACTGCAGAACTTTACTTTCTGATGATGGTACAAAATAAGCTCATATATTCTATCTTCCACTAGTTTCTGTCCATATCATTCGGTAACACTGGTCAAGTGGAGACCCAATAAATTTTATATAGGTCAGACCAATTTCATATGTAGTCAGTATTTATTTCATGTGGTCAATGACAGGCGCTTGGAAGTGAACATGCCGTAAGTTACACAAACACTTACCGCATATGCATACACGTAAAGATGTGGTTGGATTGAAACAAATTATTTGATTTCAAGGAACAAGAGTATTATTGCTTTGTTCGACGGAAATTGATATCAAGTTACATCGATCATTATTTTATCACATAGAAGTACGGTACTTCAAGTGAAGCATTCAGTCTTATATTGCTGTGTACAAGCATTTAAATTGGTTTTTTAAAATGATTTCTAGAGATGTTCTGTAAGATATAATCGATACACAGTGTACAGACTAAGTGGCCAAATATTGTTTGTACTGGGTTGATTCTAAGAACAAAAGTATAATTGGTTGTTTTGAAAGATATTCTTAGCATTTTCGTATCAAGAACAACTTTCGGTCTCAGTCAACGTAAGATATGGCCTTGTGAACAATAATTCGCATTGATTCTTTAGGGTGATCAGTAGTATATGATGTTTACATATTGTATAGCTGACCTATTATGGTTTTCAAATGTCCAGTAAATTTCAAATCTTAAATTTGGGCTTTGTTTTTGTCCGATATGAAATTTACTCGCGCTGAGAGAACCATATTAGGTCGCCAAAACACTGTGCAACTTATATTGACTTATATGTTGGTAATTTTTTTATATATATAAAGGATTTTACTATAATTTAAGTGGAGTATGAGGAGTTATGGTTTTCACTCCTTAATTAAACCTTTTTTTTAAATTTAAATCAAGTTCTATAATGCCCGAGAAAACTAGAAAATTAAAAAAAAAAAAAATGAAAAGGCTCAAATTTCCTTTTTTCGTTATTAATTTCCAGTGTTTGGAATAGTTTTATCTATCAACTTTTTTCGGTCCCTAGCGTGGGACTAATGGGGAATGATTTTCCGAAATTTGCACATATGGCAAAACAAAATTAAACCGGTATTTTTGTGAAATATAAAGCTGACAACCTTCGGTAAACCAGGAACTGTTTGAACAGGATTTACTCGTTAGTAGATTTTTTTTTACCTAAAATCAATTTGTACGATGCTAAAAGAAACAGGGAAAAAAATTTAAACGTAAGATATAGACGACAACTTTCCTAATTAATACAAACTCGTGTGGAGTTCAGTCTTTTCGTAACAAGTAAAGTAGAGGTGTAGGTATTTAGTTACCATGTCTGAATTTAAAACATATTCTGCCTCATCAATGTGGTATTATTCTTTCTTTTCTTACATGATTGCTGTCTGGTTGTTGCTTTAAATTACATTTTGTACATTTTTCTGTTTTAAAATATTCATTACTATGAAAATACAATGAATCATTCTTTAAAATGATAGCCCATGCAACGTTAAGACCTACACAAACATCCATCATTATGGCAGTCTAAACGTGGTTGTATATTAACCTCTTAGACATTATCAAACTGATTGATAGATATCGAACTTTTTTACAACAGATATTTGAATAAATGCCATTAGTTGGGTTTTATTTGTTCCAACTATTCACTATTCATAAATGGTGAAAATGTTTAAAATATATTTTTATTGCATTTTTCCATGCTTTATTTGAATGAAAAATGAAGAGGAAATTTAAAATTAAATTAAAAACAAGAGGCCTAAGATGGCCCTAATTTGCTCATCTGAGTTTAAATGCAACTGGTATGTCTTGATAATACCTGGTAAGTCATAACATGTTGCCTCAATAGAAGTGGTTTCAGAGAACATAATTTTTATTGTTTTGGTTTTTAGCTATGTAGGTCACTGTGACCTGCTTTTGGTAGCCATAGCAACCAGAAACACGAATGTGAATGGCAATGGTCTATAGATGCTATTGACTAATATGAATGAAATGTGACAAGTAGCGTCTGAGAAGAAGTCTAGATCTTTTGATGGATGGATGGATGGATGGATGGATGGCAGAATGCCTGTTCATAACAAAAGCTCATATGAGCAATTTTCAGATCCGGATTTAAGACTTTACAGATTTGAAACATTAATTAAAATATTTTTTTAAAAATTGTAAAAGTCAACTGCAAATGATTTAAAAAAAATTAAATAAGTTTAAATTAAGTCACATAACAGTGATTTTGTAAAACAAAAAAAAAATATTTCCAGGTGGTTTTAGCTATAACTACATATCAGCATCACATGTATTTCAAAAATAATAATTAAACTGAAAGGGAAAAATTCATAAAATCTCTTCCATGCACCATTGTGAGTCATCAAATTCAGAAATTAAAAAAAAAAAAGGTTTCCTCACTGGGATTTAAACCCTCGATCCTTGGGTTGCTAGAATTTAAAATGAAAAAAGTCGAAAAAAGCGACTTGTATTTTACATAATTTCATGAAAGTTGTCAAACATATGTTTCTTCACTTAAGAAAATGATGTTTGGTAAAAGAATTCACCTAAATTTATTCATTATTGTTTTTTTGGTAAAAAAGTACTATTTACAATGTATAAAAAATAAACGCAAAAACGCGTAATCTAAATTTTCACAAAAATTATTGAAATTCACAAAATTGGTATATAAGATGCTTTAGATACCAAATATCACATCAGATTTTATCTCAGTGAAGTGGTTTTGGAGAAGATTTTTTTTAGGTTGTCAACTATGTAGGTCAATGTGACCTACATTTGATAGCTATGGCAACCAAAAACACAAATCTGAAAGGCAATGTTCCATAGATGCTTTTGACCAAATTTGAACAAAATGTGACCAGAAGATTCTGAGAAGAAGTCGTTTAAAGCAATTGTTGACGGACGGACGGGACTTTGTGCTCAGGTGAGCTAAAAAAATAAAAATACGCATTTTGCAATGCATTCACACATGTAATTAAAAAATCAATGAAAATGCCAAAACAAGACAAAAAAAACAATGAAAAATTAAATTAAAAATTAAAAATTAGAAATAAGTAAGAAAAAAATAAAAACATATAAGAATCAATGAAAATGTCCGACGTGCACCGAAGTCCGGTGGCCTGGTTATATCGCTAATAAATGTAACTCAAACATCAAATTTAAAACTTAAAAGATGTAACGATTTTAAAGACCTTCAAAACTTTCTTTGAAAAATTTCACTTTGATTTATTTTATATCTGGTATACAGAAGCAGGAATAAGCCTGAAGTTTCTATAGATTATTGGAATAACACGCAATTTGTACTTGATTTGATTTGATTCACTTGAAAATGAATTTCTTTAGGAAATACGATCTTCTTTCAGCATCTTAACTTCCTTTTTTGACAGCACTGAAAAAATAAATAAATAAATTTTAGTTGAGAACCTTGTACTTTAGGAGGACTTGAGTTCCATTACGATCCAGCATCATGACCTTTAGAACGCATTTTTATTCTATAATTTTGTAGTTTGAAGTTTAAGTGTTTAACCTAATTTAAAATGGTTCTGTAAAAGCAAACCTATAAAACTTAAAATTTAAATTTCAAAGTCGCAAAATTGAAGTGGCGCAAAAAACGCTTATTGACAGTATTTTTTATGAATTTGGTCCTCTTTGTGTTTTGATCAATCGGATTGAAATAAATACAAAAGACAGACACTGAATCAAGTGGATAAGTGGTTTATAGTAAAATTTGCAAGCCCCTTGTTAGTGGTTTTCTCTAGGTACTTTGATTCCTCTACTTTCTCCAAACTGACTACTGTGATAAAAGATAAAGCATCTTAAAGGGCTTTAATGCTAACTCTTAACTTCTGCTACTAGTAGTAAATTTTGTAACAAACAAAAATTAAATTGCTTATTGTTTGGGATTCTTGGGTTTGAGGACTCATAAGTTAGCATTTAGCATGCTAGCCTTAAAAGCTAGATAACTGATTTGCTTATCAATAGACTACTAGAGCATTTCTTTTTTATTGTGAAGAATGAAACTATTCTCAGTTATGGTTGTTTAATTTTTCTTTCCCCTGTCTTTCTTATTTATCTGGGGACCTATCATACCAAAAACAAAGAGACTGTTCTCATGATTCTAAGCAGTAATTTGTATTAAAATTCTGAAATAATTATATCCCTGAATAATAAGTGATCGTAGTGGTTGATAGTTAAATTTACAGCTCCGCACCATCTCGCTCATTTTAACTAAAAAAACATTTTCATGACATGAATAGCACCATGAAGCGACAAAATTACAGATCCGCAGATGTGACACTTCACTGATAACGACCTTGTATAGCAAAAGTCAATGATAATCAGTTATAAACAAAACAACTAAAATTTTTTAATATAAGTTACTGTAGTCATCCTGACAGCTATATTACCATTGATATACCATCAGGCAATCACCAGATCCATTAAATCGAATTAAAGACACGCTTTTACGATCTTCATTAAAAGCCCAGACGAAAATAAAAATATCAATATTTTAATTACAAAACCAACTATATATACTGATATTACTAATGATACTACTGATTGACCATCATAGATTATTGATTGATTGATTAGTATGGTTTTATGACCCTGTTTTGATTTTTTCTTTTGAAGGTCATATGAGTTAAGAAACGTATATATGACACCGTCACTTCAGTTTTGCAAGTTCTTTTTGAAACGTCACTCTGACTTAGCCTTGAAAATATATAGGTATTGGCTTTTTTGTCGAGCACTTTGTTTTAAGAAAGGAAAGTCACGGTATCTTCGAACGAGACCTTAAAAACTGATGCCCCCTGTCACACTAAAGAACCTTCCCTCCACATTGCCCTGGACGCACTGCAAAATTAAAAATTTCTTTAATTTAGCATGTATCTGGTGACATCCTAAAACAAGTGAAATATTCTTGACTGGGACGTAAAACTCAAATCAATCAATCAATCAATAAACCAAACACTCATTCAATCAATCAATCGACATATTCATTATTGTTATATCTAGTGTTAAGCAAAAAGTCCCAATCTTTTTCATTTTTTTGTCCTTGATGATAATCGAACGATTGATCTCGTGACATCTTACCTAAGAATCTCTAGTACTGTAAGTGTTATCTGCTGGTGTTGCTGGTGTTTGTGATTAAAAACATAATGAAAGAAGAGTTTATGGGTAATTTTGAGTTTAATGGTGGATGGTGAAATAATAATGTTATTTTTACTAGTCAAGCGTTGATGCTCTGGGATGGTGGGGATACCGGACTACACCCCCTTCCCCGAAAATAAAAACAATAATAAAAACAATTAAAAATCTTTATAATAAATAAATTAATTAATTATTTTATAATAATAATAATTATGATGATGATAATGATAACAATAATACCGACGTTCGGTCAGGAAACTAACAACATTTCAATATACAAGGATCAATCAATTGATCATATGATAATTTCATACAGTATCTATTATCTATTGTCAATGAAACCTAGGCAATTAAGGTGTCAATATCCGTAAAGCTTAAACTACTCGTCCATCTTCTTCTTTTTTTTGTATAGTTATGTTTTTTCCTATGTCAGTAAGAAAACAAGCTGTTGTCATCACATCAAGATAATAGATACTGTTAACGTAGAAATATTCGCTGTGTATTATTGTTCGCTATTTTCGCGGTCGTTTATCAACCGCGGAAATAAATCCACCGTGAAATTTTATATCCTTGTCAGATGCTAGTGTTAAAGCACCGCGTGACCGCTAACATTTAAACCAGCGAAAATGCTCTCCATACCAAAACCGCGAAAGTTTATACCAGTGAATATTTCTACGTATACAGTATGTATATAGAATAATATAACGTATTTGCGTATTTTACCATCTGAAATGTGATTAAACGCGAAAGAGAAATCTGTTAATGACACACGTTAATATAATTCATACAGTGATGATTATACTTTAGAAGTTTGAATGTTTTGCGAAACTACTATCGATTTAGACAAAGTGATTCAATTCTTCCTTTGACAAAGATATTTAGCAAGTGTATGAGTAGATAATTTTTTCTTTCTTGTTTTAATAGGCTGGTTTATTGAGAGTCAAAACAATATAAAAAAAATATTATCAAAGATAAGCCAATCTACTACGTATTCCATCATAAACGATATATATGACAACTGGTGAAATAAAAAAGTTTGTTTTTTTTCAATTAAATATAGTCTATTGACCTTTAATGCATGTATTGATAAAATGCAACTGAAAAAGCATTTTAAAAGAACGATTGTTTGTAAATAGTCGTAAAAGATATGATTTAGGGGATTTTTCTTACAAAAATCGGTTTTAAAAATTGAGCAGAAAAAAAATCTTGCAGTTTAGTAGGATATAAAGAACTTAGAAATGACGATAACAAAAGGTAACAAGATCCAACTGCTTTAAAACAGCAACAACAACAACAACAACAACAAAATATAAAGAAAATAAAACATTATAGATCAAATAGTTATTACTGTTTCTTGTAAGTGCATCATCTAGATAATAACACTTAGATGGAAGCGACCGGTACTAGATTGTTTGAGAAAACCGGAATGGCCTGAGAAAATACCTTTTAATTGTGAGCTAACAAACTTCCTCGCACTTTGTTCGGTCCAAATAAGAGTCAAATTAACAATGTGCCACTCTTTATAATAGCCTTATACTCAGTGTTTAGAACCTCAATTGAGAAAATCATATTGATAGACTTTGCGGTAAAGTCATGTGCAGAAATTTTGATCATTACCAAAATGTTAGAATTTATTTACATGAAAAAGAATAAATTCATAACATTATTCGATTTCTTTTCCTAATATATTTGGTTTTCTTCAGAAATTTCGTTTTTTTAACCTAGGAATTGACGTTTATCTTAACTAAATTCTGTTCTGAAGATTGTAAATACTGCTACTTTTTATAGCATTTCTCTTTAAACATGGTCTTATTTCTTATTTACTTTTCATTTCTTTCTGGCTTTTGTCGACATGTAGTAGCGATTTTGTATTGCACCGTTATAAAATGACTAATGACTAGTATCACTTTGTCAATTACAAAAATACGCTTCTTGGTTCGAAGATAATTCGAAGCAAAATCATCTTGTTGATTTATCATAATGTGAACGAGACCTTATGATAAGGTTATGTATTTTAAGGCCCTATGAAGGATGAATTATTGACAACTCTGTGTCTACTACATCATCTGTAATGCATATTTCCGTTGTTGTGAGTATATATCTTGTACAACTAAAACTGTCAGAAACTATCCTTACAAATATTCTTAAGCGAGGAAAAAACAATTTTTACTGGTAATAAATAAACCGTATTCATGTATTTTAATATTAGGAATGACGCTGAGATGAGATATAACGGACAAGGTTTAGATGGGAATTCGTATAATAATGTAGTCGCGGTTTCGTGTTACTATGCAATAAATCTCACATGCTTTTAGGCATGGCACAAAAGCGTGTGTAAATCAGGTGTAAGGTGATAGCGTATCAGTATAATAACAAAAGCCATCATGATTGTTTAATCAAGTCGATGTCTGTTCTGTTAAAACTCATCTAGGAAACTAAGAGTGAGCTTGGTTTGAAATTTTGTAAGCTTGAAAACTGGTCATTAAGTTGGTGTAACACCTCATAGATGACAAACTAATAAAAAGGAGTTTAAAATGGTCAGTTTTGTGCGGAGTAGGGAAATTTTGCAAAGGAAATTGAGAAGAATTGTGTCTTACAGGTATTTTTAAAAAGTTCTTAAAAGTACCGGGCACATTCAATACACAACAATAAAAACATTAGTCTTTATGAAGGCAAAGTTAATTGGATTTGATTCCACAATGTTGATTTTTTTTATTTGAGAGTATTTACTAAAGGCCTTATTATGTAGAAAAGGAAAGACTGTTAACGAAAGTTGACTGAAATAGCTGGCGGGTCAATAGGTATATTTTAGTTGTTCAGATTCATAATCAAAAATCAGATATTGTATGCATGACATACGTGCAAGTACCCTTATCTGTTCAGATATTAAATTATACTCGTTTTTATCATGGTTATCAATCGTTTCATGCTTTATGAATAAATTGTCGTAATGTACAAATGCCGATAACTGCCATGCAAAAAAGTAGTTTTAATTCCTTTATAACGTAAGGTGTACAAAAACAACCTGTTATGACACTGTATGTCACAGAGCACATAACTAGCAATAATAAATAAGAACTTATGTGTATGTTTGCTTTTGCATTACATGGTACAGTAACGCATTTAATAGTGCTTATGGCCTTTCGTAAAAGTGACAAACAATTTACAATTTGTATACTAGATGTGCTTGAATTGCTTCTTTCGTTATGGATGACGTGTAAACTTCTGTTAAATACTTCAGTTTATTTATTTTTTTAATTAAATATAAACTCAAAGAAAGATAGGATGATTTAAATGCTGTTTTCAAATTATCAACGGTAATACAAATTTGATATATGTAGCAAAAACACCTTGAGCATGTTATAAAAATACAAAATAGAACTACTTAAATGATGCGTGTATTTTAATATGATTCTGTAAGTTGTTAATTGTTTTTGAAAATAAAAAAAAGGTCTAGACTTAATTCACATTTGAAATACTTCTGTATAAAATTTTATATAATAATTTATTTTTTTTACGGAAATATTTCTAAACAAGTTTAATTACGTTTTGAATAAATATCAATATAAAGTATTAAAAATTGATCAAAATGTAAAAAGAGATGTTATTTGTTGTATCGGGAAGCTCTATCTTTCTATCCGAAAATGTCATAAAGAAATGCCTTCCTTCTATGACAAAATCCTTAGGTAGATCTCTATCATGTAAATCAGTAAACACCATAAGCCAATTCGAAATCAGTAGTGTCTTATCTTAGGCTTATAACGTTTAAACTATTTTAAATTAAATTCTTAAATGAAGTTACTAGAGATGGTAAAATCTGCAAGTATTTATTTTTGATTGTTCTCAATTGCAATTAATTAACGAATTTTGAATTTTAAAAAAAGGAAAACCATAAAATAAAACATAATTCTTCTCATTAGCTATCTTTTTAACCTATTTAAGAAATTTTATAAAATTTATCCTCAATTATCCTAAATAAAATGCAATGTTTTGATTTCTGGAGAAAAAAAAATCCAACTTAAATTTTTAATTTGAAAAAATTCAATACCGTTATAGTAGTATACATAATATATGAAATGTAATGAACTTTGTCACATGCAAAAACATATATATATATATATAAGCTGAGGACTAAAGGACAAAAACAGGCACTGATACAAATTTGAAGGAAATTCTAGAGAATTTTTTTTATTAATAATAGTTAAAGATTCGAAATCAACGTTTGAGATAAAACAATTTTTAATAATTGTCAAGCCAGACATTATATTGACATTAATATTATGTTACATCATCACCAAAATAGATCTATTATGCATTGCACGTGACGGGCGTAGCTAGATGGACAGGTGGTGCTTACCATTTTCAGGGGCACCCAGCCTCACTTCCTTGATCGAGGTTTACCTGAATAACTAAATTGGCCAGATTTCAAAATTTTATTTTGTTTATGGGATAGTGATTTGAACATTGACTGGTATGTTTGTGTTTTATTTATTAGTATTCATTGAAGTGTCCTTCATGATGGTAAAATACATTTTGTATATAAAGACATTTTCAATCATTTTATGTAGTGTGTTATCTTGAATAGTTCCCAAAAAAGTACAAATGATTTGTATTGAAAATAATTAAGGAAAACATTAGTATATTTTAGGAAACATGATTTACATTTAACACAAAAAGTCTGAGGCCGCTGAAAACATTGAGTTGTTGGAGATAATTAACATGCGGTCTCGTTGAAAGTATCGTGATAAATGAGGAGTCGAATGTCGCTTAGAACATCTAGGTTTGTGTGCATATCAAAAGTTCAGAGAACGTTTTGTAAGCTACTGAAACGAAAAGTATTTAAAATCATCGCGTTTACTTCCAAATCAAAATAATGGGTTTAATTTTAGCTAAATAAGTAATGCCTGTACAATCCTTGAATACATAGCAATATAAAACTTTAACAAAATGTAAAAATGTTATGTTGTTGTATGACTACTCTCTTTCTTCCGATCTGAACTAACCATGTAGAGATAAGAGATTCTTGCTGCAATATGTAAGGTTAAAATATCATAAATTGTTTGTCTTTCAATGTTAATTATTTTTTTACACTACATTTATTCAGAAAAATCGCCATGCAGTATTAATCAATATTGAACAGAAAATCATCATGGATTGCTAATTCATATTGTACGCTAAATTTATTAAGAAAAATTGCCATGCAATGCTTATTAATACTGTAAGCTACATTTAATCAGAAAATCGTCATGCAATTTTAATTTATATGATATTAAATTCAGTTAATAGTTCCATAAAAATATGACATGATCATAATAAGCTCTGGATTCAAAAATAGTAATAAGCTCTAGATTAAGAATAGTACTTTATTATTATTATTAATATTAGTATAGGTGTTGTTGTTGTATGCTTGCTGAAATAACATTTTAATAAGTCACCAAATTTGTAATCTTTAAAAATTTGGAAAACAGGTTAAAAGCAGGTTATATATGTATAAAATGAATAAATACATGATAAAATCAAATAAAAATCTGGAATTGCGACGATTTACTGAGATTTTATTTTTTGTTTATTTATTTATTTTTTTTGAAAGTGTTTAAGACGATAATATAATATTTAAAATTTTGAAATGTTAAAATTTATCGTTCTTACGAAACAAACATTGATAATTTTTTTCTGAACCGCTGATTAATATACCTCAGTCTGATATGTTAAACTTACCAGTTTAATGGTACTTTTATAAGTTAAATGAAATGAATTCTATTTTACGCGACATCATAATCAAAACTTCATACCCACTTACTTATATGCAAAATCAAGAAGTTCCGTAGCTTATAATCTCCCAATCTCTGCATGATATACCCTCGTTAATATATTCCTTATTGACTATTGGTTGTAAAATAGCTGGATTGTTTCAACCCTTAAAGAGTACAATCATCACTGGAAATTTATTTCAGTGTACGGGAAATTATATAATCACTAGTTCTACTTTGTGCTTTAAATTTGTTCGGATTGTGTATCGTTTATTTATTTTATTTTAAGTTTTAATTTTTAGTTTCATTTGCTTTTGTCAATTACATATCATTCAGTTACAGGTGATATTATTTTTATTTACCGTTGTGCGACAAAATACTTTGTAACTTACGATTTATCACCCTGCTCTTTTTAACCACTATGGTCGTGAAATAGTTTTGCTGAAAGCCCTTACGCAAAACGCGATCTATTGCTGCAGGTTCACCTTTGCTTTACAATAAAGCAATAAGTTATCTTCAATGCTGGTTGTATATCAATATATAATACAAATACCAGTTAAAATTTGATGTGCCAGATGTGCACATTTCGGAAATTCATTCCTCATATCAAATGATTTGCAATAACTAAAGCTAGCTGCATGTTTTTTCAGCTACAAGTGTTGTTTGTTCAATCTTGATTTTCAACACTTCGAGTCATGCTTAAGGACATGTTTCCGTAGTCGTGAAGATATAAATTGATTCTAAACTCAAGAGTTATTTTCCTGTTTAGTCAAATGTGTTTAACATTGAATTTATTTTGCAATGTTTTTGCATGTTATCGATGCTTTTGAAATTGCGAAGTCTGCAAGTAGTTGCGGTTATTAAATTAATTCGAAGATAAGTATAAATAAAAAAATAAAATAGAATAAAATAAAATAAAATAAAAAAGAATAAAATAAAATAAAAAAAAAATAAAAAAAAATAAAATAAAATAAAATAAAAATATAAAACCAAATAAACGATAAAATATTATTAACCAAATTTAAAGAAAAAAAAAACTAGCTATTGACAAAAAATTGAACAGCGAAGAAAAAAAACAGTATATTAATAGTTTTATAAAACACCCAATTCCAAAGAATCATGTTAGTCATCTTTTCAATTAAAAAGGAATACTTACAATACGTTAGATTAATTACACAATCTCGAATTACCTATTGCTCTCTGTTTCATTCCGTTTTTATTACGCGTATGTTATACTTAAGGTCGATTCTTTTTTTTAAACTTTGTTCTGAGATATTTGGAGACAATATTGTTTTACATTAAAACAACCGGGTTAATATTACTACTCACGGAATTTCTATAGGGTTAATTATTCATCAAGCTGTACACTAGAAAGAATTTGTCATTACCAAGCCAATAACTTTAGTACATATATGGTGCTTCTTCATTTATTTACGTCAAGAAAAGTAATATGTAATTTCCTTTCCATTATTCCTAATTAAAAATATTATTGTTTGATGATTTCCTACAATATTCTATATTAAAAGTAAATAATAGGAAAGAAAAAAAAAATAAAATAGATAAGTAAAAGCATGAAAGAATAAAAAAAATTAAAATTATAGTAAATTTGTAACTTAGCAACAATATCCGCAATCAAGAAATGGGCACAATGCAAGTAAACAAGACAAACAATTCAGAATAAATAACATCGCATACTTGAACCGCTAATTATTTCCAACTATTGGCGTCATGGAATGGTTTATTACTTTTGTTTCCTTTAATATGAATTTTAATTAAAAAGAAAATGTTCAAAGTTATGACTTTTTTGTATCGGTTTGTATCTGTATGTGTAGTACTACATTTTGTTTTTAATTTGTCATGGTACTAATTTTGTAATTTTTATATGTAATCCTTATTAGTTAAAGATATTAGACACGGGGTGTGTTTTAAAATATATTGTTCTTTTTAACATATATGACACTCAATATTAAAACTTACTGCATTTTCTTCTTACTTGTCCTGTGCTTCCATTTTTAATCGTTTAATATACGAGGGAGCAAACACATTGTATCTCAGAAATTACAAAAACCTAACAGACAAGGAAAGAAAAGTGATCTTTATAACATCAGAAAACCAACAATGGTAACAAACTGCGAAGTTACATATGACACATTAAAATCAAACAGGAACTTTTGTTAAATCTTCAAAGACAGTGTAAAGACGGCCTCATACATACATACATACTTATTTATATTTATATAATACATGTATTAATTTTGTAACAAATATGATGCACAGTCATGGTGAAGTAGGATTCTGATTTATGCATACCTTAGGTGACTATAGGACCGATGGGCAGGGTGTATTAATTTAGGAACTGTGTATGTAAAATGTTTATGTTAATGTTTACACATGTCACTTTAATAAAAACTTCATCGCAAAATAAAGTAAATAATTTTACTATTTTATTAAACATCACGAATTTTTAAACAGCAATAAACAATCAAAATAATTTAGAAATGTGTGTGTGTGTGTGTGTGTGTGTGTGTGTGTGTGTGTAAGTTAAAGCGTATACGAAATAGAATAATTAGGCGTATCCAGTATAAGCAACAACATGTAAAAACTTGGTTCAAAATCCTTCGTTTCGCTAAAACGGTGAAGACATCTTTGTCTAACTCGGCAATTATTCTAGGTGTGTTATACAATCTTTATACTCTTTTTATATCTTTTAAATGACGAACAGAAACTCTTACGCGAATGAAATAAATTGAGCATCTAAAACAGAGAAAACAAACGAGGAAAATATTTGTTAAATTCCTAAAAATAACTTAGTTCTACAAGTTTTTAATCAACAATTTTAAATACATCGTATTAGATAAGGAAAGAAAAAAAAATTCCCAGTACTTTTTTTATTACGTTTCTTTTTAATAAATATATAGTAATATCGAAATTATTTTCTAAAATAAGTTTATATAAACATATTATGTAATACAAATGTCATGTGCTACTTTTAAATTTTACGAAATAATGCAATTTAAAGTAGCACATGACACTACCCTTATGCCCAATAGAATTATGAAGCTTTAAATCAAACCGTTAATGACAAATATTTTTATCGATATGTTTGTGGTATTTTACTGAAATCCTTTTACTTTCTTTTTTATTAGAATGAAAGCATTTTCCGTGTTAATAAGTCATACCAGTTTCAACAGGAAAAAAAATCTGTTATTAAGCATATTGATCTGTTAGTCTTGATATCTAAAGAATACACCTGTGCAATGTTTTCACTATCATGGTATCAAAGCTCTGGTTAAATCGTGTTAATCTTGATAACTTTTGTGTGCGATGTCAAAAATAACTAAAAATGTCGATAACGTGTCTTGGAAAAGAATTTACACACCGGTTTATCATATCCCAGCTTTTATTGACTTCTATTTTTTAAAAAATCAAATATTTCATTTTTCTAAAAATATTTGTTGGCACATTCAACAAAACGGGTTATATTTTTTAGATTAGACTAATCGTTTTACGTCCAATATCTAACGCAATCAAAACTAATCAAAATTGTGTAAGTAAATGTTGTCAATGAAATATGTTATTTAAAAAATAGCATCACATTTCGTTCTTTATGAAATTTTGCTCTAAAAATTAAATGTATCACCTAGTTAGATTTTGTTTTAAGTTATATTAACTAAAATCTGTCAGTAAGAATCATCAATAGCACAGTAAGCACTGGGAGTATTACAATACAAAACAAAAGAACGTATAAATAGGAGTTGGTTGTGTCATTGCCTTTACGAGCAGTGCACTATATATATATATATATATATATATATATATATATATATATATATATATATATATATATATATATATATATATGTATATATATTCTACACAGAAGATAATGAATGAGAATCGCATCGTCTTTTATTATATGAATTGTAGTCATACTTGCAGCGTTTTATTGTTGGTGAAAGTAGATAAATGTTATAATTGTCTCTTATGTCTGATAATGTAGATACATAATAATATTATATAACGTACAATAACAATGTGTTGACGAAAAACATCTTAATGACAAAATATCTTATTTTGGTATTATCGAAGCTTTATGATCTCCACATGTATGTCTTGTTTATATCAATAAGAAAATGAAAGCCGACATAATGTTTTATTTATTTACTTAGATAATGTGATATGCACTTACAAGACTGGTGAGGTAGATACAAAAATAAAATCGCAGTAAGCACAATAAACATAAATATAAATATAAATATTTTACTATAATTTCCGTTATACGAAAAACTATTTCCTTAGAAAATGCCAATTTTCTTCTTCCTAGCTATAATCTTAGGCACGACGATATATTTCCAACAGCGAGTTTAAACATAAGATCAAAACTTTGAAAACTTCTACAAATTATCAAATCTATTGTTTAACATATAACAATATAACACTGTAAAACTCTAAACTTGTCTTCAATAATCCGTTTGAATTGTATTTAAAATCTTTTGGAATGGAGACCATTCTCGCAGTTAGGAATGTGAAAAGTCTGGAACCTTTTTGAACAACTGATTTTTTTGTCAGCAAATTTATTTTTGATTAAAAAATCGTTGTAACGCTTTTAAGATTTTGTAAACTGCTAGAATCAAATCGGCAACAAGAAACATTACTAAATTTCACTACAGTTAGATACCGAAAACATGAATAATGTTTTGCTTTTGGTCCAAACGGCCTAAAACTTACTGGAGAAGATCGAAACAATTGGAAATAATACATTTAGAAGAGAAACAATGATATCGACGGGACTAATAGTTATATGAAAGGCATTGAGTTTCTAGCGCCCCCTAAATACACTAGCTGGAGCATGCTTTTATTTTTAGTGTCTGCCATATTGTATTTAGGGATTGTTATAGATTCCTTAGAACATTTATTAACATGAAGAAGTCTTTTAAATGCTTGTCTAAAATCACGGTTGTAAAATGCGTATATTATTGGGTTTAGACATGAATTAAAATATCCTATCCAGAATAATGCGGATCCTAGGACAGGTGGATAGGGACAATTCTCGCGACACATACTTGTTATCAAATACCAAGAGAAAAATGGTAAGAAACACAATATAAAAGCTCCCATAATAATCCCTAATGTTTTCGCGGCTTTATGTTCTCGGCGAAACCTCTTGCGCTCCGAGAAATCACGAGATTGTCTTCTTCCGTTCAGCAAAGAATCTCCATTATTGGAATTTGAATCATATGAACATATACTTGCAGATCTAATATGTTTCTCTTGCTTCCTAGCTGTTAAATATATTTTAATATAAACAAATACCATTATAGTACAAGGAATCCAGAAAGAAACACTAGAGGAAACAGCAGCATATGATCTGTTCACCACAAATAAACACTGGTCGGGGTTGTCCCTTAGGTCCTGAATAGTGGCGTTGGTGGTATACAACTGGGAATGGATCGGTATATATGATATAAGTATTGAAGAAATCCAAGTCGTTGCAAGCATAATACCTAATCTTTTCTTCGTCATTTGAACTTCATACTTAAAAGGATGCATTATTGCAAGATATCTATCAACACTTATACAACATAAATGTAAAATTGAAGCGGTACTAAACAATACATCATTGGCGTTAAATATATCACACATGGATCGACCAAAAACCCATTTGCCACTTATCTCTATACTTGCATTAAACGGCATCACCAAAATTGCTACAAGTAAATCAGCAAATGCCAAGGAAACAATAAAAAAATTAGTTTTCATGCTGCGTAATTTTTCAAATTTAAAAACGCTCACTATAACTAATAAATTTCCTACAACGGCTCCACACATAATGAATGTCATTGCAATGGATTTCAGCACTAAAAGAAAGACATCCAAAGCTGAAGATGAAGTAATAATTTCAGACACATTTCCAATTTTTGTCATATTATTTGAACGTAACACAGAATACATAACTGTAACTGATAAAATATACATAAAAATAACTTTTATTTCCACTCTCAGACCAACCGATACTAATGTCTTCAAGTTTCAAACTGATCTTTTTAGCCATCCAATTGTTTAACATAAATAAAACGTTCCAGTGTGATCATTGCTTTTGCTCTTTATTTCAATTTCCCGTTTCTGTCCGACGGTCCAATCCCTCCTTTCAACTATACCTAATTTCATTTGATTTATAGAGACATTGTACAACACTGAACGGAATATCCAGCGGTTGGAAAATCTAATTAACGTTTTCTAGAAACTATCATTTTGATCAATTAATTGAAAGAACAATTGATATAACGCAGAGGTTAAAGACCGAAAATAACAGACGTCGGTCAATTTAAATCAACAATTTGGCTTGTCAACTCCTCCAAAGTTAATCTTAAATTACTAGAAATTACCACATATTCAATTATATCCTGTAGAGCGGATCGTTTTATTCCTCTTTTTTAATTCAAGTTGAATTGTTAATCTTTCACGATACTTTTAACAAACAACAGTAGAATTATGCTCTTGTAAAGCAATGTAAACACAAAACTGTTAAACGTTACATTAAAAAATCATACAAAATTTATTTTTACAGTCTTTTATGGAAATAAAAAAATTCTAGTCTGAACTTATAAACAAAATCACTCTAGTGTTTTAAATAAATAAAATAACCATCTCAATATTAAGTTTACTATAGTGTTAGAAATCATTTACTCACGCTCTTTTATATAAGTAATCCAACATTCAACAAATTTAAAATCATCCAGACTAAAAAAAAAATATCCAGATTCAGTGGTTTGTATGTATCTATATGTAGCGACGTCACTTTTTTTAGTTTCGTATATTGATACTCCTCGTATCGTGGTGTATGTAGTAATACTAGCGAGCTACTCATCCGCTGTAGAATCTAACCAATTGCTCCTGAGAATTCCAATGTCAATACCGTATCATGTGTAGATGGATTGCTCTTATAGACATCCAATAGATTTGTATGCGTGGTTTGTTAATACACCGATAGAAAACATGTTTACATCTTTGAAACAAAATAATAATAATAATAAATAAAAGAGCTTTTGAAACGCCTTCTTAATTACACTTATCAAGAGGCTTTTCACATTTTTTATTGATACTATAAGCATTGTTACTAAATGTCTGAAACATTGTCGAAATGATCTAAAATATACCGCAATTTTGATGTATAGAATATCACCGCATGAATTCATTTACAATAAGATGGATAAGAACTACAGCTTAACTCTGCTTCATGTGATTTATCCAGACGTTTTTTACAGTAAATTACTTACAGATAACATATATTTATTCTTTTTTTTGTTGAATATCTAATCTAATCATTCAATCATAAATTCCAAAATGTCTACTTTTAAACAAAAATGAAAATATTAAGAAATGCAACAGCGCATTCTAAAACGTGAACTTTTGAGATAATGATAACGCGAGAAAATTAAAAATACAACAGATTGAATATAGATAAAAAATTTAATAATGGTAACAAGTTTGTGTATGATGATTTATTAAGGTATAAAAAAAATCAGACATCTCCTATTACGGTTTGTCTGTTAAAAAGCATCATATAAACTTTGTCGGTTTTAACATCATATAATTGATAAAAATAATACACGATGTAGTTCAATTTATTTCAAACGGTTGCTGAGGTCGCCATGCTTAATGAATCAATAGAAAAATTTATGGTGTCATTAATGTGGTAGGTAGTATAAATTTAGAAAAGCTGAATCACCGATCTGTTAAAACAACGTTTTAAATAAATATTTTAGTCTGTTAAAAAGCACCAAATAATTGATAAAAATAATACACGATGTAGTTCAATTTATTTCAAACGCTTGCTGAGGTCGCCATGCTTAATGAATCAATAGAAAAAATTTATGGTGTCATTAATGTGGTAGGTAGTCTACATTTAGAAAAGCTGAATCACCAATCCGTTAAAACAACGTTTTAAATAAATATTTTAAGATGTCTCCTATTCTGTTACAGCGGGTACTGTAAATATGTCCTGTGCTACTTTTGAATTGTATTACATTTAAAAAATCAAAAGTAGCATGTGACAGAAATAATCTAAAGACTGCATCGCTACACGATTTTATCACAATGTCTGACTGATGCTACATAATTAACAAAAATTATCTATATTATGACAACCAGCAGTATCGGCTTTGAATATGGACAAATTCATTAAACTATTGGGTTTCGATATAACTTAATGCTTAATGTACCAGAATCATCACTGATGATATTTCTTGTAAATAAATGTACATTTATGATATAACCACCTCAGTGGCTCAGTTTCAGAGCGTCGACTTTGGAACTGGAGATTGGGGGTCAAGCCCAGGCCGAAACGTGCATGTATATAAGATATTTAAAAAATTTGGAATATTCCTTCCTCGCGTGACGCTCGGTTAAAGGATAACGGAGTAACTACTGGTTAACTTGGTGCAAGGTTAATGCAAATAAGGGAGTGGTATGAATACCTGCAGCATGCTGAACTTAAACGAAAATACCTTCTGGATGCGTGCTAGCACAAGGCAGAACAAAATAAACTCTTGCACACCTTGCTCATACATGAACTTGTTCTTAGATTAACCCATAGAAATTAATAACTTTGCTCTTATCACAAATAAACATGTATCTGAAAAATGCTGATGCGAAATTAAACAACAATACAACTTACAATAACACAATTACTAAATATGTAAACCATGTCTGATTTGATTGGAGGTATTCATAATGCTTTACAAGATTTTTTAAACAAGAAACAATTTTTAAAAAAAAATTATATTCAATTTCAACACCATGGGGAATTCTATCCAACAATTTAAAAGTATCTATGGGATTTGATAATAAAAAAATGTGATAGATACTGGTTTTTATATTTATTGATAACTTTCGTTAATTTAAAATTCCTTTTTGTTTGAAATGTTCTTTACATCAATTTATTGTGACTTTATCAAATAGATGTAATTATGCCAATTAGGTTTAAATTAAATCATAATATCTTCTTCACGCACAGGAGATAGGGAGGTAATCGGTAGCTCATTGATTAAAAACACGCGCGTAAGACGAGAAGCTTCTTGTACTTGGGTTCGTATCCCACTTTGTCAGTATTGAGCGTGAAAAAGCTGATCAATTCGTTTTCTGAAAGTTGTGGTTTTCTACATACCGGTTATGTGGTTTCATCCATCATCCGTATCTGCGTAATGTAAAAATTATGATTTGGTTTTCTAAACATTATTACTGCTCTTAACTCAATGAATGGGTGGAGTCTGCTTAAATTGATATAAATGTCAAACATATGTATTTAAAAAAGAACGTGATAATAAAGCCATTATCAGTGATTCAGGTACTAATATAAAATTTAAAACCAGGATAAAAACGGGTTTATTTTTAACCATAAATCTATTGTCACAATGATAAATGTATTGTAAAAGTAATATCGCAGCGGATTTGATATTTTTTTATATCTTTATCAATGTATAAGGTGTCGGATTCTTTAAGTGCAGATTTATAACACAATATACCATGATTGTGCGCTGGTAAACACCATGAAAGCCTTCAGAGAGAGATTACGAGTATGCGTGTTAACACATAAAGAAAATTGAACGACTAAAAATGAAAATCACCGATTTATGGTTTTTGTTATTTACATCAGAAAAACATTTATTCGACAAAATTGGGATCTGGTCCAGAATGATCTAAAACGTACGCTTAAGCCGCCTGGGTTCGAAACCCGCTCGAGCAAATCCAAGTTTGAGAAAGTTGTCAGTTAGCTTGCCATAGATCGGTGTTTTTCTCCAGACTCTCTGGATTCTTTCACCATCCCGGATCAGTCATGTGCTACTTTTGGAATTTAATGAAATAAAGCAATTTAAAAGTAGATCTAACAGCCTCCATACAAGTGAAAGAATCTTGATAAGGGCGTAAAACACAATTACATTCTACTACACTCTCATATCAGATGTATCCCGTATCGACTTAACGGCTCGGATTAATTTTTTTTCTTTTTCTCAAAAAGAGTGCTAATATTTTTTACTGTCTGGTCTACATCACAGGCGGAGATGTTTTGCCACAAACCTGAAATTTGCGATCGTTAACGAAACAACTTGAACAATGTCGGCGAAAATCACTCCACGTAAAATAAATATTCCCGTTTTTTCTTAGTTTAAACAGAATTTTTTTTATATAATTTTTAAATTATACAAACAAATTTACATAACACAAATAAGGGATTAAAGAACAAGAGTAAGACTATTATATTAACTAGTCTCCCGTTTTGCTTGAAATAAATAATTTTAAGATATTAATTTGAAGCACCAAATTTTTACTTGTATTTGTGATACTAGGGTAATATATTTTGATTCAAATACTCAGTAGTTTAAAAAACACTTTCCTGGCAATTGACGAATATACTCGCATATGGCTTATACGATTTTGTATAAAACAAGATAGATTAAAAATGGAACAACACATTGATTTCAGCTAATAGTGAGAGTAAAGTAGCACAATAACAGTTAATAACACAAGTTATTAAAACGTCTAAGACGTAAGAAACATGAAAATGGTTTATTGGATTTCTAGAGATCCGTCTTCGATGACACTTAACGCATCCATTGCAAGAGAAAATTACACTATACCTCCCGAAACTAAAGCCTCATTGCGAATTTTATGCCATTCAATAGAGCGTGTTATTAATGTTATTTACGTTTTGATGTCTAGAAAACTTTAATAATTGCCACATGCTTTAATGAGATTTTTTTTAGCTCACCTGAGCACAAAGTGCTCATGTGAGCTATTGGTATCAATAGAGGCAGACCCTCCGTCGTCCGTCCATCCGTCAACAATTGATTCAAACGACTTCTTCTCAGAAACTTCTGGTCACATTTTGTTTTAATTCGGTCAAAAGCACCTATAGAACATTGCCTTTCAGATTTGTGTTTTTGGTTGCCATAGCTACCAAATGTGGGTCACAATGACCTACATAGTTAAAAACCTAAAAAATCTTCTTGTCCAAAACCACTTCACTGAGATAAAATCTGATGTGATATTTGGCATCTACGGCATCTTATATACCAAGTTTGTGAATTTCAATAATTTTTGTGAAAAATTAGGTTACGCGTTTTTGCATTTAATTTTTGTATATTGTAAATAGTACTTTTTACAAAAAGTACAATAATGAATAAATTTAGGTGAACTCTTTTTCCAAACATCATTTTCTTAAGTGAGGAAACATATGTTTGACAATTTTCATGAAATTCTGTAAAATACAAGTCGCTTTTTTCGGCCTTTTTCATTTTGAATTTAGCAACCCAAGGGTCGAGGGTTCAAATCCCAGTGGGGCCACTTTTTTTAATTTTTTTTATTTTCTGAATTTGTTTACTTACAATGGTGCATGGAAGAGATTTTATTAATTTTTACTTTTTAGTACAATTTTTTTTTTTTTTTTTTGAAATACATGTGATACTGCAACCCAAGGGTCGAGGGTTCTAATCCCAGTGGAGCCACTTTTTTTCTTTTTTCATAATTTTTATGACTTACAATGGTGCATGGAAGAAATTTTATAAATTTTTATTCTTTAGGTTGCCATAGCTACATTGACCTTAATAGTTGAAAACCTAAAAAAATTTCTTCTCTTAAACCACCTCACTGAGATAAAATCTAATGTGATATTTGGCATCTAAAGCATCTTATAAACCAAGTTTGTGAATTCCAACAATTTCGTGAAAAATAAGGTTACGTGTTTTTGCGTTTATTTTTTATACATTGTAAATAGTACTTTTTTACCAAAATTCTTATGTGAAGAAACATATGTTTAACAATTTTCATGAAATTCTGTAAAATGCAAGTCGCTTTTTTCGATTTTTTCTTTTTCAATTTTAGCAACCCAAGGGTCGAGGGTTCAAATCCCAGTGAGGCCACTTTTCTTATTATTATTATTTTTTTTAATTTCTTAATTTTATGCATGGAAGAGATGTTATGAATTTTTACTTTTTAGTGAATTATTATTTTTGAGATACATGTGATACTGATATGTAGATTTAGCTTAAACCTTGAATTTTTTTTGTTTTGTTTGTTTGTTTGTTTGTTTTTTTTTTTTTTTTTTTTGTTTTACAAAATCATTGTAATGTGACATTATTTAAATTAATTGAATAATTTTTTAAAAATAATTTGCAGTTGAATTTTACTATTTTTTTATTAAATATTTTAATTAATATGTCAAATCTGTAAAGTCTTAAATCCGGATCTGAAAATTGCTCATGTGAGCTTTTGTTATGGATAGGAACTCTGCCATCCATCCATACATCAAAAGACTTCTTCTCAGACACTACTGGTCACATTTCATTCATATTAGTCAATAGCACCTTTAGGCCATTGCCATTTTCATTTGTGTTTCTGGTCGCTTTGGCTACCAAAAGTAGGTCACAGTGACCTATATAGCTAAAAACCAAAACAATAAAAATAATGTTATCTGAAACCACTTCCATTGAGGCAACATGTTATGACTTAACCAGGTCTTATCAAGACATACCAGTTACATTTAAACTCAGGTAAGCAAATGAGGGCCACCTTGGGCCTCTTGTTTCTTTTTTGCTCATTACAAAAAAAAAAAAAAAAAAGATCGTAAACCATGAAGTATTAACAAATTAACAAATGCCCTCAATTGTTTCTACGTTCAATAACGCTTTCTAACACCGATAACATAAAATGGAATGGCGACAGTCCTCTCTAAACATGATAATGTAGTTTTATCTTGTTTTTTGTGTCTTTTGAGAGGGACCTGAAAGATCATCATCATTTCTCTTTGCTCTTTTTTTTACAATTTATTGTTGTATTAACTGTTTCATTATTCTGAAGAGGTAGACCTTCTGCCTCAAAAGCTTTCATTGTAGTTTCGAACCCGGTAGAGTTATACATAAGACTTTAAAATTTTAATTTTTTTTCTTGCCTTATGCTCAGGATTAAGAAGGCAGATTGCGACATGATGACATGGTGTCAGGACAATGTGTCCGGGTTTACTGGGGGTTTACTGACTCATTAAAGTCGCTCTGTGTGAGCGCGCAAGTATAAATGGCTATAAAACACATTTGCACATATTACCTTTACTCATTTACTCAAACCTGTTCTTCATTCTCGGTGATTAATAAAGCTTGCCTCAGGCTTATACCTTAAAAAATTCTGATGCGAAGATAAATAGCATTACACCCTACAGCAAATCTTCTTGTTTAATCTCAATTTTAACTTTAAAACTAACCATTTTACTTATGCCTTATTATTTTACGCCAACTGTAGATGTATCATTCCTGTAGGCCTTTCCTTCAAACAAATCTGTTCTTTATACGTTACGGTTTGTGTATTGGTCCTGGTACTAATTTGTCTGTAGGTGTATCATTTCTGTAGGCCTTTCCTTCAAACAAACCTGTTCTTTATACGTTACGGTTTGTGTATTGGCCCTGGTACTAATTTGTCTGTAGGTGTATCATTTCTGTAGGCCTTTCCATCAAACAAACCTGTTCTTTATACGTTACGGTTTGTGTAATGGCCCTGGTACTAATTTGTCTGTAGGTGTATCATTTCTGTAGGCCTTTCCATCAAACAAACCTGTTCTTTATACGTTACGGTTTGTGTAATGGCCCTGGTACTAATTTGTCTGTAGGTGTATCATTTCTGTAGGTCTTTACTATAGATGTAGATCATATTCAAAGGTCAAGGTCGTATCTGCAAAAGAAGACTGAAATTGTAAATTATCTTGAAAACTTTTTAACTTTTTGTATAGGCATGTAAATTAAAATATTGAAGGTATAGATATGACGATCGTTTTGATATATGGTTCAAGGTCATGCGTTCAAAAATCAAGGTCATAGCAGCATAAGAAGGCTGAAATTGTATAATATATGTATCTTGGTAAATATTAACTTTGTGTATAGGCTTGTTTATTAGAATATCGTTTGTATTGATATGAATTTCATTTGGATACATGGTTTAAAATCTTACGTACAATGGTCAAGGCCATAGCTGCATAAGAGAACTTAAATCGCTAATTTGCTTGAAAACTATTAAGATTTTGTTTATGCATGATATGTATATATATATATATATATATATATATATATATATATATATATATATATATATATATATATATATATATATATAATATATATATTTGTCAATATATCTTGAAAACTATTAATTTTTGGTATAAATATGTATATAAGAATATTGTAGGTATTGCTATGACGATCATTTTGATATATGGTACAAGGGCATATGTTTAAAGGTCAAGATCATAGCTCTATTTATACTAGTATATTGAAATTGTTAATCACTTGAAAACTATTAACTTTTTGTTTAGGCATGTATATTAGAATATTGCATATATTGATATGACGATCATTTTGATATATGGTTCAAGATAATAAGTTTAAAGACCAAGGACATTAATGATATTTGAATAAATATACTGAAATTGTTAATGATTTGGAAATTATTTATTGTATTTCAGTTACTACATGCATTAGAAGTTTTTTTAAATGAAATGTGATTCGATATTTCTAATAGAGTATTGTGGCAGTTTTTAACTTGAAAACTTGGAAAGTTTCTGTACTTAATATATTGTCTATTGCACTTCGCAAACAATTTTGGACATATCCTCAGGTGAGTGTTAAGATCCATGGACCTCTTGTCGTGATATTATTTATCCTGAGCACTCGTTTTGACAAAATAATCCAAGACAAAGATTCTCGCCAAAAGTCTTATCGGAATGACCTATCACGCATTCGTATCAATGTAAAAATAAATTATGTTATTCCTTTAAACGAAATTATTTTATAAATGAAATTATTAAGCATTGGGTTTGATTTTCATTCGGTCTAAATGAGAAATAAATGAATGGAAAAAAGTTCGCATTGCGTAATTTGCGAATCGCTGTATCAATAATTACATTTCAAAATCCCTATACCAAAGATAATGTTATACGTATTGATATATTAACTGTGCTATCCTTAAAAATGTCGTCAACATTTTACATCATTCAGTATACCGGGATAGGAATTAAACTATACTCGAACGTTATTCTAGCTTTTGAAATACAGGGACATTTATTATATTATATTGATTAAAATCGGTAATTACGACTCGTTTAATTTGTAGTATTAAACTGGTATTCACTTTCCAAAGACTCGAATGGAAATCCTGTCTCATCAGTCAAATGCTTAAGTATAAATCCAAATAAAGAGAAATAGCTTATTTTTCTCCACAAATCACTATTTTCAATCTTCTTTTTCTTTTTTGCGATCAATGTTGTCATCAATAAGGAAAATTAAGACACAACGGGCGATACATGATGTTCTCAATATTGACCTTTAACCTTTTTCAAGTGTCATGTTACCATGGCAAAACCTGATTCAAGTCGTTAGAATTAAATGATGAAAAAGTTATTGTTTCAGTTGTAATCGTTTCAGTTTTATATTGAAATAAGTATCTTAAATATTTAAATTACTAGAACGCTACTTATTTACTATAAAAAATTTAAAAAAAAATAAAAAAAGGAGAGAGGAGAGAGAGAGGGAATATAAACACCTTTTAATTATTATAAATACATACTTGATAAATAACATAACTTAGTGTTTAATTTAATTAAAATATAGGTTCTAGAAATGGTTCGGTAACTAAAATAATAATTTTAATTCAAAATTTAATGTAAATAATTTTGAAAAAATATTTATGTTATTAAAATGTTAAAAATAAATGAATGAATTATTTTTGTTAATAGCTATTTTTAAAAATTATTAAAAGTTAAATAACATGTATTGTATTTTACCAAAATAATAATTATTTCACGGTTCAATAATTTGTCTCTAATTTACCTTTAAAAACATATTCTAGATGTAAAACATAATGGAATCTTTTTTTTTTTTTTAAATAACAACAGTACCTTTAGTTGGGTCAATAATTTTTAGATTTAAAAGAAATATTTGAACCACAAAGTACTAAAACAGTGAAGAGAGCGGAACCTCTAAAGGAAATTTTATCATGTATTGAGTCTATTAAAAGTTAGCGGTTAATTAACTGTGAGAGCAAGCAGTGATGCAAACAATTTGTACTAAGTTTGATGTTAAAGTGATTAAGGTACTGGTTGTTTTATTACGAAATTAAACTACATATTTACCTCAGTAAAAACGATGAAAGAATCCAACAATGATAGGATGGCCATTTCATCATTCGACGTGGGTTGTTTTAGCAGAATTTTTTTGAAATAATAATAATAATAAAAAATAAATAAATTAATTAATTAATTAAGTAATATCATGAGACAATCCAGCCAGAAGACGTCACAAAACATTAGCCTTTGAACATGACGTATAATATAGTATAGTATAGTATAGTGTAGAGTAGTGTAGTGTTGTGTAGTGTAGTATAGTATAGTATAGTATATTATGGTATAGTATAGTATAGTATAGTATAGTATAGTATAGTATAGTATAGTATAGTATAGTATAGTAAGCGGGCTTTAGGAATACTCGAATCCAAATTAGATAGTCAATACTCAAAAGGTTTAATGAATGAGTTAGCTCCCCTAAGAACACCGTTTTCTTCCTGTTAAATAAAGGTTTAAATGAAAATTCGTGACTAGGGCTTGAAATACAATTACATGGTTTATTACTGATTATAAAACTCAGGGTGCTTGATTTTATGACGATATCGTCTAGTAGTGTGCTTTAAGTACTATTTAAATTCGTTTTATATATAACAATTAGTGGTAATTTTGAAATGTACATTTCAGACTAAATTAACTACAAATAAGACAAACAACGAATAATTAGCAGGGTATGTAGCTGTATTACGGAAGAGAAAAAAGGAAAACAGTTCACGAAAGAAGGGTGAGAAGAAGTTCCACAATTTCGATAAAAACTACGATCATCACAAGGACGCGATAGCGGAGAGGTTAAGACGTTAGCCTTAAAACTAAAGGCGTTTCACCGCTGTGGTTTTGATCCCCGCAAATGAGAAAGAGTTTTCCCTCCTGGCTGGCACGGTATTGTTATTAAGAACTGAATGGTCTTCGGCGTTTATCTGGTACATTGCGGGCGAGTGTAATAACAACGTTTACCCTGTAAAGGATCGCCATAAATGCGCACTTGTAAAATGCAGATAATAAATACATTTACGCACTACATGAACTTGTGTTAAGATTGTGACACGAATAGTTAAAAATTGCATAAATGACGTAAAACAACATTCAATCAACCAACAAACCAATCGATTATCCCTTGTTTTAATCATAAGAAGCCTCTTGTTCTAGTCTTTTTTATATCGACTTGTCACTACAAGTCTTAATACTCAAGATTTACTATTGACTAGACACTAAAGGTCTTAAGACGCTTCTGGTACCAGTGACAATACACCACGAGCGATAAGACGCCTCTTGTACTATTGACTAGTCACTAAAGGTCTTAAGACGCTTCTTGTACCATTGACAATACACCACGAGCGATAAGACGCCTCTTGTACTATTGACTAGTCACTAAAGGTCTTAAGACGCTTCTGGTACCAGTGACAATACACCACGAGCGATAAGACGCCTCTTGTACTATTGACTAGACACTAAAGGTCTTAAGACGCTTCTGGTACCAGTGACAATATACCACGAGCGATAAGACGCCTCTTGTACTATTGACTAGACACTAAAGGTCTTAAGACGCTTCTGGTACCAGTGACAATACACCACGAGCGATAAGACGCCTCTTGTACTATTGACTAGACACTAAAGGTCTTAAGACGCTTCTTGTACCAGTGACAATACACCACGAGCGATAAGACGCCTCTTGTACTATTGACTAGTCACTGCAAGTGATTAGACGCTTTTGATGAGATTGAATATGCAATTTATGGAAAAATTAGCCTTTCAAATTATATATATTTTTTTTAACTAACTAAGAGGACAAATGTTCGGATTTGTTAATTCAGTCTACATAAAGATAATAATGTTCGGTACGATTACTTCGAAAATCAATACAGTTCGACATTTTTAAAAAAGTTCTGCTATCGAAGGTCGCTAATATGCGCATAAAATAAACATGTTGTAAAAAACGGTGAAAGTCTGATTAATCTAATCAAATACTAAAAAAAAAAGAAAAGAAAAGAAAAAAGGGACAAAACATAAATCAATTTTCTATAAACCTAGAGACAATAAAAAGGAATAGTCGGTGAACGAATTAATTTAAATTTAACAATGTTGAAAATATCACTTAATTCGAAATTTCATTCCTAAAGATATTTGACATCTAGTCCTTAGCAATTTGAAAAAATTGTGTTTAAAAGCATAAAGCAATTATTTTTCTCCGTGTTTAATACGAATGTAACGTGATGCCACTATTAGATGATTTTTTTACGATTTGAATCGATCACACTTAATCTAAACATTTCTGTATAAGTGTAGGCTTCAAATTCTAGTAAATGATTAGAGATGACAGACCATTTCAGAATAGGTTTTAATGGAAAACTGTCTAAAAACGTTTCGTGCGATTGACTTTTAGACAAATAAAACTATTTTGTATATTGCATGGCTTATATTATATGTCAAGGTTTAATTCTTACACAAACTTCATGTTTTTATTTCGGTTGTCATAAATCTTTCAGGGTACATTTAACTTTTCAAATTTTGTAAAATCATTTGAAACCACGATAGTCAAATGTCTTAGATCCGTCATATTCATTTGTTTGGAATAGAATTACATATTAAAAACATTTAAAGGGAAAGCACATCAAAAAGTTTTTTGGTAATTTTAAGTTATAACTCTTAAAACAGAAACGGTATTAAACAGTTTGTGGTTTTATAAACCAAGTTGGTTCAAACACGAATCGAGGGAGCACTCTAAAGATCGTCATAAATCCGAACTACTGTCTGATTTAGGTTTACTGTCCCACTAGTTTTTAAAGATAACAGAGTTATGATTTTTTTCAGTATATGATACTTTGTTAAAAGATCATAAGATAACTACAAAAATGCTATTGTATGAAGATATCATCTGCCCTTGACAATGCATAGCAACGGGACTCCTAGAATAGTACCCCTTCGATATCTAAGTATAATTCATCGTGTGGGCCCCCTCCCAAACCAAATTGAGATGCTCCCCTTTGTTAAATAGGTGTTGTGTTTATTGTTGTCGTCGGATACAAAATAACTTGTTCGCAAGTAAAATAACGAAGTAGGCCACAAAGCGCTCGATAAATATTTTGAAGACAATTTTGAAGCCTTCAAAATTGATTAAGATCTATAGTGATTGATCAAATCGACCAAATCTTGTTCGATTTCTATTTTTTAATTGTTAATTGCATTTAAAATTAAAGATGTTTGAATTAAATAAACATTTTATTTGAAAACTGATATCTTGCCATCCTTCAGTGGTTTAGACGTTATCTACATAATGCTCCTTATACCAGGGATTTTGACATTATGAAAGATCAACGGTTTAACAAAGCAAGTAACGCATTCAAAACAAAATTTAAAGCGATCTAAAGGAAAGGTGTTGTTGTGCACAAAAAGCCAGTCCAAACAGCTTATAGCTTAATGCTATCGATATTCAGTAGCTAGTATATTAAGCTAAAATATCAACCTTCACTTTTCTTTGTTTTAATTTAGATGACTTCTTTGCACTCAAAAGTAAAACTAATTCAATCAATGTAACATAATGTAAAAACCCTTTCTATTTGATCTATACCATCTTTTTAAAGCTCTCATTTACAATAATTAAGGTATGATTTATTCATAATTAATCTAATTTCGTAATATGTGAAAACACATCAATATGTTGTAATTACAAAATATTCTTGAAATAGATATACATTACTTCCGGTGTATACATTACCGTTTTGACAAGTAAAATTTCCGTGACAGCAAAAGTTTCCCTTCTACAAAAGTATTTTATGGTAATCGCGGATACATATAATGATTTTCAATTAAGACTACACTCAAATAAACGAAAAATACCAAAGTTAATTCAAGTTAATTTAATTTTCAATGAAAGATTTTGCATAATTCATTGTCACAAACACATTGACTCAAAAACTAGTGATGTTTCTGATACCAGTCTTAAAGCAAAATATATCAAACACTGTTAATAATGTTACTAATTCGCCAATTAATTATACCGACAGATACTAAAAGTTCAAATCAGCTGCCAACTGCAGACGGACTGTTAATTTTTTAGAAATTTACGACATATCATCGATATTGTATAAGATTATTAATAATTATATGCATATTGTATTGACGTTAGTTAGATAGGAAATCAGATAACTGTATCGACCAACAATAGAAACACAGAATTATCTACAAATTTTAATTTCGGGAATTGCGTTGTGACATAAAAGATTATGACTATCTGTACGGTTTTTTACCCTTGTGTCAACTGTATTATATATTTAAAAAATGAATAGTTCAGTTGCTGTTAAAAATGCATGATGCTGAATAAATAACTAGTTAATCAATTTTTGTTCAGATTAAAAAAGCATAAATTTTCTATTACGGACCTTTCTCGAGGGAACACTATTGGACAACTTTTCTCGGGGGAACACTATTGAAGAACTGTTCTCGAAGAAAAGGTCCATAATTGATAAGTATTGTAGTTTGATCCCTTAATCAGCCTTGGAGAATTAGACTAAAATGTTCGTTTTTCGGATCCCCGTGCATCTCAACACTTAGGTTCGATTCCCGTTTCGGAAGATCCTAATGTGAAAAAAGTCGTTTGCTTGTCGAAAGTCATTAATTTTCCTGGGTACTTCAAGAACCATAGAACCATACCAGAATTTACCGCCTCGATATAAGTAAAAAGTCTTAACAGGGCGTAAAACACCATTAATCTTTTTCTCCACTCTATTTAATCATCAATATCTATCTATCTATCTATCTATATATAAATATATAATGATGCGTAGCTAAGTGTTTAATCGTCAATAAACAAATCTTGTAAAGCTTTATGGCTTGATAGACTTGCGCTTTTTGTTACAACAGTTGCTGTGTTGCTGTAAACAAAACAAGTAAAAAATGCACTTTACTCATAACTTTGATGTTTGTACTGATTTATATGTAACTTAATCATAAACATAGCAATAGACAGATACCAAAGGCAATAACTTTACTGAAGCACTTGTATAAATGTGTATGGGTTAATGTTTCTCTGCCAATCGAAAACTCGTTCTTTAAGATATAAATAATTGAAGATTTTGAGTATACCGTATCAATCATTCAGTTTTTTTTTTTCTTTTTTAAAATTTTGTCAAAATTAATTTTCGAGAACTTAAAAAAAACACATTTATTATTTTCAAGAAGGATTTTAAAAGTATAGATTTATACATATGAGATTTCAAATTTCAATCTTTTAAGCGATATCAAGATATTTCAGTTTAAATTAAACCACCCACTCAAAACATCTTTGTCTTTCGGAAAAAATAATAGATCTGTATTAAAACATCCGAGGATGTAATTCATTCTGTAATTAGACAAGTTGTCATATATTACATTTTTGAATTTTTCATACAGAATATAATTCAAAAATGTAAAATATGACAAGGGCTTAAACTTTCAGAAAGTGTTGCTAATCTTTAATTAGAGTAATTTGAACACACGCTTAGAGGTACATCTGTATTTTCATCTTCAGAACCGAAAATATTCAGATTAGTATACATTCGATCAATATAAAACTTTATCGCATATGCAATAGGTTTATCTCACTGAATTGGTGGTACGATATTTTTTCCGTATCGCACCCTGCGTGCCGCACGTGTAGCCTTTCTCAGTTGAACGGGGACTACTGTTTTTTTTAAATTGACAAGGGTCATAATTTTATGTAAAAAAATTATATGAAAATGGCAGAAAATACTTTTTATGATAAATAATATCATTTTTCTAAATTATGTATATATAAAGAGAAAAATCGATTTTTCGTTTCATCGCGTAGGTTCATTTTCTGCTGTGAGTGAAACGTTATTTGTTATTGTTGCGTGTCTTGTATTCATCCGCTAGCAAAATCTTGCCTCACAATAGTAGGAATTCCGATATTTTTTCGTAAATTATATGTGAGAAAAATAATCAATTACTTAATTGAGGTCGAAATAGGGAAATTCCGACCTCGTGGTCAGATTTTTTCATCTCAAACGGGGCTGTTCGATCTGAATTTCCCTTTTCGACCTCAAACTCGTAATAGATTCTCTTTATTTTGGTGAGGTTGTATAGCAACATAATGTTGTACCAAGCTTATCCCATTGGTAGTGTTAGCGATGCCATTGTATTACATGGAAAATATGTTCAATGATCAGTTTTAATTGTTCACTTCTTTTTATAAATTGATTTTTTTAAGTTAGAAGTAGTCCACTATATTATTTAGATTTTCAATCTCAAAACATTGATACATCTTTTAAGTCATAATGCGATTATGCAATTACATGTATTAGAAAATATGTGATTTCTTATCAAATTTGTTGTTCTTGTACCGAAGACCCCAAATTTACCCTGGTCACATGATCATGAGATATGCATATATGTTTTGATAAATAACATTTTTTGTATATGTATTTTTTTATTTTTACTTTATATTTATTTTTCTTATTGGTTTTTACGTGTTGCCCTTTATAATGGCCTTGTTGTTTTAATAATTCCACTTTACATTTTGTCATTATTTTAACTGACCAAAAGATGCATCAATATCACAGAATTTAAAAATAGCTGATGATCGTGTTGCTACGTTAATTTTTTCAGATCATTGATTTTCACAAGGCAGTTAAATAAGAAATCTGTTAAAAGACTCGTTTGTTAAAATATAAGAAATGTCATCAGTTTGCCTTTATGTTCAAGGTTTTCACAATTGTTGTGTAATATGAACTATTTGAGATTGTATCGTTATTGATTTACCATTTACGACTTACACGGCGAACTTAGAAAGGTTGAAAATAGTGATTTTTCCTAACTTGAGAAGAATAATCACATTTAATGCTGCGGGAATAAAGCTTTAAATTATTTTGTTAACCACAAAAGCAAAGTATATATATCGTGGCTGGGATTTGAACACTCGACCCTTGGGTTGCAGTATCACATGTATGTCAAAAAAAATAATAACACTAAAAAGTAAAAATTCATAAAATCTCTTCCATGCACCATTGTAAGTAAACAAATTCAGAAAATTAAAAAAAAAAAAAAAAAAAAAAGAAAATTAAAAAAAAGTGGCCCCACTGGGATTTGAACCCCGACCCTTAGGTTGCTAGAATTGAAAATGAAAAAGGCCGAAAAAAGCGACTTGTATTTTACAGAATTTCATGAAAATTGTCAAACATATGTTTCTTCACATAAGAAAATGATGTTTGGAAAAAGAGTTCACCTAAATTTATTCATTATTGTACTTTTTGTAAAAAAGTACTATTTACAATAAACAAAATTTAAACGCAAAAACGCGTAACCTTATTTTTCACAAAAATTATTGAAATTCACAAACTTGGTATATAAGATGCCGTAGATGCCAAATATCACATCAGATTTTATCTCAGTAAAGTGGCTTTGGAGAAGAAGATTTTTTTTAGGTTTTTAACTATGTAAGTCATTGTGACCCACATTTGGTAGCTATGGCAACCAAAAACACAAATCTGAAAGGCAATGTTCTATAGGTGCTTTTGACCAAGTTTAAACAAAATGTGACCAGAAGTTTTTGAGAAGAAGTCGTTTGAAGCAATTGTTGACGGATGGACGGACGACGGAGGGTCTGCCTCTATTGATACCAATAGCTCACATGAGCACTTTGTGCTCAGGTGAGCTAAAAAAAAATCTCATTAAAGCATGTGGCAATTATTTAAGTTTTCTAGACATCAAAACGTTAATAACATTAATAAAACGCTCTATTGAATGGCATAAAATTCGCAATGAGGCTTTAGTTTCGGGAGGTATAGTGTAAATTTTTCTTGCAATGGATGCGTTAAGTGTCATCGAAGACGGATATCTAGAAATCCAGTAAACCATTTTCATATTTCTTACGTCTTAGACGTTTTATTTACTTGTGTTATTAACTGTTATTGTGCTACTTTACTCTCACTATTAGCTGAAATCAATGTGTTGTTCCATTTTTAATCTATCTTGTTTTATACAAATTCGTATGAGCCATATGCGAGTATATTCGTCAATTTAACATTGCCGGAAAGTGTTTTTAAAACTACTGAGTATTTGAATCAAAATATATTACCCTAGTATCACAAATACAAGTAGAAATTTGGTGTTTCAAATCAATATCTTAAAATTATTTATTTCAAGCGAAACGGGAGACTAGTTAATATAAGAGTCTTATTCTTGTTCTTGAATCCCTTATTTGTGTAATGTAAATTTGTTTGTATAATTTAAAAATTATATATAAATACTGTTTAAACTAAGAAAAAACGGGAATATTTATTTTACGTGGAGTGATTTCGCCGACATTGTTCAAGTTGTTTCGTTAACGATCGCGAATTTCAGGTTTGTGGCGAAACATCTCCGCCTGTGACGTAGACCAGACGGCTAAAAAATATTAGCACTCTTTTTGAAGAAAAAGAAAACAAATTAAGCCGACCGGTTAAGTCGATACGGGATACATCTCATATGAGAGTGTAGTAGAATGTAAAGGTGTTTTACGCCCTTATCAAGATTTTTTTACTTGTATGGAGGCTGTTAGATCTACTTTTAAATTGCATTATTTCATTCAATTCCGAAAGTAGCACATGACTGATCCGGGATGGAGAAAGAATCCAGAAAGTCTCGAGAAAAACACCGATCTATGGCAAGCTAACTGACACACGTTCTTAAACTTGGATTTGCTCGAGCGGGTTTCGAACCCAGGCGGCTTAAGCGTACGTTTTAGATCATTCGGGACCAGATCCCATTTTATCGCTGAGATTTTGTAACTGGTAAAGTAAATGTTTTTCTGTTGTAAATCCCAAAAAACCATAAATCGGTGATTTTCATTTTTAGTCGTTCAATTTTCTTTATGTGTTAACACAAATACTCGTAATCTCTCTCTGAAGGCTTACCTGGTGTTTACCAGCGCACAATCAAGGTATATTGTGTTATAAATCTGCACTTAAAGAATCCGACACCTTATACATGTACATTGATAAAGATATAAAAAAATATCAGATCCGCTGCGATATTACTTTTATAATACATTTATTTTTGTGACAATAGATTTATGGTTAAAAATAAACCCATTTTTATCCTGCTTTTAGATTTTATATTAGTACCTGTATCACTGATAATGGCTTTATTATCACGTTCATTTTTAAAAACATATGTTTGACATTAAAATCAATTTTAGCAGACTCCACCCATTCATTGAGTTAAGAGAAGTAATAATGTTTAAAAACCAAATCATAACTTTTACATTACGCAGATACGGATGACTGATGAAACCACATAACCTGTATGTAGAAAACCACAACTTTCAGAAAACGAATTGATCAGCTTTTTCACGCTAAATACTGACAAAGTGGGATACGAACCCAAGTACAAGAAGCTGCTCATTTTTACGCGCGTGTTTTTAATCAATGAGCTACCGATTACCTCCCTATCTCCTGTGCGCGAAGAAGATATTATGATTTAATTTAAACCTAATTGGCATAATTACATCTATTTGATAAAGTCACAATAAATTGATGTAAGGAACATTTCAAACAAAAAGGAATTTTAAATTAACGAAAGTTATCAAAAAATATAAAAACCAGTATCTATCACATTTCTTTTATTATCAAATCCCATAGATACTTTAAAATTGTTGGATAGAATTCCCCATGATGTTGAAATTGACTATAATTTTTTTAAAATTGTTTCTTGTTTAAAAAATCTTTTAAAACACTATGAATACCTCCAATCAAATCGGACATGGTTTACATCTTTAGTAATTTTGTTATTGTAAGTGGTATTGGCGTTTAATTTTGCATCGCCATTTTTCAGCTACATGTTTATTTGCGAATAAGAGCAAAGTTATTAATTAAAAAGTCGGCTCCACTGGGATTTGAACCCTCGACCCTTGGGTTGCAGTATCACATGTATTTCAAAAAAAAAAAAAAATAATAATAATAATAATTACACCAGAAAAGTAAAAATTCATAAAATCTCTTCCATGCACCATTGTAAGTAAACAAATTCATGCCGTATATAATTGGTATATAAGATCCCGTAGATGCCAAATATCACATCAGGTTTTATCTCAGTGAAGTGGTTTTGGAGAAGAAGATTTTTTTTTAGGTTTTTAATTATGTAGGTCATTGTGACCCAAATATGGTAGCTATGGCAACTAAAAACACAAATCTAAAAGGCAATGTTCGATAGATGCTTTTGACCAAGTTTAAACAAAATGGACCAGAAGTTTCTGAGAAGAAGTCTTTTGAAGCAATTGTTGACGGACGACGGACGACGGAGGGTCTGCCTCTATTGATACCAATAGCTCACATAAGCACTTTGTGTTCAGGTGAGCTAAAAATAACATTCCTAGGACTTAAAATACTATAAGTCCTTCTCCTCCGACATTGTTTGTTATAAAAGTTGATTTACCATCATTACTCATCTTATCATGGGTACAAGTGTACCTACGTTTGCATACAAAACAATAAATGACAGGTTTTGTTTTTATATTTTGTGGGGGCTGATATAATATGGGATGATAACAAAATTCCTTGTTAAGCCGTAAACCGTTAAAAAGATATTCCAGCTATTATAATGCTTTCTAAAAATGATACCTCGTTATCCAAAACAGGAACTCATTAAGAAAAAAGACGTAAAGGCAATGTCATTTTAAACTTTACTTGGAATGACAGCAAACGGGATAGCCGTGTCAAAGTAATTTAATATATATATATATATATATATATATATATATATATATATATATATATATATATATATATATATATATATATATTACCTTACCCAACTACAATGAAAGATGACGTCGAAAAGATAATATCTCTGAACAAGTAACGCACATAGTGTTTTAGTACAATGAAAACTAAACTAGCTCTAATTTTTGAAATTCATTTATTTTAAGATTTTTAGCGTTTTTATTTTTTTTTAAATAAATTAACAAAATTAAGAAACATTTGCTGAGGAAGAAGAAGAAAAAGAAGAAGATAGTAGAATGTTTCATTATCGGTTTTAGGTTTTTTATGAAGTAGTCTTACATATTAAAAGAAATATGTCATTGTTTGTTGAGATAAGTCATATTAAATATCAAATAGTACTAGTAATTTTAGACAATTATTTAGACGATGTTGTTGGTGACCAAGATTTTATTCATGCATCCGAAAATTCTTGTTGTATATATGAACAAGAACAAAACTTAAACGCAATTATACGAAAAGTAAAAAAATTTAAAAATAAGCATTGCAAACGTTTATGAACACCAAAGCAACCATAAATGGCTAATTGTATCCAAAATTTCTTTAACATAACCGCAAGTGATTTTTTTTAAAAATTTTGCTACAACTTGTGCACCAAGTAGGATTAATTAAAACATGTTACGATGTTTAGCGAGACTATAATTTGATAGAGAAGACATTTAAAAAGAGTTTTTAATTGTACTAAACCCCTGCTTATCATAAAGCATGGAGTCTCAAATATTTTTAAAACACATAGCCTCAGAGATCAAGTGGCAATGCTGCTTTTCTGCCTTCTGTTTCTAAACTGACTGCTATTTAAAACCTACTGGAAATGGTTTTGTTTTGTTTTTTTTCTGCACTTCTTTTGTAAAAAAAGTTTTATTACAGTATTATCTTTCTTTCTTTGATAGTATTTCAAGAAAAGAAATAAAAACGAAATTAACGCATATCGATTGAGACATAAAATAGTTAAATTTTTTTTTCGAAAAAAAATTGATTTATTTGATTGATAATGCCAGCAAAGATTGACATATCAAATCTATCACAAAACAAACTGACTTATCGTCTAACTAGTTCATTGTTATTGGCTAATAATTACTTTCATTACGCAACAATGAATCTTCCGCAATCTCCTTTAACACCAAAGTGTTGAAAAGACAGTATCAATCATCAAAAATCGATTGGTTCTTTTTCGTAGACTACAAACTTATAACTCTGCTTTATGTTTTCTATTGCCAATCAATAGACTGTCTTTTTCTATTTAAATCTGTACCTAACTCGGTTACAGACTGCACACTCCAAAAAGTGTCCCCACTTCTATTATGTTGGTCATCGCAAGCAAAATAAAATCTGATCTTGGAAGGGTTTATATCGTCAGCATATATTGTTCTATGTAGTTTTGTATTTTTTCTCGAAAATGACATGAGTACAATTGACTACAAATTTTGTCGCTAACAACAAAAGCTATCTTTAAATATTAGAAAGGAATTTGCCTATGCAACATGTAATGGAGAACATCCAAAGCAACCAAAAAGAAAGAACAAGAAAATGATGAAAACAGCTGAACATGAATATTAAAACCACTATTACGTAACTCCCAACTTAAAATGAGCATTATAGTAAATCTCCTTTGGTGAGACATGGTATTATCAAGAGAGCGTATTTTCACAACCAGAAGTCATTACAGGTGCCGTAGAATATTTTATAAAGCAAAATTTTCAATTTTTTATATTTTATCTATATAAAGGCAAATAACTTCAAAATCTGAAACGAAATACCCCCTCGGTCAAGAAAACTTTTTTTCAAATTGTATATTTGATTCGCAACATCGTTGTCAATTTCGTTCAAAACAAGAAACATTTATATCCGCGAAAAATAGTTTCTACGCTCTAGTTACACTGTAGTAAGAAATGTTTTATCCCATATCTCTACTTATTGAAGAGACTTTTAATATTATAACATTATTTAGAATAAATCGTCCTCTAAGGTATTGTAAGGGTGCACATGGTGCTTCTAAAACAAACTACATTAAAGAGGAAATCTCGGATACAAATGATGAAAACTTCAAAGACAATATATTAACGCTCTAAATCCAGTTTCAAGATTTTGCAACTTATAAACTCAAATAGATTATCAGAATTGTTTAGAATGTAAGAAACTTGATGAAGCTGTCTTGTCCTGCATATCTGAAGATAACAGCAATATAAATCTTGAATATAATTTAACACTTATCTTGAATGCAAAAGATCACAACAATGATATTTTTTATGATTTTTGTTGATGTTTTTCCAAATTGTTCAGATTATATGAAAACGTTTTTGATGTTACAGAAAATGGCTATTGAACAGCATCTAAAGGGTAGACGCTCGCACAAGGATAATATTAGTCTTTGTCTGACACTGTGGTGCAAATCTCCAAATGGCTATACTGAAGTACGAAACAGCAAATTTATCAAGTTTCCTTCTGAAAAATACTTCAGAAATATAATAACAAATAACTATGTTAAGGAAGATGCTATTATTAACAAAGATATGCTTCAGTGGATGTTTAGTGAAGAAAAATTACAAGACATTCTCCCAGAAGGATATGAAGGTGGTCTAATTGTGGATGAGATGTCTATTCAACCAGAACTACAGTTGAAAGAATGTTGAAAAAGAACTTGTAGGTTTCACTGAATTAACTTCGAGTCAATTGATTTTTATCAGATAAAGCCAAATAAAACAAATTAAACTGGCTACTCAAGCTTTACAATTTGTTTTCTTGGGTTTCACACGTTTTCGGTTACCTTTTGCCCTTTTCCATTCACAAACTACTTCTGGTCATGAACTTTACCTGTTAATATGAAATGCAGTTAACATGTTGTTATTAATTTCTAGATTTAAAATACAACATATAGGTATTGATGGTGCCCACACAAACAGAGTTTATTTAAGTAACTTTTACCAGACTTCAGTATCATAAACCCTATCATCTGTGTTTTTAATAACATTTATAGTTTAAATTCAAAAATGTTTTTTTCATTGATTTTTCACTTAAAAACATAAGAAAAAAATTAAAAAGGGATGATTCGTCACACTGTAAAATACATCTAAAGCTTGGATTACATTTCATAGAGTGAATACACTTTCAGTCAGTATATTTATGGGATATCTCAACTCCCTGTTCATCAAAAATTAAACCAAGAACACTTTTTGAATAAATCGGAAAAAAATGAGAAACCATTTGCAAGGTGTTCTCAATTACAAAATGCTTCATCTAATGGAATTGTATCATATAAGTTTAGGAAATAAAATTCTTCTGTAGAGCTTATCATAAATACAAGTGAAATCTCAGGGATGCCAGACCAATAACAAATTCAAGTGAAGACAGATTCAGAGAAAACCATTATATGTTGGATATATTTGTGGAGTGGGAGAGAGAAAAATAATAATAAAAACAGAAACAAAGAAAAACACCTAATTTCACTTCAAACTTAGACAGGGCATAGTAGGCAGCAATTAAGGTTTTGAGAAACCGTGTAAACTTAAATTCTGGAAATGTATCTATCAAACCAAAAATCCTGTAAACCCTTACAATAAACTCCCGGCGTAGAAACCTTGTTATAAAACTCAACTCAGATTAAGTCAAAAAAGTTTCTCTCTTTTTTTTTAAATTTTTTTAGGGAAATTGCAATGAATTTTTTTCAAAGAAAAACATTCTATTTAATTTAAAACTAAGTTATCTTTGAAAAATTCTGATACTTACTAAACAATAGACCAAAACAGATTACATATATCATGACAAACCAATACTTATCCTAGTTCTTTAGATTTTTGCTGTAAAAAAAACAGCAAACAATATCTTTTCAAATCTTTATTCTTTTTTCTGATTAGGAGCGAGCAGAGGGTATGATAAGAAGGGAAAAACATTTATTTTATTTTAAATGAAAATTCGGAATATTTCTAAAGCAAGCAAAGGATTTTTAAACGGTTATTATTCACAAAATAAAGACAAGAAATTACAAATTCTGTGGCAAATATTAATTTTCATTTTTCAAAATTTCAAATGCAGGTGAGTTAAAAGAACTAGGAATCTAAATGACAGTCTCGTTTGCTTGTTTTAAAAACACATTGGACAAGTATATGACTCTTCGACATTCGACTACTTTCTCCATTCGTTGTATTATATCAACACAGTCTCTGTGATACCATAAAAGCATGACATTTATTCTTGATTGGTTATATATTTTTAACAACAAATTCCACATTTATCCTCATCTGACTGCTCATCATATGTTTTCGTTATCTTTTTTGTCTTTCCTTTGCCTGTACCCTTTACTTCTTCTTTCCTTTTTTTTCTTTTCTTTTCTTTTTTTTTTTTTTGCTCTCACACAACTGAGTTGTTACATTTTCAGGTTGAACAGGTCGTACAAGTCCAGGTTCAGAGTAAGAAATAGATGTATGAATACGCTGATTTGAAGTTACTGGTAAATCAGTATTAGGTAAATTTTTAGCATTTAGAAAATGGGTAACTTTTGCATTAACAATTTCTTCTTTTTTCTATTTGGGAAACTTATCTTGTAATCATTACAGATTAATAACTAGTCTTTTAGAGAAAAACAAGTTTTTCAAAAAATATTTTTCTGTTTTTTTTATGTCTTCTCAATAACTTTTTTCTCTGGTCTTTTCTGTTTTCCTTTTTAAGGAAAGCCAGGTTATCTCGTCAAAATTGACAGGCATATCTTTGAAATAAAGTAACAATTAATTCGAATAAAGTAAGGTGACTCTCACAATTTGTTACCAAACTTTGCAGCAGTTGACTAATGTCATCCTGGCAGTTTTCAATTTCTGAAAATTATGTGAACTTACAATACATGAAATCAAGAACTGATATAATTCAGAGTTATTTATTAGAACTTCTTTAACATTTTTAAAAGGATGGTTTCTTAAGGTCACTAATTTTGTGTCAACTTTGCACGGCATTTTTGTTCTAAGTTTTTTCAAAGTTTTTTCAAGTTTCATTAGATATGTTGCAAAGGCTTTCATTTTGAATTTGCTTTCTTTAAATTTTTTTTTTTGAAAAGTTGTTTTAAGTTTCATTAGATATGTTGCAAAGATTTCATTTTGAATTTGATTTCTTCTAAACTACCAGCATCATTATCAGTCTTGAAGCAAATTATTATATTAGCAACAGAGCGAATTGAAAATTTCTATTTGACATTGATATATTTTAATATCTGCTTCTTTTCCCTTCACAAAAAAAGATTTTTTAAATTTTCTTAGATAAGTTTTACTTCAGTTTGGCACTTACATACTTATTTCCCTTTATCCTGCAAGACCAAGGTCATTATGGAAAGAAAGAAAGAGGAAGTTTGTTGTAAAGGCATGTGAGCGGATAACTTTTGAATGAAGTATCGTTCTAGGAAAAAGATTAATGAATTCTAAATGAACTCTAAATGATGTTTCTTTATTTTTCTTGTTTGTATGCTTTTACAGGTTTAATGACAGTATTTTAAAGTCACTTGAACTAATATATGGATTAAATTTCACAAAGAATTTTTTGTTCCTATGAAAAACCATCTTCTCCCTCGAGAAAAATATTAAGACTTGTGTCTTTCATAATTGAAATTTGTTCATGAAACCAATCATCATAAAATCTGTATTGTGCAAAAAAGTTTGATTGAATTGAATCTGCTGAAATGTCTTCAAATTGAAGCAAAAACACGTTCTTAAGCATCTTTAGACATTACAGCAGAATTTTTTTTCCATCCAGAGTCTGAAAAAAATCTGAATCATTACAAAAATAATCACTTCTTTTTGATGAATTATCAGACGTTGATATATTTAGAAATATGTCTATGGAAAAAAGTCAAAAATCACCTTTTTTACCTACTAAAGAGATGGGTAAATTTTATATACAAAATTGGGGGAAATTTTGCAGTAAGTTTATTGAAATTAACAATATAAGTCCATCCATTGATATAGCTCTGCTAACAGCCACTCCTAACTGGCATGGTTGGTTAAGGTGTTGACTGTGAACTACCAAGGAGCAGTTTAATTGGTAACTGGAGGCGTTTTGCTACTTTCGATTTTGTTTGCAGGGTCATACACAGTAAAAGTAGTAAGTACAATATTTATAGCAGGAATTTCGTCGGTAATTGGAAATTTAAAATTGATACTTCATCAATGATAAGCATGTCAACATTTTCAATGTTGGGTTTAGCAGTACTTTATATATCATCAGTTCTAACTAGATGTAATTTTTCTTAATTAGGCCATCAACCATCTTGAATACCACTCCATTTGTAAAGTGTTTGGCCACTGTAGCTAATGTATTGTGTTGCAGCAAATTCTAGTGGAGCAATGAATAGAAACATGTTTTTATTTTTATTTCTAAGATAGTTAATTATTTTATCACCAAATATGTTTTGCCAGTACCAGATTGACCAGTAGATTATAAATTATGACCAGAAAAGGCTACATTAAAAGCCAGTTGTTGAACTTCATACATTTCGCAATAAAACACTGCCATACTACTTGAACAGATAAAACTTTTGTTAGAATAGAAGATTTAAAGAAATCAATTTCATTCTAGCAGACCATTTTTTAATTTATAATTACTGCCACGTTTTTCCGCGAAACTTCTCCAGAACCTCGGGTTTATGAATAAGGTCCATACAACTATTAATAACTCTGTGAAATTGACTTCGTGGGGATTAAATTTCGCTATTTTCATGGATTATTAAAAAACACGAAATTAAATGATATTAAAATTTTTAATTGTCCCGATAAGATATTCTTTCACAAAATATAATTCGAAGAAATTTCCTTCCAACAGTTTTTTGAATGAAAAAAAAAGAAAACAAACACGATATTAAAACCCCACAAAAATGCATGATTCTAAAGTAATTAAAATCACAAACATGTTTCATTTTTTTCGTGTCTGTCTGTATCTTTTTTCATTTGTCAATGCATCTTGTTCACAATTTGTCCTTTTTTTTTTACTTAAAAAGGCGTTTTGGGAATATTTTAGTGCCTACTTGCAAAAGATTATTGATAAATTTTATAACATATAACTATTAAATGAAATCAAATAGACTACAACTTTATTGCTTAACAAACAACTTGCTCTCCTTTCTATCAATGATCATTCTTGGGCTTATAACTTGTTCATTATGTAACAAGGAAAGTCGATCTGCGGCAATCTCCTTATGTGATAAAATGTTAATCCAAATTGGATTTTTGAACGTTTTTATATTTCTTTAGAGCAAAGCACACTTGTATAACAATAAAATAAATTTTTCAACAAAACAAACGTAAAAACAACAAACATGTCTATAGTATATATCATAAAGAATACAATTTTTTGGCAACGAATTCAAAAAAGATCAAATAAAATAAATGAATTCATAAATACAAAATGTAAATAAAATAAAACAAAATAATGTTTAATCATGTATAGAAACTCCCGTTATTTTTATTATTTATATTATTCAGTGATTCTATTTTCAACACCCCGTTTCATTGAAGTAATATTACTACTTCCCATACTTATGTAGTATCTGTTTTACAGTCATTACGGCATGGTAAAACTTGTTCCCACTAACGATACTTTCTGCAACGAAGCAAGCTACTAATAATTAAATTGTTGACTCGGAGATATTGCAAGCCTCTGTTAATCAAAGGTACTAACAACTAAATTGTTGACTCGGAGATATTGCAAGCCTCTATTATTCAAAATTTAAAAAGTTTTATCGCCATCATCACAATATTCATGATAACATGAAGTTGCTGCGTTTAAACTTAAATTAGATATATTAGACGTCCCAAAGTTTCATGTTCCTTTAAGTCTCAATTTTGATTTTGCACGTGACAGATTCACCTACTTAGCCAGGAGGTAATTTCCTTCTGGAGAACCCGACCTTACTTCAATGATGGAGGTTCACGTAAGTAATTCATTGGCCATTTTTTTTATAGTTTTTAGTTTGGTTTTAGTATTGTGATTTCAACATAGACTGGTCTGTTGTTTGCGTTATATTTGTTGCCATTCATAATTAATTATAAATGGACAGATAATAACGTGTTAACATTACTAAGAAACGAAGTCAAAAACTTGTAACATTAATGGATTAAAATTAATAGAAATACACAATACGAACAAGTAAAGACAAAGATGTATTGCAGCAACAAGGAAAAGAAACACACACACACTGATAAGAAAGACAATAAACAGCACTCGATAAAAAATATGTATTTTTTTTTACTTTATTACGTAACGACGATATGCCGGCGATTTTTATCCAGCAGTAAAATGTAAAGGAGGCATTACACATCATCCAACATCGATTGATGCTTCAAATCGTCTTTATTAGTAATGATTTAATTATCTGGCTCTGTCTGTTGTTTTAAGGATAGATCTGAAGTAGTCACAAATCATTCATGAGTGTTTTGTTTATATTCCAGTCTTTATTTCGCATTTAATTAATTCTGTGTGCCCTATCGTGCTTCCATATCTGTGTAGTTATATGCGTATCAACAAATGTAAAATACTAACGACATTGTTATTGTATAAACTCTGTTGTTACGTTTCGGTAAATTAGCAGATAAGTTTTGAACATCACCTAACAAGATAAATATGGTGTAACTACAGCTATAAATATACAGTTTTAAATAATTATGCGATTGCTTGTCGATGAATAACATTTGTTTGACAAAAACATTTCGCTACGGTAATTAAGTTTATAGAATGCTCTGTAAGCAACGTTTGGTTCAATTTTCAATAAGTCAGACCGAGATTTGACATTGTCAGTCTCTGTAATTTGTTATTTTGTCTGAATTTGTAGAATGTTTGCTCTGTAAGCAATGTGTGGTTCAATTTTCAATAAGTTAGACCGAGATTTGACAGGTCTTTGATGGTAGAAAATTTGAGTTATCTGGAGAAAATCACTGACCTTCGTATGGTGAAATGATAAATTTTTTTTTGCAACAGTATTTACGAGTGGAATTCTAACTTTATCGTTGGAAGGCTACATCCAGTTTGCGCGAGCTTGAGAACATTTCCAGTGTTATTGAAAAGGGCAATTCATTTCAGCTCGAATGATACAATGCGCGAAAATAGGAAATGCGTAGTCTCCGAGTCGCCTAGTTAGAATATCACTGTTCAAGGGCTTTGAGACTTAAACATAGATTTCTATAGTTTTCTATTATAAATTGCAATGTAAATAAGTAACAATTTCTTCAATTTTAGTTTTTTTTAAAATTTATTTTTATATTGTTTAGTATGACAAATACATGTTTTCAGTTACGAATTTCTCTTGTTTTGCAATGATAATTACAATATTTCTTTACATTTTCTTTTTTTTTTTCTTGTTGTGTCGCAGACTGTTCTTCTGTTTGTTACATTATATTTGTTGTATTCGTTCTGTTGCAAAAACACCCTATCCATGTTTCACTTTCTATTTGCGATTTATTATCGTTTTAAAGTGTAAAACTAATCATTTCAATTCTTGAATGATTACAATGAATAGTTTACCGTCTATGGATTCAATTTTACAGTTGAACCTACGAGTATTGATTTTTATATTTTATTTGTTTTTTGTCGTTGTTGGATCTAGTGCGATGCTGATCGTTGTTTGTATAATGAATTAATAACATGTTATAAGCTAATTGATGTCATACAATTGAGCTAAATTACCTTGGAACTATTTTATTAATGTTTGTCCAATTTTGAGTAATTGCTGACAAAAGATTCTATTATTTACGACACTGTTCTCCGTTTGTCATTAATCATTCTTTGCCCTTACTTTGATTCCGTTTTAATGATGTTGATGCTGTATAATAGCACTTTTATCATGTATTCTATTACATTTTATTACGTAATTTACCATAGTTAGTTTCATCAATAAAGTAATGCGAACTTGGGAGTATGTTTGCATGTACCAATATCCCGATTTTGCACAAACAAGTTCATCGAGTTAAAAACAATTATAATATCTTCCGATTTTGGTAAAATCAATTAGTTGAAATTTTAGAGAATATAAAAATCATCAATTTGTTCTAGATGTGCAACCTTGTCAAATTAAAAATGTCAAACGACAGCCAACAACAATGTCCTGAGGTTAACGAAGAAGAAAAAAAAAGAAATAGAAGAAGAGAAGAAGAAGAAAAGAAGAAATATATCGGTAAAATTACGGACTATGCTTGATTTTAAATCCAAATAAACCAAAGATGGCTGTAATCACTGACCTTTAGGTTTCATTTATTCATTTTGTCATTAAGTGTTATAAAATTAATTTTTAATCTCGATATTGCAAAAAAAAAAAAAAAAAAAAAAATAATAATAAATAAATAAATAAATAAATATTTTTGCTTTGTTAGAAACGTACAAATCAATGACAATTAAGTAATGATAAAAATTATGACATAATACTGGAAATATAATTTTTTCTGTTTGTGAAAAATACGAAAATTTACCTCTTATGATCGGATCGTGTGTAGGATTTGATCCACGATATAAATCACTCAATCATAGAGGTTCTCTAAGTAATTATTATTATTTAGAATTATCAAACCGTGTGCGTATTTCGTTTGCTTTTATATAATCTTCGAGTTTGAAAGTTCTATTTATTATTGTCATAGAGCTTATTTAAATGTTTTTAACTATCAAAAGAATTTTCGAATGTTTAGACGATTAACTTTTAAATTTTTTTTATGAACTTATTATAAATTACAGAGGTTTTTTTCAGTAAGCGTTTATACAAAAATGTTCTATTGTAAATTGATCTTACTTGATTAACCTTTTACCTAATTAGAACGTGTTATTTAATGGAACCCAAACTATTAGTTATCAAATAGATCTTTAAAATTGACATTTTTGATGTTACATCTTAAAGAAATAATTGTCCATATCCGTTTTTTCAGTACCAGAAAACAGTAATAAGGTTTCTTAGAATGAATAATTATAAATATTATCTAGTCACAATTCACAATTGTGACTACATGATTTTATAAAGATTTATTACCGATAATTTTTGGCATTATTAAAAGTTAAGTGGTAGTTTTCAATAAAGACCGTTTGCAAAAAGCGACATTTTCAGTTAATAACCGTCGCATCAACACATAACATGACAACACGCACTGTTTGATTTGATTTGGTTTAATGGTGTTTAACGTTCCAGTCAACAATATTTCACTAAAATTGAGACGTCACCAGCTATAGGTAAAGTGGTCAGAAATTTCGACCTTCCCAGTGTGCAGAGATTGTTATTTAACGTGCCACGCCAGCCGTTGGTTTTTAAGGTCTTCTCAGAGAACCCCTTAACTTTCATTTCTAAACGCCGAATGCTTGGCGAAAGAAGAGTCAATACCAACTTTCAACTCTTGCAATTGGTCAGGCCAGACCTGGGTTCGACCCCCCAACCTCCCAAATGCGTAGCGAGCATTTTACTAACTGAGCTACCGTAGTGGTTACAACACGAACGAAGAACAAGAACAAGTTACATAATATATGCTAAATGTTGTAAATGCGGTGGTTTTTTGCTGGTAATTTCTTAAGCATTTAAGTTTGCAATAACGTTATATCATGGTTTTTTGTAAGGCTTAGAGTTGAACTGAAATTTATATATACTTCGATGATAAAAAAAAATAAAAATAAAAAATAATAAAACAGTGAGAAAAACTTTTTTTTTTTTTTTTTTTGGGGGGGGGGGGGTCTATAAGAAGATTTTGTTTTGAAATGCTTTATTATGCTTATGAAAATAAAACACAATCATACCAGTCTTTGTCCCAAAAAACAAGGTAAAAACTCCGAAAACTGGCAAATTTGTAATACACTTGAACTTGCATCAAGGAAGTGAGGCCGGGTGCTCCGGAAGGGTAAGCACCTCCTATCTAGCTAGCTACACCCGTCACGTGCAAGTCAACATTGGGAATGAAAGGAACAAGGAACTATGGTACGACTAATATATCCAGTATAATTTTGAAAACAGTGACTACTTGCTTATCAACAATATTGAGATGACGGCCATAAAATATTTGAGGGCCTTGGTTAGCCTACGCTTGCAATATTCTTGCGCCCATAGTGGGAACAAGCTCTACCATAACTTATTAACTGTGAAACATATACATCATACGCAGGAGAAGCAGGAATATTACTGCAAAAAATCGGGAAGCTGACAATAGAAAAAATTAAGTCATCATGTTTGTCGTATAGCTTCAGATGTAACCTTTCATGGGTGTCATAATTAAGGTATTAGTCCAAATTCATTGAAAAAGCGAGTGTATGTCAGTCCTAAATATCTATTTATTAATTTATCCAAACGTTAATCTCAAATTTTAATTACTTTTTCAACATTTAATGTTGGAATGTTGAAATAGTAACTACCTTCAGATACGGCTTAAGACATAGTAATTACATGGCGAGACGATTTATGACGACTAACGAAATCTCGTAATTAAAATGATTCACGTTTCTAAAAAGATATAAAAAAGATAAGATCCGTTTGTGGGTGCGAATCGAACTTATCTCTCAAATAAACTATGTTGTTATATAGAAGATAATTTTTAGTTGCGATAATTTATCCTGACTTGTTGCGATAGTTTTCGCGACAATTCGACATAACATCATCTTTATCTCGACCGTAAACAATTATTATCGTAAGATGTGGGGATGGAGTATCGTGACAAATCGTAATAAATTGTTTAATGGGTGTTTTTGGAAAAAATGTTGCAGAGACATAAAAATTATCACGATTGTCCATATAACTATTATGTAACTCATTTACCATTACTGTGATTAACAACTGGTTCACTCTAAACATTATTTGCTTATAAAAAGAAAATTTGAACAATAATTATCCAACCTAAATCAATATTTGTTTTCTTATTATCTTTCTAAAGAATTTTAAAGCATATAGTTGCAGGAATTTTATGAATATTTATATCAGCCTCGCATTTGTTCTTTTACTGATTTTAAATATTATTACAACATAAAATTTCTGAAATTTAGAATAAAATGTAATATGTTTCAGCATAAGGCCTAGGGTTTGTGAAAAATATAATTAATTTTTGCATTTATTTTCATTTATTTATAAATTATTTGTCGAGTAGCAACGAAGTTGTACTCGGGTATTAATTTGGTGATGCAGGCGGGTGAGTGGCGACCTGGATTACGGGCGGCACCATTAATTTTCCTGAGCTTTTTTTCAAAATGCTTGCAGATATTAATCGTAAATATGGTATTTAAGGCTACCATCACGAGTAACCGACGAAGTTTGAGTTTTTTTTCGGTTCTCTGAATTTTGGCCAAATTATGGACGTTGGGTTAAAAAAATTATAAAACAATATTAGTTTTCCGGACTTGTTTTTTAAACGCCTGCATGTATCGAACTCAAATGTGGTATGTGAGTCTACTATTATAAATTATAGATCAATTTTAAGTTTTGTTTCGGTTTACAGATTTTGACGAAATTATGGGACTTGAGACTTAAAATTGAGAAATGTTAAGTCTTTAAGTTTTCCGAACATTTAAAAAAAAACCAAACTGTTCATTTAAACTTTCAGTCATATAAAGAGTTCTTTTGTAATTGAAAAAAAAACCACATGCATGATATCGTGATTTATTCAATATAATATTATAGTTAAAATAATCATAATCCATATCGCATCGGTATATCGTTTTAGCTATTAAATTATTCTGCAAGATTCAACTTTGCGAAAATAATTTTATGTCGTAAAATTATTTGATATAAATTATATTCATATAAACATCAAAATGTAATTAAACTATGCACATTGTGTTAAGTGTAAAGCAATAAAGTGTGTCATATTTATGACCAATAAAATGAATTTTGGCATGTTTTGGAATACCTAATGAATGCATTTCAAGATAATCAAATTCTTTTATGCAACTTGAGAGAATAATTTTTTTAAAAATTGTACTTCGATAACTTTTAAGCACATGCATAATTTGCGTTTTGTTTCCGTGAATCAATAACAAATTATTATTAGAAAGACTAGGGTTAAATAGTAATTTGTTGTAAAATAAGCAGCATCTTTGAGTCAACAAAGGGTATTTTATAAGTAAATGATTATATTCGATTATATCATACAGCGATACAAAATCAACGAAAACTCACGCGACCGTTTTTCAAGTTAAACTCCAATAAACTACGTTATTATAACAACGCTAAACGCAATGGGCGTGGCCTACATCTCGTTCCATTTCATTGGCTAAAATGGCTTGTTGATAACAGTTCCAACCCGGTGGAAATTTTATTTCAATTATAAAAAAAAAAATAAATAAAAAAACCCCAATGTTATGTTTTAGTTGAAGTGTTTAAAAGTGAATTATACGCGCGTTATGAAAAAGTGTGCACACTGTTTTCAGGTTATGATTAAATAAACTTGTTAAAATTTAAAGTTACTTGTCATTGTATAAAGTGCCTGCAACCAGTTTTAGAAAAGTATTTTTCTGAACACGTTGATCATATCTTATTTTACTTTGCCAATCTGCATCTGGAATAACTTTAGCTCAAATTCACGTTTATCCCGTTAACTTTATTACAAATGAAAGAAAGAAAATAAAACTAGAACACATGCATCTGACAAGCAAAAATAGTACGTACAATACTGAAACACATATAAAGAACCACTGGTTAAAAACTGTCCGTCTTCGAACGGGCATTGAAACAGTCATAACTATCTCGTTTTCTTTCCTGTCGAAAAGATTTTGCACACACACACACACACACACACACACACACACACACACACACACACACATCTATTTTTAAACATTTTATGTATTGTATTAATACATAACCACAAAAAGGAGATACATAGTTCCAAGGTTGGGCTCTCGGGTTCACTGTATTTACAAAGCTGACCACAAAATTCACTAAGGATTCTTCTATGCGTAATTGTTTACAGATTTTTAAAGAAATAATATCATATCACTCAGGAAACATTTTTATAAGTTCAGAGCTTAAAGTTTGTCAAGCGTATTTTCATTACAACTTCATCCATTTAAAAAAACAAATATGATATATATACAGCAGCAGAAATAGACTTATATTTTACTTGTTTACGTGATACATAAAGAGTCTGTTCTGTGAAGTATTTTTTTCACAAAAGCCGACAGTCTATACTCAAGAGTATACGTTTTTTATGTTTATTTCTTTTGTTGTATGGTTTATGTGAAAGAATTGTTATGTATCTACCTGACCTATGTTAAGAACAATTATGTTTTCTATTTTTACTGCTTTCTTTTGATACGTTAAACCTCAAGGCAGAACAAAACTGATTTAGTTTAGAAACGTTTCCCGTAGTGGATATAAGAAATGCTTATTTTGACAGAACAATTTCTATGACGATGATGGTTTTCTTTTGTATCCTATTTTGTTTTACAATATGTACTGATCTCATTCAAACTCATTCTCAAGTGTCAATGGTTATCTGTCAACGTATTCCTTTTTATGTTGGTGTATTATAGATATCTTGAATCGCATTCATTCATTAATTCTCATGTTTCTTTAAGACCATTAAGGCTCTTTGATTTATGTTTTCTTGCCATAATTGCCTACAACCAATGGCGCATATACAGCTGTAGGCATCCCCACCCAACCCCCTTCTTTATTTATTGATTTTATTTAATTTTATTTTTTTTTTAATTATGTATTTATTTTATTTCATTTTGTCAAATTATCACTGTAACATTTGACTTACCATAGTTCCTTGTTCCTTTCATTCTCATTGCTGACTTGCACATGACGGGTGTAGCTAGCTAGACAGGAAGTGCTTACCCTTCCGGAGCACCCGGCATCACTTCCTTGATGGAAGTGTGTAACTAATTCTTTCAGCTTTCAAAGTTGGACAAGGACTGGTGTGTTTGTGTTTTATTTAATAAATTCTGTAATTCTAAATTTCTTTTTACAGCTTTCAGTCATTCATCAGTTTCTGTACTCTTAAATAATTTATTGAAGACATATCTACACTTATTCCAGGTTTCCTTTTCTTTATTTTTGTACGTTTATCTTGTGATCTGTCTGTTTGTTGGAACCTGGTTATTTAAAAGTATTCATTTTACAACAAAAAAGGAGAAAGAAATGAGAAGGGAATAATTTAATTCATTCTATATCAATTTGTAAGTTATGAGAAGCATAATATAATTTACATGGCATTTGACGGCTGAATTAAAAGCAAAACAGAGAATCCTCCAGACATTTTAAGAAATAACTTATTCATCCTTTGAAAAATGTTAAATGACATTCATGATTAGAACGCTAAAACCAATATAGAATTCTGTCAAAATACTTGTTCAAGAATAAACCCTAATCGTATACTCTTTTCAATGATTAGAATAGGACGTTTTGGTTTCTAAAGATCTTTTTTATTGAACCGAATTTTTCATACTTTTAGCTTTTAGACCTCTTGATGGAAAAAATGTTTCATAAAATTTACTAGGTCAGTAATGCATTGGTTTTGTGGTATTGTTGTTTATTCATTATACAATTTTTTGATTTATTGAAAAATTTTCAGCAGTTTTTTTTTCTGAATTGAGACTACTGAAATTGAGTTTCTGGTTATTGATCCAATAAAAAGATTTTTCATTTCGGTTAAATTATGAATGGTCTGTGTTTATATAAATAATAAAACAAACATACCAGTCCTTGTCTTATATAATAGTTATATTATTCTTTCAATGTGGATATCTGCTAGTTTTTGCAAAAATAACACAAGACAAAAGTATGATTGAAATATAGCATTTATTCCAAATGCCAGTAAAATTAAACATTATCCATTTTACTAGTTGTTCCATTATTTGGTAACTTTTTTCCCCTCTAACAACTTTTGAAACCAAGATATCCTCTCTTCTATATGCAATTTGGGAACTAATGTTTATAATGTCAAACCTATTTAGGAATGCATTTCAAGACCTATTTGCTTCTTTTTAAATTACAATTTAGACTGTTAAGATTTTAATCTTGATTGCAGCTTTTTAGCAAAATCGGCACATCATTTATTATTGTTATTTTTCAGTGCGCTACCAATAAGGTTCACATGCCCTACACAGATTGAGATTTGTAAATCCAAGGTGGTTTGCTGATATGAAATGTACTCACCTTGCTATCTATTCAATTTTTCCAATTTTTTTTTTTTTTTTTTTTTTTTTTTTTTTTGTTTTTTTTTTTTTTGTTTCTATTATTGTTTTTTACCTGGTTTTCTTTAGTGTTAGAACTTTTTTGTTTCGTTAATTGTCAAAAATATAAATTCTGATAATGATTATAAGGCCAAAAAAAACGAAGAATTTACTAATGACTAAGTTCGAATTAAACTGCAACCCAATATTTTGATTTTTAAACAGACAGGCCCAGAAACGACATTTTAATGATTATTTACAGAAAGCCACATGGAATTATTCATAACAAAGTAACTTGTAAACTGTAACGAGGGTTGTTCGATATGTAATGTGTATTGTTTGATATCTCAAAAAGCATTTGACTCAAATGGTGAAATAAACATTACATCCTTTCAAAGTATTCTCCTCAGTTTCAATACAATTTAATCTCTGAATATATTTCTGAAATGTGTGACGGTACGCTGATTTAGGTAGACATCTGAGGCACTGACAAAAGGCTTAGCCAAGGGCTTGTCAGCACTTGTAACGATGACCAGATAAGAACTTTCAAAGTTTTGGAAGAAGGATGTCGCATGGGGCTAGATATGGAAAGTATGAGTGTGTGGCAAGACGGTAATCCGACTTCAAAAAATTCTTCACAAGCTCAGATTTATGTGATTAGGCATTATCATGACGTAGACGAATATGCCTAAATTCTGACACAGGGCGTCGTTTAAGATAATATTTATTGAGCTTTTTAGTATATCATCTGGGTAATACCGGTCTGTAATACTTTTGCTCTTCGGTACCGAAATTGGTACGGTTTTACAATGACATGAGAAGAGTATGCAATAAAGAACCTTCTCTGAGCTCATGCTTAAAATGTTAACAGACAGCCTCAGAAACACAATAAAATGATTATTTACATAAAGTAGCATGGTTTTACTTTCAGCAATTTAATTATATTCGATTTATTACTAATTTTCGTCTGAATCAGATATAATGGACCGTTCATAGATCAATTAAAAGTACAAGATAATATTGGCTCATATTAAAGAAATAAATCTTCGTGGATTGAAATACAAAATTTCAATTTCTGAATCTATTTCTGAAATGTGTGACGGTAACTGATTAAGGTAGAGCTCTTAGGCACTGACTGATGGCTGAGCCAAGAGCTTGTCGGGAATTATAACGACGAACAGATAAGAACTTTGTTTTGTAAATAGGAAAAAGTCGCATGGGGCTAGGTGAAGCATTTTTTGAAGTCGGAGAAGGTTACTGTTTTGCCACACCTACTATCTCTCCAGATCAGTTTTTGTCATCTGTCAATATATGCGGGATCCATCTGGTAGAAATCTTTCGTACTTTCAATAAACGCTTCTCAATGAAATGCATCTGCGATGACAATATGCCAACAATATGCAATATTACGAATCATATATCTACCATCACTTTTATTTTTCTTGACATTTGAGACATTTGTCGTGCAATTGTCTGTTACAGTCACAGATCCGCGAGATTATGCTGCATCTTTGAAGTGTGCCAGTCAGAAATTTCTGTCTTTACCTACGAACTGACTAATGAGATACCGTATCAGATCCATAAACATCCCGAATTAAGTAAAAATCAGTATTAGCGAATGAGTTTTGTGCGAACTTTTATACGAGCATATAAGCTCTAATTTCTTCAATAATCTCAACATGTTTCAAAACCATTCTAACAACAGTTGTCAACGACTTGCTCTATTAAAATGGTTATCATTTAAAAACTGTGTGGAGCTGAAGACACTTGTTTATACTGTTCAAATGTATTGGATGGAGCTATTCAAGGTTATTATCATCAACAAAGTCGTGCAAAGCATTATCGCGCTGTAGTACAATATGCATTACATATCGAACAGCCCTCGTACTTCAATTTGGAATTGTAATTTGTGACATGGACCGGTATGTTTGTGTTTCAATTCTGTTAAAATCTTTTTATTATTCAAATCGAACAAATGTTTTCATCGTTTGTATTTTTTAGCTTCTACAGCTCAAACATTTATCCACTGTTTTGTGTATTACTGTTATATAGTTAGTCTAGTCAATCTATAAAAAATAGGGTCAAACCTCAAAGTATTGCAACAGGAAATATTTTTATAGTGATTGTTTCTAGGAATTGTGCTTTTATTCACCATAAAAATCTACCAATTTTAATCCAGTGGAACTTGGGTTTTTTGCCAATTGAAGTTACCAATAGCATTTTCTATAGAAAAGGGAGATAACTCTGTATTGTGATCCTAAATTTTACACAAAAATTTTCAAAAACTTCAAGTTTTCTCTGATACTATATGAAGAACAAACTAGAAATTAGATGGAAATTTATACATAGACTTAAAACAGATAATTTAAGACAATTTAGAATATAATATGTAAATGGAATGTAATAAAAAATAAATAATTTTGTTGAAAGAATTTATGCAAAACGCTGATTAAGGGCATGTTGATGAGATGGAAAAAAGATTTATTCACCTCAAATATGTTTCGTTATACACAAAAATGATAGTATAAGTATATCTCAGGTTCAAACATAACTTTTCTGTACTTCTACTTCATTACTATGAGTATTCTGTTATTAATTCCTCATCATTATAGAAACATTAGATTGTAAAAGACTTAAAATAAAATGCACCTGAATGAAATTGGGCAAATGATTCACTTTAAATGAAATCAGTAATGTTGAATATACATATGGAATCAATAATGATTGATTTATTCCAGGGTCTTTCTTTTACTTTTTGTCAAAATAGCAAAAGCATATGATAATTGGACTAAAACTCCACCTGTTTTACAGGAGTTATCTCCCTTGTCTATAGAAATCCCCATAAGAAATTGAAACTTCTCAAAAACTTGTTTCCCCTTGTCAGATTTTGGTAGACTTTTTATTATTAACATTTCATGTATGTGAGAGCATATTAGTAACAAAATTTGTTATGTTGCAATTACTTTAAGGTCAAACTGTAGATTCACTAGTAGTCCCTAAAATATATATTTACATACAAAACGTCAAAATGTTGTTTTTATATATGTTTGAAGATTTTTAGAAGCAGGATGTCAAAATCTTATTTTAATCACTATTTTGTGGTATACATTATGTTTGCACGATTGAAATTTATTTGTAATTCAATAATTAAATACCCAATATTAAAAGAAAAAATAAATAATTATACAGAATAGAATGCTTGGGATTTTTTTCCTACACTATGTGTAGGACAGTATGTCGATGACCAATCTTTAAAATTTTGATACATTTGTGTTAGTACAAGCAGTGAAAAAACGATATATGGTTGAATTCAGGAAATTTACACACACCAAAAGCGATGACAAAGTGAGCAGGTAATAACAACATGACCGCCGCCGATTGAATAGTTAATATTATAATTGTGCTTTCAAACTCCAAGTCTGAGGTCTGGGAGAATTTTTACCATCCTACTTATAAAAATAAGGGACGAAGACACTCGAATTAGAAAAACGGTAATATGATTTTAAAATACATCTGAATTTTACTACCAATAATTTGAAAGTACTTTATGCATTGCTACTTCTCAATATACATCTATTACCGATATATTGCAAAATATTTTATCGCAAGCAGTATATCGCGATATATATCGTATCGTGACATGTCTGTTTTTTTCCCAGTCCTGTTTAAGACAAAAGCTATAATTGAATAATAGAAACTTTATAAACACTTAAGAAATTAAAAAACATTTAAGCTGATTAAGTTTTTTAATTTTCTGAATTTCTTTTGATTTTCTAAAAATATTTAAAAAAAAAAAAAAAAAAAAAAAAAAAAAAAAAAAACTTCTTATCACGATCCGTTAGATTCATTTTCTAAAATTTCATTCCTTTTAGCTGTGAATAAACGGAATCCTCTTACCGGTTGGTCAGTGTTTAACTATGATTATTATGAGCTTGAAGCATACGCATGGATGTATGGAAAAACCCATGGATCGAAGGTGAAACTAATTGCATTAATTGCCAATCAGTAATATCCAGATGTATTTTAAATGGTGTTGTGTATCCCTTACTAAGCCACAAATGACAAATTCAACGAAGTTCTGTGTTTAATTTATCGTATTTCACCGTTTTGAAAGTTGTGTTTATTAAAATAACCCGTTTTTTTTATGACGTAACCATGTTCTTATATTAGATCCTAAATGCTACATCTCGCTGGGAAACTATTGTTGTTTCTGTATTTATTCGAGCTTTTATCGTTGAACCAAATGTAACATTGTTTATTAGAAACATCAGAAATTTGATCAGCACCGTTTTAATTTTTCTTTGGGAAACTTAATGCAGCTTTAACTTTCATTATTTTTCCAAATAAAGAAATTGGAAAAGTGAAGTATTGTCTTTAAGTATAATTGAATTATACCTCGCAGCAAGTGCTTTGTGTTAAAGCTTTTATAGAAAGATCGACTTTTCCTTTTTATGTTTTAATATTGTAGTCGAGAATACTTATGTGCATGTCAACATAACTAAAGTGCAATAAAAAAAAACTAAAGTGCAAAAAGAAAAGAAAAAAAGAAAAAAAATTCGAATAAAAGTTCTTGTTGTAGATTTGTTTACATAGTCAGAACCTTGTTGTATAATGTTATTAACACTGTAGCACCAAAACGGAAATCTAAAAATGTAAAAGAATTAATAATTTTGGTATCGATTAAAACTAACTTTTCACTTTTTATTGTAACTTTTCTTTTCTTTATTAGACATTAATAAATAAATAAATATTTAAAAAGTAGGAATTAGTAACGAAAAATTTAGTTTATTTTAAGGTATATTTTATAGGTATATTTTAAAGAAAAGGTTTTACATAACTTTTGAAATCTAAACAATATGTTGAATAATTCATCCTAAATTTGGAAATAAACCTTGCCTCTTTTTGTCCAATTTAGTCCAAACAAGGTTAAGACGACGAGCAAAAGCAAACTAGTTAAAAATTAAAAATAAACTCACATCAAGATTTTAAGTCTCATACGTTTTTTATTTATTATCATTTTTAAAAATTGTTTTGTCTTTGTGTCATATCATTGAAGTAATATTGGTCTTTAAATTAGAATTAGTTTTTGATTGGTTTAGAAGTGATGGATTAATAATGTTTTATGTTCCAATCAAGATTCTTTCCTTTATATCAAGGCGGTTGGTTTAGGCATGGTGGAGGAAAGCGAAGTACCAAGAAAAAACCACCGAGCTTAAATAAGCAAAGTGACAAATCCTTCAGCGCGCTTCTAGATCATTAAGCCACCGTGATTTTGATGGTTGGTTTCCTTCAAATGAACTGTGATCTCTCTATTTGATATGAATTCTTGTGGTCATCAATAGTTCAGAGTTTCACAATCGAGATTAAATGTGCTAAGCTACTCAAGTGTGGGTGTTTTTTTCGTAATAAACTTGTATGTTCTGTTCTTTGTTGATGGCGGTAGTTGCTGTTTTCACTTACAAAGTTTAAGATTTGATTTAAAAATAAAAAAATAAAATGTAAATACGAAAACAGAATCAGGTCTGGAGTTCATTGTATATGAGACGAATATAGACTATTATCTGATTTTTAAACGCAGTGCAAAATAACAAAAACAATCCTAATGTATATCAGGCACTTATAATGATGAAGTAGGTTGAAATTTTTAAAATATAACGAGCTTTTGACAAAATGCTGTTTATAATTTTAAAAAGTCAAAAGTGAGGGTATAACTTCCGGTTCTGATAAAGATGTAAAATCTATAATGCACAAAATTGCATTCAAATGAAGATTTTCTATATGAACCCTTCGGGAATTTAGATACCAAAACAGAACTTGCATACACTAATAAAACGTTAAGATATATTTCAATAATAAAATTAATTTCTATCTGCTGCTCTAGATTACTTAATAATACCGGCTATGAGATTTTTGGATCTATATTAAAAATAATTTCTATAAAGCGTTTTTTTTTTAGAATTTGATCTTGTCAAAGGAAACAGCTTCTGGGGAGATACGTGTGTACATCGTTGTAATCTCAAGAAAATTTTGAATGGACGAAAATAACACTATCATTAGTATGACAAATCAATAAAAACTTACTGATTCACGTCTGCCGTAGCACTAGTTTTTCAAGGTTTTAGAAGAGATATCAAAAAATTTTGTAACATGTCACATACCGTTATGACGTATGCATTTTGTCGTAATTAACTGACAACAAACTAAATGCCATCTTAGCTGGAGTATAAAATGCAGAGCTTTTTAAAATCCTTACGGGGATTTAATATGGGAAAAGACACAAACACTCATTCCGGAAATACATCGCTGAAAAATCAGGCGGGTTAAGAAAATAGAATTGCGCATGACCGACTTTTCCATTTTAACTGGCCAGGTAATATCGTCTGCTAGCTTGACAGCAAAAGGAATATATACTGTAGGCCTAACAGCAGCGATCTCACCTACAGCTGAATGAACTATTCCAGAATTTTCTACCCTAACCCGCATGATTATTACAGCGATGTATTTCCGGAATAAGTGTTTGTGTCTTTTCCCATAGGACCTCTGAAACGAAGAGTTCCCCAATACCGATACTTTGTACCATGGTTGGTGCTTTCTCTCCTGGCTCTCGGCATTAGAAGAATAGTATAAGGATAATAGATTAGAGGTGGTATGCTTGTATGCGGTATACGAACTAGGTGAGCTAGAGCCGCCATGGGTACACGAAAGGCCATAATAACACTTTCACAACACACGTATATATGAACAACAACTTTTACTAGATACCTTAACGGATAGGTTTTATCAAAATCCATGCTTTTCATTTTCTGGTTTTTTTATACTCAGGCGAAAAAATTTTCAAGTAGAAATTTTCGCTTTTCAATTTTTTTTATGGTTTCCACTTTAAGTCTTGAAATATTTTTGAATCCTTATATAGTATCAAAACAGAATTTTTTGTTATGATTTAATAGCGGTTGATATTTCTATAACGAGGTCGAGTGGAAAAATAGTCTGTTTTATAGTTAAAAAAATTAAAATAAAAAGTTTAACATTTAAGTTTTCATTTTTATCAGATACAGTTTTTAAAGTATACAGAATTAAGAATTTTTTTAATATTTAAGATTAACAAAATGCACAAATTTTATTGAAAAAAAGCTACGGTTGTTATCATATGAAAAGATATTTGAAATTTTGTTACCAGTCATACCAATATACATATGAGTAAAGTATGGTTATAGGGATATAAAACAGACATGTTATTGGTAATATAACCTTTAGTCATAATCCCCGACAAATTGTTCTGATGATTAGTAACCGGTTTGGAAAAAAAGGGTTAAAAACCGGACCAAAGGAGTATAGATAAGGTTGTTTTTTTTAAAGAAAAGAGAAGGAGAGTATCGCATTATCGTCTTTTATACATAATTGGATCCACAAAGGTGGATTTAATTGGGTTAATTAGATCGAATTTTTGTAGCAAGTATATTATTAGGAATCGAAAATAAAGAAGTTCTAGTCCTGTTCGTGTGAAAAAAATCGATAAATGTCAGTACAAATAAACTACTGGATAAAATTGTCACCGTACTGGTTCTAAATTTCCAGTATAATTTCTCCAGTGGTTTTATTTTATTCAGTGATCTCATATGTTTTTTGTCTGTTTTATTGGGTTGCTTCAGTAGTGCAAAACACACATTTATTTAGATTTAATAATCTGCATTATGTAGACTTACAAATAATATCATTTTATTTATTATGAGAAGACATTAATTGGAATTTTCAACTTTTAATGTCAGATTTAAAAATAAAACTAAAAAATATAATCCGTCATTTTTCTGATTAAATTGAAATTTATAATGCTAATACAATAATCAATAAAAGGAATAAATAATTTGAACGATTAATGTCAATGCTTTTATGATTTTGATATAAAGCTAGCTAGTTTGTTCAGATGTCACTAATCGGCTTTATTGATAATAATCAATGAATCTTGATTAATTCAGCTTCATAAACTGTCCAAGACAGCCACTCGAACTTACTTAATCATATTACCCTAATACCCAATACTAAAGCGATTAGAAAACCAGGATTACAAACCTTTTTTAATTCGAGGAAGATATCTGCAACTGTTTGTGTGTATTAAAACTCTATTTAAGGTTTCGTCATTACTACGAAAGCTCGGTTGGTAGAGCGCTCGATTTGAATTTGAAAAACAGGGGTTTGAACCCAAGCCGAGTGTGACCAGTTTGTTCAGATGTTACTGATCTACTTTATTGATAAGAATCAATAGTATCTTGATTGAATTGGTTTTATAAACTGTCGAAGGCAGCCACTCGAAACTACTTACTTACATTATCCTAATACCCAATCTTGAAGCAGCTAGAAGCAGGATTACAAAACTTTTTTAATTCGAGAAAGATATCTGCATCTGTTTTTGGTTTGTTTGTATCACAAATCACTTTAAGGTTTTGTCAGCACTACGGTAGCTCATGATCAGTTGGTAGAGCGCTAGATTCGTAAGTTGGAGGTTGTCAGCACTACGTAAGCTCCTGATCAGTGGTAGAGCGATAGATTCGTAAGTTGGAGGTTGGGTTAAGCCATCTGACACAAAAAATATGAATGTATCACTACGGATGACTAGGGTCTCGTTGATCAGTTATTTATGATCTTGTTTCGTTAAGTGAAAAGAAGTGTAAAATTTTCGGGAAGCATAAAGCTTGTATAACATCTGACAAAAATACCTGTTTAACATTTGATGTGCCTATGAGCACATTTTAGAAAGTAGTTCCTCATCAGTGACACCAAGGGCGCCGAAAAAGTTGATAAAATAATCAAAAGGTTACATCATAATAAATTCTAAATAACAAAAATACTTTGCATGTGTTAACAAATTAAATCTTCGTTTTAAACATGTTTTAAAAGTTCAGACTGCTGAAAATTATGTAAGCAATTTTAGAACAGAATCGAAGTATCACATAGATTACAAATTACCTCAAAATGAACAGATTTGAGAAAACAGGTGAACCAAACAAACATTCCGTTTTTTGTGAATATATATATATATATATATATATATATATATATATATATATATATATATATATATATATATATATATATATATATATAACCGTTCTTCAAAAAAGATGCATGATTCGGGGGTGAAGTTTTTTTTCTACATTTTACGACTGACAGTAAATTTTTTTATTAATCTTAAATGTCTATTTTTCATTTTGAGAATGGAATTCTTATAAAGAATGATATTCAAAACATTCACATGATTATGATGCGGGTTTAAACATAGTGTTTGGTGGATCAAATATCAGCATGAATTGTTTGTAAAACGAAATTTAAAAAATTTTAACTTTATTTCTTTTACAACGATTTAGAAACAAGTTGTGCAACTTATATTAATCTAGCTCGTTGGCCCGAATTGTAGCGCGCGTGAGGTCTTATTGTGGGAGGAAAACCGGAGAACCCGGAGAAAAACCCACGTGCTCAAGCAGGTGACCTCATATCTTATCACATACGACGCTGGGAATCGCATTGGTGATAGGCGGGAGCGCTAACCACTGCGCCACTTGAACACCAAATGAAAAAAAAAAACGAAATATATTAACAATTGTAAACTAAGGAGGTAATACATTCCTGCTACAGATATTCAAAGAGAATCATAAATAGAATATTTTAACAATAAAACCACAAGAGCCTTAAATGTTATGATGAAAGTATTCACCTTCTTGTGTAATGAGCATGAAATAAGGGACAGTAAATCAGGTCTAACTGTCAGAGTATTACAAATACAATCCTTAACGAAAAATCTTATGCTTTCTTAAAAGCCTTATAAATAACATTGATTAATAAAGAAGGTCTAACACGTCATCATAAGTCAAGACATCAAATAATACAGACCTGTCAAAAGTTTAACGTTCAACTATTGAAAAAGAGTCGGAAGCTCGGCTCCCAAGTTACCGAATTATGGATAGGCAGTGGCCGAAAACTATTCGATTCACGTTTGCTTGACAAGCTTGACAACTTATTCGACCAGTGGACAGCTAAACTCAACCACTAACCAAGTAAGTGTCGAAAAGCTAACATGTATTTCAAAAAGTTATTTCTCTTTAGCAAGTTGACCAGCGGTCGAGTATTTGAATCATCGTTAAGACAGAAATAATTAAACATAAATAATGCCGCTGTGTCAATAGTTGTTATTCAAATTATGAATAAATAAATAAAAAAATTGTCGGTATGTACTAAGATACTCATTAGATATTTTGCAGAATAATAAATTTTAGTTTTTATTTAAAAAAAAATAAATAAAAACACTCTTGTTTTTAAGAACGAGATTTACCAAAAAGACTTATTTTTATCGTGGTTATTTTGATTAATTATAACAGATCAAGATTAAATATAATAATTTGTCGATGTAACGCGATTTGTCTGTAATATGAAGTGCGTTCAGGACTTCAGTGATGCTAGGTTACGAGTGGTAGAGTGACCGAGTGTCCAAGAAAGATAATGAGCTGTAAAACTATCGAGAAGTGAAGAAGCCGAGTGGTCAAGTGGCCGAAAAGCCGCAGACAGATAGATGGATAGATAGATAGACAGACGGACAGATAGATAGATATTTGCTGAGATATAACTTACGAGAGACCGAGGTAATATGCCGATGGGGAACTTATTCGTTAACATTGTTAAACTTTCGACAAGTCTCTACTGACTATTTAATTAACATTGATGTATGTATCGGCTCACATAGCAGCAGGTTAATGTTTGAAGCCGCATGTTTTAGCAGAATAGAAAGGAATCGCTGTTATTCTAATTATGTTATTTTTCTGGCACTACGTGTGTGTTTCTGACTTTTTAACGAAAGCGCTATGTATATATTGAAGTATGCAAACATGAATTGCTCTAGTCAACTCATCAACGCCGAGCGACTACTGACCAAAGTTTGAAATCCAGAGAAAATATTTGTAATACAGTTACAGTAATATACGATTACTCCACTCCACTTCAATCATTAGGATCTTGAACAACACAATGAATTCCCCGTAAAACAAAGAACAAAATTTAAACTTTTTTCAAGTATGACATGTATTATGAAAGTGATATGGAGATTAAAAATGCATTTGGCCACAGTATACACAAACCAAAGTGGAAGATAATGGAGAAAAGCTATTTTACGTACCTGTTAAATTAGGCGATGGAGGAAACCGGAGAGCCCGAAGAAAACATAGACCTACGTCAAGGGAACAAACAAGCGTTATTACAATAGGAACTTTTCACACTGGGTTCAAACCTTATCGTTGAGAAACACTGTAAATATCAAGCGTGTACTTTAGACAGCTTGGTCATCTTTAAAAGCAAGAGAACAATAACAGCAACAAAATCATAATAATGGTAAAAGCAACAACAACAACAAACAACAAAATCATAATAATGATAAAAGCAACAACAAGAAAACAACGAAATCATAATAATGATAAAAGCAACAACAACAACAACAAAAAATCTTCTAATTCAATAATAATTATAATCAAAATAATATAGATTATTATTATTTTTATAAATAATGTCATATATTGGGAGCAGCGGTTCATTAAGGTGTATTAGCAGTTCTTTAGGAAGATTTCAGCACCTCCGCCCCCCCCCCAATCTATTTAATCACAAGTAGTTACTAAATCGCATATTTAAAATAATTCTTATTTTACAATAAAACAAGAAAAAAAACCCACCTGAAGTATATTAAACATTGCTGATCAGAGTTTATGTGATTTATGAATTCCTTTACTAAGTATATTTTATTGTGTATGTTTTATATAAAAATGTCCCAGAGGTAGCTATGACATTGATTTAGATGAAACTTTACATAATACATTTCTATTTTTCTTTGTTTTCTTGCGTGTATGTATTTCGGTTTCATCACAAGACTTTTCCCAAAGGGTCTATAAAAATCACCTTTTCCAAATTCTAACAACGATGAGCAATAAATTATTGCTTTTTATGAGAGGATTTTATTCCAAGGAAATCAAAAGTGCAAATTTAATGATTTTCTGCTTAAAGCTTCTATTTTAGGTAACAAAATGCCAACATTAATGGTTAATTATTGGAAAGTTATATACTCCCGGTGTTATTTAACGGTAATTAGGATTTAAAAAATCGTTTTGTTGGCTTCTTATTAATCCTTTAGAGAAATACTTTAACCTTTATTAAGGATTCATAATGTGAAATTCTCTTTTATAATTATCTTGATTATATAAACGTCTCATAGTTCCATGTTGTTTTCATTCTGACATTTGATTTCACAGATGGCGGGTACATCTAGCTAGACAGATGGAGCTTACCCGGTCTCACTGCTCTGGTGGAAGGTCACGTGTTTAGTTGAATTTGCAATTTTTTGCAGTTTTTACTTTTCCTCTTATTATAAATTGAATATAAACCAGCATAACCAGCATGTTTGTTTTTGATTATAAAACTAATATTCTATCACAAACGTTTTAGACGAGAGCACAAACGAATATATATATATATATATATATATATATATATATATATATATATATATATATATATATATACTAGTTTTATTGTAGGTATCAAACAATCGGTAATGTGATACAGTTTTGCAATGTTGTCAAAAGACAATCTATCAACGTTTTGGAACGTCTTATGCAGTTTGTATTTGCTGTAGACTAGTAAATTTTTTTCACCAAGATTGTTGTTTTGTGGATTATATGGAAACATACTTTGCACTTCGTTTCCTGCGGAACTTAATGCCTTGGCAATTATTTTTCAAAAAGGGTACATTGTGACAAACCGATTTTTCACATACTTAAACTGAATAGAGTTTTCTAATACTTTAGTAAACCAACTTATCCTTGGTTAGCGTTGGACAACTTAAACGCGCAATTAAATATTTTTTGAAAACAAATAAATAAATAAATAGATAAATAAATATATAAATAAATATAAAATTTTCATAGAAACGGATTGGATGTTGGTATGTTTAGGTGATACAGGTTTGGAGTCCCAAAAAAAAAAATAATAATAAATAAATAAATAAATAGAAAAAAAGAAAAGAAAAACCGGACGCACACTGCGTTAATACGAGGGGAATATGAACCTTTATCTAGGGTAGTATACCTTTCGGTTAAACATTCTTGCATTAAAGTTGCAGTGAAAAAAGTCTGTTATCTTGTAATATGGCATAAAATGATATGTATATTGATAGGAAATTCACGATAAGACCCTAAAAGTGGAAATACTTGTTTTAATATACGTATATATAAATATAATTGTTTCTAACGAATAAGGACTGAGTACCACTATTTTAGATTAAGATATATCTGCTTAGCTTCCATTTCTAACGCACAGGAAGTATTACAATTTTCCCAGACTTAACTTCCTATAAAAACCGTTTTGAATGTGTATCACATACCATGTCGTAAATATCGAATTCAGTTGTCATTGCATATTTTTGTTAATAACACTCAGAATTTAATCGAAAAAAGTTATTTTTGTATAACATACAACATTTTAAGTTATCAAAAGCCATCGGGAGGCCATATACAACAACAAAAGCCTTTTGCGGAATCAAAAAAAGTAGAACTTTAATCAATATGATTAACTGTCTGGTGTTGAATGAACCTACAAATATAAGAAAACATTGAAGGCATATAGGACAACATGGACTGGATTTTCCACCTAAATCTGGCTTTTATAAATTGAATGGAACTTGAAATGAAAGTTCTGACATTTAATCAACTTGTTCCTGATTGTTTGGACCTAGACGCTTGTTTTTCTATAAAACTTGAACTTATTCTGACATCTGACCCTAGTTGCATTTGTTTGAGGACCACGGGTTACAAAATTAGAAGATTTTAAGGTTTACTAAGTGAACTTCAACACTAAATCCAGCATCTTTGTAATTCGGGAGTTAAATAAAAATAAATAGCTAGTCGAAATACGTATTTTCTGTTTTATTATACCTCGTGTAAATATCTGACTTTTTAAATGGTTATGACACTACCAATAAATTTAACGATCTTGCTACTAAAACTCCCCCAAGTCAGTAATGGATAATATTCGTTGCCAATGGGTTATAATTTTTTCGATATCTCATGGCTACGGAATTTACCGAACTCTTTTTCGGCCATTTCCGATATTAGTCTCGCCCTAAGCAGAATGTAAACCATCATTTTGCATTTGCAAACGTAACACACTCAACAATAAACAGTATGTTTATAATGCTTATTTCACTGGATTTACATAACCAAATCACATGAAGAACATGTCGTCCCGGTCGATAAGTTTTCTTTCTCAGGATGATTATCTAACATAACACACAAAACAAGGATCAGTGTGTTTATATTGTTTCATATATTTTATTTTTGGGTCATATTTTTTAAAGTATTATTATTAATATGTTTTTCAGCGAAAATAAACTTATTACATTATACATGTATCGAATTAAGCCGTGAAACAATAAAATTCTACTTTATTTTCGAGGGTGGCCAAGTTGTCTAAAGCTCACAGTAACAGATCACAGTGACTCTCATCACCTTGGTTCGAATCCCACTCGATCAATTCCTAGTGTGAAAATATTTTGTTCATTAGCTTGCTCAAGGCCATTTTTTTATCGGGCACTCCGGTTTTTCCGACTACTCCAGAATTAATTTAAGTAAAACAAAAGTCTTGACTTGGGCGTAAAACAACGTTGATCAATTATATCTCTACTTCATTTCAATTTTACTCAAACAACAAGTCAGAGTCCCTGATGAAGATGTTATGGTTTTCTTATATACCAACATTAAGTTTACAGTTGTCCTTCTCTCGGGTAATGGATACTGTTGATGCTTTTTACATTATTTACACGATGATTACTTCTATACACATGCAAATATTTATGATGTATGTAACAGGTTTTGTAATAAGATGATTTGAATTTTTATCATTGCTTTTGGTATTAAAACATTATTAGTGTTTACACCATAAAACTACTTAAATAAACAAAGCTCTTTTTTGAGCTGAAACGTTTTTAAAAGATGAAATCTGCATTTGTAGTTAAAGAAAATTCTTGGTAGGTTTTGATATTGCGCTTTATTCTTCCATGATGTAAATAACTGCAAGGAATGTGTTGAATTTGATTTTTAGTGTTTTACGCCCAAGTCAAGATTGTTTTTTACTTGCATGGAAGCGATCAGTTAAGGGATGGTTAAGAAAACCGGATTTCCCAGTCAGGGGAACCTTTCCGGTTTTGCTAAGCGAGATGTCTGAACGTTGTACAGAGGGATAAGAAATGCTTCAATGAAAACAAGTAGTATGCTTACACGGGCTGAATTAAAATTGTGTTCATTTAGAAGAGAGCTGTTTTATGCGCTTTTGTGCTTTTCTTTATACTTTAATTTGTTGGCGCGTGTTACTCGTGTACTTTTAAACTGTTTGAGTCATTTCACCAAGGAGTGGAGTGGAGAAACGATGTTTTACGCCCCAGTCAAGAATTTTTCACTTATTTCGAGGCGGTCAGTTCTGGGATGGTGGAGGAAACCGGAGTGCTCGGAGAAACCCAACAACCTTCGGCAAGCGAACTGGCAAAGTTTCTTACACTAAGATCTGTCCCGATTGGGATTCGAACCCAGGCGGTAAGAGGCGCTGTGATCCGTAAGCGCTCGCTTTAGACCACTCGGCCACATTTTATCTTAAGGTCATTACCGTTAACGATGTAAACTCAAAATGACGTCACCAACTTTGTCAAACATAAGACGTTAAATGCTGCAGAAAAGCACATTACTGCCTATCTCAACAGATTTACCAGATCCTCTTGTTGGAGAAAAATAGAGCTGACAAACTAACAGTAAGCACGTTAATTAATTGACAATTTCGATAATAAAGGCAGTATTAATTACATAACTTGTAAATTTTGTTTATTTTGTATATAGAAAATGCAATTTACGTGAAATAAGTTAAGTAATTTTTCAATTATTCAAAACTAGACGTAACGGACATGTGCGTATTTGCGATTACCTTAAAATATATCTTTTGCTGCTACGGGGATTTTACGTTGTATATTGGTGACGCATTTCGTCGTAAGAGAATCCACAATTTTTTACTGTTTTTCAATATGTCAAATCCCAATAGCGACAACATTTTACTATGTGCAGAAATTACTACACTCAAGCAAGTGAAAAATTCCAAATTTTATTCAATGTAAATTGATTTTCTATGAAAATAAGGTAAATTTTACAACCACAGTGATTTAAACAGTTTACAGACAAACAAGCAATGTCGAAATTTTATAGGCAAAATAAAAAATCGGAAATTTTTAATGATCAGTTGTGAAGAATTTTACCAAGATCAGTCATTGTTTGAACATTTTGAGTTCACAATGCATACTTTATTTTCAGCCTAAACAAAAACATAAGAAAAAATGGTTACATTTGAGAAAAGTAATGCCTTCTGGTGTCAACAATCAGACATTGAATTGTGATTTGGTAGACGTACTAAGGTGCTTTGTATTAAACCACAAATTTCTAATTCATTTCAAAAACGTTTTCGGCTATTACTAATAAGTACAGCACGTTTTCAGTCGAAATAAGATAGAGTTAATTAAAGATTTTATCCTCTCGTCCAAATACATTATAGATGAACACGTGTTTATTGTAGAGGAAACCGGGAAGACTGGGAAAAATCATCGACATTCAGCAAGATAATTCGCAAAACATTTTCTTGCCCTAGAGTTGCCTCTGATAGGTGTTTGAAACCTAGATAATGAGTGTTTATTTTCTGGGTTGTGCGTTTGAGATAAGAATGCGACCGATACCTTTTAACAAATAAAAAGTTGTTTTTAATCAGGTTTTCATATTTTATTTATTCTAATCGTTTTTATTTTGACGGTCTTAAAAAAAGAAAAGGGTATTTTTATTTTATCTGCATGTAAATCACATGTTAAAGTCAAAAACAAAACATGAAAAATAACGCTATGTTTATATCAGAGCAGTAATTGATTATCTTGAAAAAGAATCGAAAAATCACTTGTTTCAATTGTTTTAATGGCTTTTTAACGTTACCCTATTTGCCTGTATTCGAGTGTTATTTCCTCTATTTCCGTTTTCAAACCATAGATGTTGGAATATGGTAAGACAATGCGAATACACGGAAATACATTATATAATGAATTCATTACCGATAACTGTTCATCACGATATATACCCTACGGAAGCAGACTTTTCTTTACTTAGAAACATAAATTGATATACGGAAATTAAAAACTAAGATTTGGCTTTAAAGGGAAGTAATTTAGACGAAGTAAGTTCTGGATTAGAATGGAAAGGAGATATGGCTCTAGTAAAGATTTTAACATATTGGAAACACTAGGTCATGAATTGTTAGGGAAACCGGAGTACTCCATAGAAAAAAAACAAACACCTCCTTTAGACAAGCAAACTGGCAAAATTTCTCACAAAATGACCAGACTGAATTGTAATTAAACTTTGGCGATGATAGTTCGGAATGTTTTGTTGTTTGAAATACAAATCCCACATGTGGGCGTTGGCATAGTAGGTCATGTATTTCACTAATTAGGAAAGCCAAAATGTTTAAGCATTATGCTAAAAGATAAATAGAAAATACAGTATGCGATCCATGATTTAAACACTTTGATTATTTTATTGCGAAAGAAGCGACTAAATTTTAAAGAACAATCGACAAGTCAATAATTCCACTGATTTTACTCTTTTTTTTAAACTTTCCGTTACAAATAGTTGAAATTTCATTCTATATATAAATTTTTTAATATATGCTTAAATTTATTCTATTTTCCTTTTTGTTCCTTACATGCAAATCAACGTTACGTTTATGGTGTAAAGTATACTTGACGTAAACTAACATGTTTATCAAACATTTGACGGGAAAAGTAATTTCTAAGTAGGATTATCTCGAAATTCACATTTTCAACTGTAAAAGTTATTCTGCAATAAATAAATAAAAATAACCTATTCAATTGTAAAAGTTATTCTGCATTAATAAATAAATAAATAAAAATAACCTACTCAATTGTAAAAGTTATTTTGCAATAAATAAATAAAAATAACCTATTCAATTGTAAAAGTTATTCTGCATTAATAAATAAATAAAAATAACATATTCAACTGTAAAAAATATTCTGCAATAAATAAATAAATAAAAATAACCTTTTCAATTGTAAAAGTTATTCTGCAATAAATAAATAAATAAAAATAACATATTCAACTGTAAAAGTTATTCTGCAATAAATAAATAAATAAAAATAACATATTCAACTGTAAAAGTTATTCTGCAATAAATAAATAATTCAAAATAACCTTTTCGATTGTAAAAGTTATTCTGCAATAAATAAATAAATAAAAATAACATATTCAAATGTAAAAGTTATTCTGCAATAAATAAATAAATAAAAATAACATATTCAACTGTAAAAGTTATTCTGCAATAAATAAATAAATAAAAATAACATATTCAACTACAAAAGTTATTCTGCAATAAATAGATAAATAAATAAATAAATAGAAATAACATATTCAACTGTAAAAGTTATTCTGCAATGAATAGATAAATAAATACAAAATTAATAAAGCCAAGATCAACAGTTCTTGTGCATATGCCCGAAAAAGTAAGCCATAACACGGTCCTATGCTTTTGAATGTGGCAATCAATATTTGGGGATAAAGTAAATTTTAAATTTTAATACTTTGATTTATTTGCATGTTTGCTATAGCTAGTCAGATTAAATAAGTTTTGTTACAAACTAAAAATACATTTTCTAGATTCAACTGTGTAACTGGTTTGTCCGTTATTAACATTTAAGAATCGAGATTAAGCTGTGTAATACATCCATATCTTAAACGCTCTTAGAGCTCAGACATCAGGGCCCCACTAGGTACCTCGTTATAGAAAAATGTTTTTTAATTAAAAAATATTAAGTGCAGTTTTGCATAAAAAATTAATTTAAATTCTAAAAAAAAAAACCAATTTATTTTTAAAACTACTTTCTGGTATTAAAAAACTTAAGTACGTTTCTCCCGATTTATAATGAATCAAGGATCGATACGACGTATTACTTTTTAACATGTTTTTCATATTTTTGTGATTTTAATCAGAACATTGTTTTATTGAATGAACAAACGATTCTTTATTAAATCATGAAATAAAAAAATTCTTAATTGGGATATCACAAAAAAGTCTTTATTTTAAGTTTATACATTGACATGTGTCTTTATTCAGCGGTTGATGCTTGATGCCATTGACTATTTTTCCAAGTATGCGTACTGCGTTTTTAGCTAACTTATTGAAAAGTAATGTAAAAGTAACAGAAAAGGGTCTTAAGAAAGCGATTTGGAACGTGTCGAAAAAAATACTCTAATCCCAACTCCCCCAAAAAATAAGAAATAAAATAAATAAAAATAAAAATGCATACATACATTAATAAATAATAATAAAAAAAACCCAAATAAATAATAAACAAATAAAATAAAATAAAGTATTACTGGGTTTGATGTAAGTCCAATGGTATTTTCAATATAAAACAATTTGTCTTTTTGCTAAAAGTAACAGGATATCTCTAGCAATGCAGTTTCAGTAATGTGGATTGATTAATTTAATAATGTTTTTCGTCCATGTCAAGAATATCTCACTTATATCGAGGCGTTTCCGGCTATAGGAAGGGTAACAAAAACATTTACCTTAGCAGTGCGCTTTGGGCAATGTGCAGAGAGGGGTCTTTAACGTGCAACTCCTGCCGTGAAATTGGGGCATCGGTTTTAAAGGCCTGATCCGAAGGGCCCCGTGACTTTCTTTCAGTGATGTTATAACTTACATTTTACAATTTTCAAATGCCGAAAATAAATAAATAAATTCTCGCCTAGAAAGATGTCCTTGAGAATGAATTGACGATGTACGCAATTACCGTCGGTGTATATATGGTTGCATATTTTTCAAATTACCCAAGAAGACACTAAACAAATAATACAAATTAAAAATTGCTCTCGATGTAAATGCGTATCTTATAATAATCATATCTATCAAATACAAAAAAAAAAAAAAAAAAAAAAAAAAAAAAAAAAAAAATTCAAAACAATGCATTTTTCTCATTTTACTTGGACAATAAATGTTATTACTGAAAAAAGAAAAAAAAGACCCTAAAAACCGTTCGGTGCCTTAAACATTTATAGGACGTCAGCCTAGAGAGCGGCGGACTTTGAGCTCGAAACACGTTAGAGACATATATGTAATTATAATTTAAGATACTGATTTCTTTCTTCGTTCGACATCAAGAGAAGAGCATCAACTGGTTCATCTGTTGTCAAAATAATGTTACTTTAAGCATTGTTTGTGGTGTATTGACACGGCTAGTATGTTAAAGTCGCTTTAAGTGCACGGTAGTACACAGCAGACGATCTAGTCCCATTTGCACATCCAACGTGTACGAAAGTTCTGAGACTAATTCTTTGACATTTATAAATTTGCTGTCGTCGCATATAGTAACAAAAAATGCTGATACAATTTAAAACATATTAACAACAACAGCGTCATAAGGTTAACATGTTCCTAAATATCTTGCAAATTTTGCACTGGAGAAATCCCAAAATTGACAGCTTGCTTAAAGAACACGTTTACTGTTCTAAATATATAAAACTAGCTTACCATCTGTAAATCTTATTTTCACCGCATACAGATAGGCAATAAGCCGTCAATTCGTTGATGTAACTGTATAGAAAAACATCATTGTAAAGACAAATAATAATGTTTTTTCTTTTGTTTTTTCTTATGATTGATGCGATGTTGATAACCCAGACCAAACAAATGTACAAAATATTTCAAGTATAACAAATTAAATCCCCAATGATAAGGATGAGCAATGTCTGCTAATAAGATGTTGTCTGACAACATAAGAGATTACATGGGTCCATTAGTCTTGTTCTGGTTGCATTGGCATATTAAAACTGGCTAAGATTGTAAGTTATTATTTAAGTATTATTCACAGGGACGCCGGAAATAGGCTTGCAGTTCTTTCTTTGGACGAACAAATCTATTTTCACAGCTTGTTTCATCATTTTAAAGTAAGCTGTTTTTCATTGTATGAGTCATACATTGAACAATTTAATTTTGGTTTTTTTCTGTTACGCTTAAACGTTCACGGTTATTTTTTGGTATATGGTTTTATTATGGCAAATTCCAAATTAAGTTTTATAAAGTTATGATATTTTTAAAGCAGAAAATACAAGAAGAACTTTTTCACTTTTGTTGTTGTTGTTGTTAATAATAATAATAATAATAATAATAATAATACATGAAAAAATAATTAAACACTTTCCTATTAATTTTCCTTTCCGTTGTCAAGATACAGCGATATAAATGTATTTTACAATTTGTAATAAACTCAATAATGCGTAACCTTTGTTCTTATAAATTTCAGTAAACTAATAAAAGACTTGAATATCTAATTATAGGAGCAGTTTTTGTTTTTGTCCGTTAGCAAAAGAAGATTCTTATAGGTTATTGGACTCAATAATCTATTGACATATTATTGTTGCTATTTTTATACCTGAACCACATTGATTTTTCTCGATATAACCAGTATGCAATACAATTTTTCGCTAATTTTACCTATTGGTAAAATCATGAATTCTGTTCATTGATTCATTGATTGATTGCTTCAACGGGATTTTACGTCCCAATCAAGAACATTAAACCTATATCGAGACTTCACCAACTATAGGTGAAGTGGCAGAAATTTTGACTTTTGCGGTGCGCGATGTTTAGGGAAGGTTCTTTAGCGTGTTACGCTTGTAGTGACACGGAAGATCGATTTAAGGTCTTATCCGAAGGACTCGGTGATTTTCAATTTCAAATGCCGAGTGTGGCGACAGATCAGTCACTAACAATTTTAGGTCTTGGTCGGACTTGGCTGGGGTTCGAACTCCGACCTCCCACAAACGACGCGAGCACTGAGCTACGGCAGTGGTGGATTATGTTAGTGAAATTTCGTTAAAATATATAACAAACGTTAATTATAGCCTTTATATATATATATATATATATATATATATATATATATATATATATATATATATATATATATATATATATATTGAGTCTGATATATAAAATATTTGTACTTCGTCAGTGGTACAATTTGTTTTAGTGCACTGAAGATAATCTGTGACTAAGGCAGGTGTAATAAAAATTTGATTTTTAAAGCAGTTCGAGAGGATTTTAACAACTAATGTACAGTCATTAAGTTGTATCCACTTGTATTTCAATGCTGCCGTTGAAGCCAAGGTGAGCGAAAATGCGTAGCAGATTCAGCTTATAAAATATCTTAATGTCACGACAGGGAATAAAAACATTTTTACATATAACAAATTATCAATCTAGGACCTTTAATTTTAAAAGGTATGCACATACTTTTTAACAAAGTGCAAAGTTACAATATACAACTTTAAAAAAAATGTCTGAAATGGTTTTGTTAGACGTTGAAGTGAGTTACTGGCGCAGTGTGAAACTTATATACATTATTTTAACCCCAAAGGAAAAGTAAAAGTAAAAGTTAAAGTAAGTCAATCTGGAATTGTCATTTTTAAAACGATTTATATCTAAAATGTACTTTTTCCATTTAACTTTGATTGAGACATAATGTATTAATACAGGCTATAATTACCATAGACCAAATGACTTAGAATTGTTTGTTTTTGCGTGTATAGGTGTGGCGCTATTTTTTGGCTGTTCCGGCAACTGGACCTGTATGTCGTATGCGCCCATATTGTTTATTTCTTTTGGGTTTATCTAAACAAAATGCTTTTTTTAAAAACTTATAATGTAAATATAAAATGGCGTTAATAGTGCTATGATTTTTCATTCCCGTGTAAAGTAAATGATTGATGACGAGACTTGTTTGCGTAATCAAATTTGCTTTGTACGGCAGTGGAAGTTACAGTAAAATAAACGTTATTTCTAGACAGTTTAATTATAATTATATAGGTCGATCCTTGACTAATCCCGTGCCCGGTTTTCCTTTATTCGAAGGATCTGTATTTTAAGTTCCTTTTCTGTCATATACATATATCTGACTAAAAATGGTATAATGAAAACGTATTAAAGCAGGTACTATATCATAATGGTACAGATTACTCTCTAAAAAGCTAACGCTTAGAATCATAGCTAACTAGGTGAACCAAATAACTTATTTTATGTTTTGATCATAGAAGTTCATCTTCTATGAAATCTTCAATTTACAATTAGGCATCTAAAGCAAGCTACTTAACGACTATAGCATTATTTTCATGCTTTAATACAGACATGTAAGCGCAAAGATATAATAACTATATCTTTGGATTTTAAAAATGATCACCCTATTACTAACTGCAGTAATAAATATATAACAAATACCTGCTTAATTTTGATGTGTCATATGTGCACATTTCGGAAAATCATTCCTCATCAGTGACACTAAAGGACCGAAAAGTCCGACAAACAAAAAACTTAAGCCAAAAAGTTGAAAAACAATTAATTCCAAGACCACTTTAAAAAGCATAAAATTTATATGCTTTGAATGTTTTCTTTTGGAATGTTGATTTTAAAACAAAATTTTTTAGTTTATTTTCAAAAACCACTTATCTTACTAGTTGCCATGTTATTTTGTTATAAAATGCCGTCAAAAATACTTCAACGATTTAATCAAAAATGGCAGCTGTTTTCTGGTATTTATTCTCAACGTTCGGTTTCAATAATTTCGTGTATATTTGGTATAAAAAATGAGTCTTGCGTGCCTTGATTACTTAAAGTAAGGATATTTCTATAAATAATACAACGAATCTCTATCAGTGATATTATTCAGCTATTAAAATGAATGAAATTCAATAATAGATCCCAGTTTAAAGGAAAATGTTTTAATCTTTCTCAATGAAGGCGGATACTGTAATAAAATTCAATAAAGAAAAAAAAAAATTCTAATATATATTTCGAAGTAATTATATTAGACCTCTTTAAATCATTTTAAAGTAATTACAACTGCAAAAAGACATTAATGATACATATTGTAGTCCAAAAATAATTTTAAATTAATGAAACGGATCGTTTAAGAATCTAGAACCTTTAGGCTTTTGTTTAACATATAACACAGGTTTTTATATCTGCATTTTTTTTGTAACTCCAGCAAAAATGTTTTTTCTCGAACAACATCAACTCCATTAAATGTTATTTTTTCTGTTAAAATACTAAGTTCCTCTAAATGTACAGGTCTTCTGAAGTTCTTAAAACGTCAAATCTTGTTTTTTTAGACAATTTTTAAAACTGGCAAATACTTATTCAGAAATGTCAAGTCACAGTTCATTTATTAAAAGCTAAATATATGTATTAGGTTAAGTACAATCGTTAATTGTTAGTTAATTGTTAGATAATTTATCATTTCAGTATACTTATGCAGCTATGACCTAAACCTTTAAACCTTAACCTAAAATCATATATCAAAATTGTTGTAATATTATTACCTATAGTAGTCTAAGATACATGCCGATATAAAACCTTTATTATAATTTTAATTTTTGTTTTCTTATGTAGCTATGACCTTGATCTTTAAACCTAACACCTTGAATGATTTATCAAAAATGATTGTCATATCAATACTTACAATATTCAAATATGACTGTCTTTACTTTTAAAAGTCTTCGAGATAATATTTTTTTAAATACAGCTATGACCGTGATCGTTTGTCCTATTATCTTGCGCCATGTATGATTGGCATATTGATTTGTAATATTTAATGTATTTAATAATGCCTATACAACAACTTGATAGTTGTTCATTTTCAGTCGTCTTATGCAGCAGTGGTTTAATCATATACCACAATCATAGTCTAATATACAATACCATATAACAAGTTAATAGTTTTTCAGATAATTTCCGATTTCAATGTTATTATGCAGTATTGATCTTGACCTTTGAACTTATGTCCTTAAACCATATATCAAAATTATTGACAATCAATAATGTATTTAAATATACATGCCTAAACAAAAGGTTTACAGTCTTTAACATAATGCACATTTTTATTTAAAAAATTTAGAGGCAACAACTCCTTTATAGATTATTTTATAGTTACAAAACTTGGAACATCGTTAATTTTTTTTGTTCAAATAGTCAAATAATAATAATTTGAAACAATTTTTGATTTTTTTAAATATTAAACGCAAACACGCATAATCTTTTCTTCAACCTAATTTCACAAAAAGAACAAACTATAGATTAAAGACCCTAGAAAATCCAAATATCAAATCAGATTTTTCTCCCATTATTGATCTTTGAGAAGTTTTTATAAGATTTTGTCAAAGATCTGCTGAAAATGCACAAGGACTTTGTCCTTAAGCATAAATCAGGATGTTGTTGTGATATAGATAGATTTGCTAACTTGAATAAAAAATTACCTGGCTTAATCTGTTTCGGAAAAAATAGGTATTGATCTCTAAGAACACAAAATGAAACAAGAATAACACATTAAAAATAAAAAATCTAAATAAGATTTATTTTATATTTATTTCCGTTTAAATAAAACTAGGTCATCATTTATACAGTTTTCCCTGTAATACATTCAAGTTTAATTTGACCACATAAAGGTCGGTGATTACAGATAAATCTTCTTAACATATACTTGTACAACATAAACAGTTCTTTCTTTTCTTTTCTTTCTTTCTTTCTTTCTTTCTTTTTTTTTTTTTTTTTTTTTTTTTTTTTTTTTTTTTTTTTTTTTTTTTTTGATTTCTTTTATAATTTCTTATGATATTGACAATCAAGATATTTAGACATTGAATAACATAAAAAGTATTAAAAACAAGAGGGCACTCGGTGATATGTAAAAATTAAATTCCCAATGGCTTGTTTCTATATATTATTTTACTTCTGATTAGATGGTATGGTGTTGTCTCACATCTGGAAAGATAAGAATAATGTTTAAATGCATAGTATATAATATCCCAAACTATGAGATGCCAAGATTTTTAAACAAAATATATTCCCTAGATTATACATTAATCTTGTTTGCAAAATTTGCTTTCAGATTTTCTTAATAAATGTAAATACTTATTTAAATCAAACTACCATGTACATAATAATGAAAATATCACAACAGATTCGCGACTAAAATTTCCAACAGACAAATCAACTTGTAGAAAAGACACAATCCTTAACATTTAAAACATTTTCTTGTCTTAGTTTTTATTATTTTATTTTATTTTTACATGATTTACACCATTGTTACTTATGCATTATTTAGTTGTTAATAGTTATACATGGATTTTAAATACAGAAAACCTCAGTTAATCGCCAAAATATGCGCAGGCGTTTTTATCTTCAGGAATTGGTGATCTTTTGAGAAATTTTAATTTTTAATTATTGTTAATAAATTTCAATGGAAAGAGCTGTGAGCGTAATCGAGGTGTTAAGCTATTGATGGACATTATAAGTTAGTTTTGCTGTTTATAAAATAGTAAGACAATTTTTACTTTTTTATTACTTTTAGTTAAAGGGTACCTGTAACGATTTTCAGTTTTGACATATTTTATTCGTCGTACTTAAATATGGCTGTAGCGAAAATTCCATAAAATTCCATTCCATAATAAGGTAGATATCGGTGATTTTCTAATACATCTCTAGAAATCCAAATTAAAAAGGTCGATATCGAGGCTCCCGTCATACCAGTAACATACCTCCACAGAATATCATTTACGAATTACTAAAATAAGTCGAATTCGAACTCGTAGTTTAACTTTCTATGATTATTTTACGGGAAAACTATTTAATGAAGTGGAATTAACATCCGTTAGACATGTACTGATAATTAAGATTATTATTAATCCTTTTGTTTATTAGACACATTCCTTAGATTTAGACCCACACCTGTAATTAACAGGATGTCACTTATAATTTGCAAAATTGATTTGCAGGTTAATAAAGTTATCTTACAACCTGTAATATACAATAATATATTTACAGGTCAAGTAAAGTAAAATAATTTTATTTGGTAAACGTAATTTGTCATATACAGTATAAGATTTCACTCCAGAAAAAATGGATATTTCATTTTTAAATTTGAAAAAGTAAGAAAAAGTAATTTTTCATTAGTTTTCATGTCAATAATAATAATAATAATGAAATATAACTTTTAGGCAAAATTGAAAATTAAAAATTGACGACCAGAATAGTCTATTTAAAACATGTTTATTGATCTACTTACAGCACTTGATTTTATAAATTTTATTAGATTTAAGTTTTCACTTTTCCTTTGGCATACATTCAGCTGTGATATTTTTAAATTCATTATTCCATATATACAAATCCATAAAATTATTATTATTATTATTATTTCGTTTTTTTAAATGTGGGCTCATTCTAAAATCCGTGTCATTTCATTTTAAACAATTATAACATATTTCGTGTTAAATAATTTGAGATGGAATATCTTGGTTTTTTTAATAACCCCAGCATTTATTAGCCATCGGACAGTTGAAAAGAAATATGTTACAAACTTTGTGTGAAAATCTTCCAATTATCGAGGAAATATGATGCTGTCAGACTACTTAAAAAGTTTTCTACACCACGGTCATTTAATTTCAACCGTCAATAAATATTGCACAAAAGATTGTATTTTTATGTATTGATAGTACCACTGTCATGTGCTGATTTTGAATTTTTATCAAAATCAGCACATGACATCACAGTAAGTTCCATAATATTCATCCAGTAGTCTATACAGTCCGACTTGATATTTAATTCATTTTAAAATGTCGAAGATAAAATAAATTTTTCGTGTATTTGAACTAATTGCGTATTTTGTGTTATAGCTATGCAACTTATCGTAATTCTGAAGTCTGTCCAGTCCGACTATTAAAATAATTTATTTTAAAAAGTCAAAGATATCATAAATTTTCGTGTTATTGACCAGTAAACACTCGTCACGTATTTTCAACAGCTATGCAACCAAATGCAGTCACAATTCTCGAGTAGGTCAGGACTCGACTCGTTTCTGGTTCGAATAAATAACGGTTATACTCAAAATTCAGCACTTATAAGATTGTCTACTGCTTCCCCAAATAATGACGAACTGTTTGACATAAATAGGTACATGTCAGAATCGTTACTGTCTTCTCTATACGTCAATATATCATCATTGTTACTACTGTCTATTATGTTAGACACTACTTCTAATACTGCAATGACGTCACACGTTTATAACTCAAAACGAGGCGTTTCACTTTGCGATAAAAAAAAGTTATAAAATGTGGATTTCAAACTGCTATAACTTTTTTATTTTTTCACCAATTTTGATGCGGTTTCCAATTTTGTTATATTTAAATAATATATAAAACAATTTTGATAAAAAAATTTTTGGTTACAGGTACCCTTTAATTGTGGGTTACGTTAAAACCAAGAAAAAAAACTATAGTGTGTCTGATTGGTTTTATCACTTAAAGCCAGTTACTCTCAATTTTAAAACATTAAATCAACTTGGTATTATCGTCAAAATATAACAAAGGAATATAAATTACAATTGTAATTCAATAAATGATACAACTTGAAATAAAACAATTCCTAAAGAGAGTTAATATCACACAAACTAAATCGAATGTAAAGGTAAAATTCTTTAAATTAAAATTAAAATTTAGCAAGCAATATTTTAAGTCATGTTACATTACCAAAGACATTAATTATTTAGCTAGCTTTCAAGACAAATTGTATTTAATTTGAAAGAGAACAGTTTTTTAAATACTCTAGAATTTGATTGCTTGTCAAGCTGGAGAAAGCAAAATTACTAAATTCAATTCTTTTGTAAAATTATCTTATTCAATTTTATATCACACGGTTTAATGAATATTTCAACGCTATTTAAGACTATAGACTAGACGGCAATAGACAGTGTGTCCTTAAACAAAAAAATTACATTTGAAGTAAAGCTTTAACTCAATCACAAATAAATCATTTCTAGAAATAAATTTTTTTTTAAAAATAAATAAATAGAAAAGATGAGTTTTTAAAAAATGGCTTAAAAATGTTCTACAAATAATTTCGACAAAATATTTATAGTCTCCATTTTGACTGGAAAGCGTAGATATGATATAGTCTTAAATATTTTTTTAATTCCAGAAGTCTAGACATCTACCAGAAAAAGATTTTTTGTTTAAGCGATATTATAAGGAGTTTAACAAAACGCTCATATGTTATCTGAACACCACTATGTAATATACTACTGGCAAGACAAACCAACTCAGAATAAAAAGTAAGCGATCACAGATCTTACAAGACTTATTGTAGGTTATATGTGGGTCTATTGGTTTTTCAAACAGTAGTACATTTCTGATGAAAAAAAGGTTGTGAATTTTAACTAAAAATGGTACAATTTAATTGTAATTATCAGTTCTTATAAACAAGCGTTTATCGGAAGACTTAACGAATATTTTACATACCTCTACAAAAGAAATAAATGCCTTGAAAACGTAAATTTTATATTTACCACTGGTAAAAAGCTTTAAAGGTGGTTAATTTCCCGGAAAATATTTCTAGGTAACTTTTGCCATTAATTCAGTCAGAATCTTATAATCACAATGTTATGTTTTGTTAATCGAGTCATGTAATAAATCATTTGCAATATTATATTCTTTGAAATTTAACAGGTATTTGTGTTATATATTAAGTGGCTTTTATTGATTCTGTTTTACATGTACTTGTACGGCTGAGACTGGAAATAAAATAACATATCTTCATTAAAAATCCCTTGTCACTTCCTTTAATTTGACAAATCATTAAAATGTCATATACATTTAACAAAGTGTTCTTTAAGACATTTTTAAATTGTTAAAAGCAGAAAAACCAATAAGCACCAAAGGCATATCAAGATAATCGTTTTTAATGTCATTGACACTTGCTGCCCTGTTTTTCGTGAATTTGAAAAACCTTGCCTGCAAAATGTTTGTCCTGACATATTTATAGTTCGTAAAATTCCAGCACCTTCTAACATAAGCTTCTTTTTTCGACTATAAAACTACACGGTTTCATATTTATGGTCTTATACTGTTTCTATTTGTATCTTTGAGTATGGCAAAGGCATGCTCACTGATGCAGCTTTAAATTTGTAAAATATCGATGGAGAAAAGTAAAATAAAAGAGTTATCCAGCTGTTGGACAAGGCGCTGGTTTTGAAGAAAACAGAATGGATTTTGCTCCGAAAATCTTATGATGGATAATTTGCTTTTCTTGACGAATGTTTAGTAAACAATAGTTATTTTTATTATGTTAATTGCTTTTTTGACATAAAAAAACATTTTGCTCAGTCTAAAAAAATGATAAGCATTATAATGTTGTATAACTTGTGTCAAATTGAGTTCATTATTTAATCATAGTCTAAACAATTTGTAAACAGAATTTCACGTTACAAGAGCAAACACTATCTTTACTGCACCATCATATGACTAAGAACAGATCTTTTTCTAATAACCATAAAATTGAACAATTATCCAGACAGATGAGCAAGATGATAGATTACTAACACAATAATCAAAAAGAAATTAATAGTGTTTCTGAAATTATTTACCAGCAGTATACACGTTGATATGATTGATGTATGTCTTTCAATTTTGTTCTGTGCTATAGAATATTAACCGCAGGTATTAAATAACGAGATTTTCATGAATATATTACAGGAACTACAAACAATATGCTGTCGTCTGGCAATTTTCCAATTTCTTCGATAAACCCGAATCTATAAGGTAATTGTTAAACTCTATTCTAACTTCAAATCCCCAAATATTATTATTTTAATTGTAATAAAGCGCTTTTTGTACTTGAGCTTGAGAATCAAGGCGTCGTGTACTTTATCTCTAAATTCGTATTTTTAAATACACACACCTATCAGTACCAGTATCTACCCTTTTCCCTACTCTGATCAACTCAAACATGTTTGTATTACTGTCTCAATAGCTCTCGATTCCAACTTATTTATACGTGGATGCCTTATTCAGCTAATCGCGTGCTATTGTTAAAAAACTAATAGAAAATGTGTCACGTAATAAATGAGATTCGAAAAATAAAACAAACTTACCAGTCCTTGTCCATATCACAATCCCAAAAACAAAGTAAAAACTTTGCAAACTGGCAAAATATGTTATACACGTGAACTTCTATCAAGGAAGTGAGGCCGCTCTGGAAGGGTAAGCACCTCCTGTCTAGCTAGCTACACCCGTCACGTGCAAGTCAAATTTGAGAATAAAAGGAACAAAGAACTAGGGTAAGTCAAATATATCCAGTATAAGTTGGGATACAGTGATTACATACTTATCAACAATATTGTGATGACGGCCATAAAACTTTTTAAGGGCCCTGATTAGCCTAGGCTTGCAATATCCTTGTGTCAACAAATAATTGTAAGTAATTTGCTTCGTTGCAGAAAGTTCCCATAGTGGGAACAAGCTCTACCGTACCGTATTAACTGTGAAACATATACACCATACGCAGGAGAAGCAGGGATATTACTGCAAAGGAACGGAAAGTTGACAATAGAAAAATTGAAGTCATCACGTTTGTCGTATATGTTCAGATGTAACCTTTCATGGGTGTCATAATTGAGGTATTAGTCTAAATATGAAGCAGAACATGGAGAATCTGTCGTGTCTTTTATTTCAAGCTCACTTGGATAGATGACATTCACATATTCTCCAAATTTGTGATAATTTAGAGAAAGAACGTCATCTATATATCTGTATGTGTAGTTGAATGATTTAGCGACAGTCTTTTTTTCCAGATTTGACCAGGTTCTTTGAAAATTCTGATTCATGTGAATAAAGAAACAAACCAGCAAGCAAAGGTGCACAGTTTGTGCCCATTGGTATACCGATTGTTTGTTGAAAGATAATATTGCCAAACACAACAAATATGTTGTCTATCAAAAACTCTAACATTTCGTTGATGGTATCTTCAGTATATTTTTGTTTGCAGTCTGTATGGTGTTTTACAAAATAACCAGAATTCCTGTTGAGCACTAGATATTTATATCTTGGTTTACCGTTTTTGTAAAAGAATGAAAAGTGAATGATTTGTTTTAGACGTTCTTTCAATTTAGCATGAGGGATAGTGGTGAAAAGGGTAAAAAAATCAAAAGTTTTTATACTTTTTACCGAAGATAGAGTATTAGAGACAAAATGGTCAAGTAGTTCTTTAGAATTTTTGAGAATCCACATTTGGTTGATGCCAGATGTAGAATAGACTTTATTTGAATAAGTCTGAAGGCAATGTTTGACGACTGTCAAAATTTGTGTTAGAAATTAATAATGTTATTAAAAGCTTTATCAGCCGGGACAACAACATACCTGTTATTTATGTCAGTAAGGATTGCAGAAACCTCAAGGTCCCTGAGCACTAAAGAAGGTTTAGTACCCACAGACCCATTAAGTTTTGCAATCCTTGACTTGACGAAATTTCTAATTGTCCTTATCCAGTCGGAGTTTATTGCGTGACACATTTTTTATTGCGTGACCCATTTTTATTTTTGTTGTAACCAATAACATACTGTTAGCTGAAAAAAAGGCAATTGCAACGTATTTTTAAAAATCCTTAATGAGATTTTCTATAATGAAAAGATGTCTCAAAAGTAAATAAAGTGAAATACCGATTTACAAATTGCAGATGATATTTAATGCTATTGTTGTTCATAAATAAGTAACACGGTGAACAGTCAACACTGCTCGGTGATTAAAATACCTTTGCCATTTGTTATAAACATTATGAGTATGTTTAAAATTTTGCATTTTCCTGAATTTTTAAACCTGTAATCTGAAACTAGTAATGTATTAAGTTGGTATTTAGTTTGTATCGTTATTAATTAAAGTAAGTCAAATATTGTTTGTAACTGAAAATAAAAACCGTAATTTAATACCCGCTCAAAGTACGTCGTTATACTTTGAAATTGTATAGGAGATAACAAATGTTTTATAAGTTATCCACTTACAGTTAGATCTGGGAAGATATACAAAAAAAAAAAAAATAGATAGATAGATAGAAAAAGACATTATAGGTAAAACCATGAAATTGACTTAGGTTTAAGAAGGCATCAACTGATGCAATAGGTAGAGATTGTCCGTCGTACTTTGAAATTAGTTTAATATAGAATAAATGGTAACGACTGGACTATGACACAGTTATACTAAACTTTTATTAAAAAGTCCAGCAAATTTTATAGTCTTTTAGATCAAAGTTAGACTTTGAAATATTCGGTGATTTTATTTATTTCATTTATTTGTTTATTTATTGTTATTCTTGCAAAACAATGTGCTAGAGAAAAACACATATCCACAATATGTTTGGAATATGAACGACAAGGACATTAGCATTGAACAAAAATCACAGTCTGTGGTAGTTCGAAAAGGGGCCAGAAAAATACTAGACAATGTAAGGAACTGCAGAGACAATGTCTCAGTCGTAGCTTCAGTAAATATCTTTTGGTGAAGTATGCCCCCACTTATTATCTTGAAAGGACAAACTGTCAGAAATATGAATTCCTATAAGATCGATGACGGTTCCGATGACGTTAATTTCTCATACCAAAGCGATGAAAAGAGGAAATTTTAGGTTAAGTATGGTTGAATCAATTATTTCCAGCAAAGTATAGCCCAAAAAGACATTAGCTGTTTCTATTGGATCAACATCACAATGTCACTAGCTAATTGAAAAAAACAGGACAGCAAAAAGTTATACTTGCTTTCACGTAGCAGCCATATGCTGCATCCTTTAGACAAAAGTTTATTTGGTCCATTAGGAAAAAATTCCATGTGGCATACTCGGAAAATACCAGTGCAACCTGTCGCGTCGTTACCAAATGCGCATGATCAAAATATTTAATCACTGCTTGGAATCTAGTTTTTACACCCGAAAATACGAGGAGTATTTTTGGACAGCTTGAATAAATCCTCTTAACCTATTTGACATACATACAGAGAACCTTATTCGCGTATCCATTATTTTAAATGTGCGACTGACAACACAGTCTCGTCTGAAAATCAAGATCTGATCATTTGTAGCGTTATCAAAAACTGTTGTAACATCGATGCAAAATCTTCACCGAACAAAAAATTTCAGTAAAAAATTTTTTTTGTACCTCTTACAGCGAAAAATTACAACTTGTGTGTTTCTGATATAATGAGCAACATGGACTCTATATTTAAACCTCAGCTTCAATTGCTGCTGATTCATCATCTTCAGCATAATTGTTGCCGTCAGAAATAGACTTGCCTGTTATTCTGTCCTTTCGTGAGGGATTGTCACTTAATGTTTTATTAGTCATACAAAACAGTTTAATCGATCAACAAACAATTTTTTGAAGTCTGATATTAAATCTATTTTGACCGATACAGTCATTTGGTGGAAATAATTATTCCTACAAGAAGCACAATAGTCAAGAGTCAATTACAAACAAGCAAAGAAGTAATAAAAGTAAAGAAGAAAAAGAGAAAGGAAACAGACAGCTGCTGAGAGAAAAAAAGAGACGCAAAAAAGTCTTAGATGTTACAGAAGCTGCTAGAAAAGCTTATTTCGAAACGAACAAAATGAAAAAGATGTCTAAACTGGTTCTGCATTGTATTATGCCATTTAAAAAGACTTACACATTTAATGTTTTATAACTCAAATGGAAAATAACATATTTGTGTGTGTGTGTGTGTGTGTGTGTGTGTGTGTGTGTGTGTGTGATTTTGTTATAATAACAACAGTATTTTGATTCTCGAATTGCAGAATAGGTATTTTCGTTTTTATTCTTATTGTTAGTCAGCCTAAAAACATCAGAAAATAAGGAATGTTTTTTATACCTGTATATAACTCATACTTATGACATAACATGTGTGTAATCCAAGTACAAGCATTAATGCAGACAAAATGTGGATACTTGTATGTTAATGTTCTAAATAAAATGTTTAATCACAGAAGGGATGTGGATAGTAGGAATGCATAACTATGGTCATCCATAGCTAAGAGAGCTTACCCATAACTATTACTTTCACGAAAAAAGGGAGCGGATCACCATCAAAATGTCAACAAGGTTTATCTTAATAGAGCCTGTGCATCTTAATAAGCTTGTAAAATTGACAAAGATCTTGCTGTGGGAAATACGTATGATATTGAAATAAAACGAATCCATCCCAGTTTGAAATATACATTAACATTTTTGCACGAGAATTTTAATGTTCATAACCGTATGGTTTTCCTTGGCCAAAAGATTGTCTCATCAAAATCGTCGGATTTTGGTGTTTTTGTGTCATTGTTGGCATCTAAACGAAACAGGAAAACAATATCAATTGCGTTAAAGTGCAAAAGTGATTGTACGCCATACCTAGACTGAATGAAATGCACGTAACCAAGCCGTTAGAATGAATCAGTCTGCTGGTATTGCCCGTACTATTGTTAAGACGATTTTGGAGTAAATAAAAACGCCACTTATGCATCATAGCGACATTTTCAATACTTTAAAAACACCAGGGACAGTTCCAGAATGGGTCACTCGAATATTACGTCATTGTATTGGAATAATTTTATCAGGCTGCAACTTCTAAGGAATTTTTTGTAAACTGCAACTTTCAAAGCCATAACAGTCTCTGGTTTTTGAATAATTCTGCAATAATCAGAATTCGTCTATGTGAAAGCCGCATTAATCCGAGCTATCTAGTTATCCGCCTAATTTTTTACAACAGCGTCATCGTGATGCACGTTTGGTGTTGAAGACACCTACGTTTATAAGACGTGACTAGGGCGCATTTTATTTATTTGCATTTCCATAAACTACTTATCTCTGATCATTTCCTTCGGTTTAAAACTATATCAATCACAAAACGAATTTTCCCCAATGCTACTTTTTTATTTATAATTATAACAGTTTTATTACTGTAAATAACCTTCAAATTTTCGTCTTTGTGTTTGCACTGATGTCATTCATACCTTATTTTAGCACCAGGATATAACTTTAGTTTTTCTTTATCCAGAATATTATAGATCAATTGATTAGAAAATATCTTTGATTTACTTTTTGACTTGTTTGTGTGTTTTTAAAAACTGACTCAGTGACCTAGTACTCTTTATCAAGGCTTAGTAGTTAAAGTACATTTCACAGCTTTGTTTCAGGACCTTTTCGATTAGGTTCTAATATCCGGACATGTTTGTCAGTTTGCTTGGCGAAGTGTGATTTGTTTTTTCCCGGATATTCAAATTTTTCCAAACATCTTCAAACTGACAGTTTTGATGCAATTAGGGTAATTTTGACTTGCTTTAACCGAGCATAAACAATAAAATTAATAAAAACACCTCATTTGTCTATTCTTTTTCATAAAATTTTTAGAATTTGTTATGCGTTATAGAATGCAGAAAGTCAGAAATAATAAAATGCATAAACAGCAACAGAAGACTTTTCTCTAACCATTGTGAGGGGCGTCGATGACCGAGTAATCTAAAGAGCACTCTTAAAGATCAAAGTACCTTCCATCACTGAGATTCTTATCCCACTTGGACAGATCCTAGTGTGAAAAAATTTGTCAATTTCGCTAACTAAAGGCTGTTTTCTCCAGGTAATCCGGTTTTCCTAGTTACCCAATATCCGACCGCCTCGATCGGAATGAAAGAATTTAAATGAAGATATAAACATTGTTCAATTGAACCCGCATCATTGTGCATGCGCAAACTATTGTCATTGACACACTGCTAAACTTTAAGGCAGTTTATAATCTCCTTTACAATTTTGTTATTATTATTTTTTTGAATATTGGATAAGCTTTACTTATTTCATTATTTGCAAGTTAAAAAGCTGATAGAAAATATAAGAAAACCAATTTTTCACATCTAGCAATGGATAAAATTTGATGCGTTATGCAAATTCTTTTGCTTTCGAGACAGCATAAAACATAAGGATAATACTTCAGACGCAAAATTATCTGCAAATTTGGTTTCATACACGACTATATCTACAGTTATTGACTCCCTACTCTTTTTTTGTCTTTTTTTTTTTTTTTTTTTTTGATTTTATGTCTGCACATTCCAATTTTGAAACTAAATTAAACTGTTGATTTATTCTATTCTATTCTTCTTCGAAATAATTTAATCTCGTCGGAACTTACAGCTTGATTATGTGTCAATTTTTAACATTGCTTTTTGTCTCAAGTGGAGTCTCATCATTTTCAACAAAAAAATATATAAGGTCTGCTGAATATAAATGGTATAAAAGAATAAAGACATATTACTGACTTTAAAAATTATAAATCTTAATACTATACAAAACATAAAGCATGTTACACGTCATACATCCGTGCTTCAAATTTTTATTTAATTTTATTTCATTTGTTAAAGATTTTTTAAATAAATTTCAGTTTGCTGTAATAAATAAAAAAACTTAGTTTAATGAGTTTTTAAAAAGTTTTAACAAGAAAAAATAACATTTTGAAATAGTGCCTTTAGTTCAATTTCAATGAAGATCTTCGAGCTTTAAGAAGTGCATTTTAAATCAAAAATTGACAAACAGCATGAGTCTTTTCAAGTCGCCTTAAGATGAGTAAGAAAAAAAACGATAGAAAAAATTGTGAATAATGTTTGTTTAACTAAAACTATTGTAATTGTAAATAGTGTTAATCATTAATCAAATCGATGACTTTTAAGCAAGTTGAAACATTAAATAGCAAAAATAGCATGATTAACACAGGAAGAACCACTGAAAACAAGTAAGTAATTGTTTTCTGATATTGCAGTTAAGACCTCGTTAAAATCTCGTTTCAAAATGTATAAAAAGAGAAACTGATTACTTTGTTTACAAGAACCCCCCCCCCCATGAAAAAAAAATAAAAATAATAATAGATAAATAAAACAAAAATAAACCGACAAAATAGAAACGTCATTAATTGGGGATTTTTCTTGTTGTCTATCTATATTATGTATTTGCTGGTACAGTAACTTTTTACAAAAATAAATATAGAACTATTGTATTTTCTGTGCTTATAAGAAATTGTTATATTTTTTTTTATTATTTATTCAATGTTTAGACTTAATATATAAGAATTTATATAAATTGGAATAAGATTTATTTTGCTTTAAATGTCATAGCAGTAAACCTTGTTAGTATTTGTTTCTATTAAAAGTTATATCAATAACGTTTTGATGAATTTTCTAGATTTTATTGATGCTGTTATGATTGTATTATTTGTTCACAGTTGTCACAGCACAAAAATCAATTTCCGTGAAAGGACTGTCTACACGCTAACTAAGAATCATTTTTCTGTCCAAGATTGACATACAAATGTTACTTATTAGAAGTAAATATATATAAGAGAAATATTGTTTTCTCGGTTTCGTCGAACGGTTGTTATTACATATTATGTTCATTGTATAATTCATCATGCCGGACTAGATGATTAATGATATCTCAATTTGTTTTATTTCTTGAGATGTACTTGCTTCTCCGATATTTTAAAGGATCTTTTTTAAACAGGAATAGCTATGGATTGGACATCACTGATCAACTAATAATTCATAGTCTTTGATAGAATAACAACTGAAGGTTTTACAAGGGATCTTATCGCTGATAAAAATCCTTATTAACACGAATTGTTTATTAAAAGTACATTTTTGTTATCACAATATTAAAATAGATTAATCTTTCTTCTAAACCTAAATATAATTATTATTTTTTATATCTTAATGTAAGAATTATACAAATTAAGGATTGAAATCCTGATCTAGTAAAACGGATGTTAATTTTTTAATGGGATATTTTTGAAAAATATACTTTTAAGCTTAATGATATGTCTCTAATGGCAACAACCAATAAGCATTCTAAGCTAAACGCCAAGCTTCAAAATAAAATCAGTTCTAGTTAAAAACAGAAAAAAATTACTAAAACGTAAGCCTTGAGTCTGTTAACAGTTTAAATGAGAGAATTAGTAAGAAATTGAAAATCATTAGATAATTTTGTTATGTTATGTTTATGGCTAGTGGTTTTGCAGTTGGTGGGTTTTTTTTATATATATAGCTACACGGTTGTAAGGATGTAAATTAAAACCTAACAAAAGAAAACCAAAAGGTTGGTTAATTTCAAGTACAAAAGAGTAAATAACAAACAACATTTTGATTGAACCAATTTAATAAAAACGTTTTTTTTTTCTAAAGTGAAATATATTGATTGATATTGAAATCTGTTGATATAAAAACAGACATGTAACAAACAAGCCATGAATCTAACAAAATCAGCATATCAGAGTATATCATCAGTCAACTAGAACTTTAAAAACCAAGTTAATTTTCAAAAGAAGGTGTCGAAAGTACCGACATGTTAAAAAATGAAGATAAATGTGTTAAATCGTGGTTGTTTGAAAAATAGTTTTACCAATTTAAATAATAAAAAGGGTTAGATAAACCTGCCTTAAACATTTGCCGATGTTTAAAAAAAATTCTGACGAATCAAAATCGTATATCAAAAGGTGAATAATAAACACCATAAGGACGTTTATGGTTTTCCATCACTCTAATATCATGAACATAATTAGGTGCATTTATATCAGTCGCCCTAATCAGTATGTAAATATCTAACAAAATCACCTATCCAATTTCGATGCGCCACACGCGCACACCTACATTTTATAAACATATAAATAATGTAATTATCTATGAAAAAACAAACATACTGGTCCATGTAATGTATGTCATGATTGTTTTACCACATTGACAATATGCTCATTATAGTCGCAAGAGAAGGCCAGCACTTTCACTGATATTACTGACTACAAATAAGGTACAGATAATATACCATTTAGCAAAATTTTCAGCTGTCCCAATTTTTGAAATTTATTGAAAACTAAAGTTTGTTCCCTAATACAAAAGCATTCCTTAGCTGGATTTGGATTCATATAATTTTGGAACTTACGATTAATTAATTTTTAACTGTTTTGCTTATGCTTTTATCTATCAAACTTTTTGGCCCCTTAGTGTCATTGATGAGAATCGATTTTCCATTTCGTGCACATTTCGTGCACATAAGGCATATCAAAATGTTACGGGTATTTCTGTTATATATGCACACCCACGAAATATTTGATGTTATTGTCAATTTTTACATGAGCGATTTTGGAGTTGAGTTGAGTTGAGTTGAGTAATGGTGTTTAACGTCCCAGTCAAGAATATTTCACTTATATCAAGACGTCGCTAGCTTATAGGCGAAAGTACAGAAATTTTGCCTGTGCGTTGCGCTGATGGCATTATACAGCAGGGTTCTCTATCGTGTCACACCTGCTTTGACACAGGACCTTGTTTATTTTAAGTTCCCATCCGAAAGAACCGTGACTTTCATTTTGTAATGCCGAGTGCTTGGCAAAATAACAGTCACTACCCACTTTCAAGTCTTGGGTCAGACCCGGCTGGGGTTTGAACCCACGACCTTCCACTTACGGAGCGAGCACTCTACCAACTGAGCTACCGCAGTGGCCTGAGCGATTTTGGAGCGCTATTTCCAAATATATATTTCCCCATTGTCATTCAAATAATGTGTAACCTAAACCCCAGCAAAAATTAAAATGCAATAAGGTTATATCAGTGAAATGTAGTGTAGATAATCGAACGTTCTTGTTTTTGCGGAATTAATAAAGATCTTGTAAATATTAAAAATGAATTTTCAAATTGTAATGATATATATGGTACAAAATTGTTTATAAATGGTGTCATGAAAATGGTAGTATATTCATTTATTCAGCCAAATGTTTTGGCTATGAAAACCAAAGCGTTTAAACAGAAAAAATATCATATGTCGCGTGTAAACGAGTGCTTAAAAACGGGAATTATAAAAGGCAAAATTTTAAATAGGGTTACAAAATGTGGTATAGAAAAGAACCGTAATGGTTACTGAATTTCTAGACCTCTGACTGTTGTGTATAAAACATGTAGCACCATATAATTTTAGCTGTGTTACAAACAAATCTTTAAAAACAGAGAAAAATCATTTCTCGTCAACTAAGGTATCTAAAAAATGACAAAAAATCTATACAAACAAACACAATTGGACAAACCTCTGAGATGTTTCCATATATCTGATTTACCTTTGGATTAATCGATTTCTTATCGATTTGCTTATATATTGGTTTTACAATAAGTAGTTTATATATTGATATTTTTTCTGGTAAACCTTCAAGCTCACTTGGATAGATGGCATTTACTTAATCTCGACATGTGGGATTTTGAACACAAAACGTTATTATGTACTATAAAGATTCACATAAGCAAGCAAAGGTGCACAATTTGTGCCATTGGTATACCGATTGTTTTTTTGAAAATTATATTGCCAAACACAACAAATATGTTGTTTATCAAAAACTCTGTATGGTGTTTATAAAATAAACAGAATCTCTGTTGAGCATTAGATATTTAGATCTTGGTTGATTGTTTTTTTAGAATGACAAGTGAATGTTTCTTTTTAGACGTTCTTTCAAGTTAGAATAAGGAATAGTGGTGTGAAAATCAAGTTTTTATACTTTATACTTTTTACCGAAGGTAAATTATAAGAAACAAGATGTTTAAGTTGTTATTCAGAATTTCTGAAAATCTTCATTTTAGTGACTGTCATATGTAGAAGAGTGAGAAGACAATCTTTGACGACTGTCAATACTTGTGTTAGAATCCTGGTAATGATTTAGCATCACATTTAGAGGAACCTGCTATATATCTTTCATTGCATGTATGTCTGTGTAGTTCTATAATCCTGACTTCTAGTTTGAAAGTTTCCGAAAGACTCAATAACTCTCTTATGATTACCATTTTTGGTAAAATTAGTTTTGCTATGAGTAGTATTTTCTGATGCACTATCTAAACCAAACTCCTTAATAAGAAATTCAACGTAGAATTTCTTATTAACAAAAATAATGTTGTTAAAAGCCTTATCAGCTGGGACAACAACATAATTGTTATGTATGTCTATAAAGATTGCAGAAATGTGAGGGTCACTTAGCACCGAAAAAGGTTTAGTAAACATAGACCCTTTAAGTTTGGCAATTATGCGTATTATTTAATTGAGAGATGATTTGTTGCTCACGATGGTTTGTTTTACCTGTAACCTGTGAGCATGCGGTATTTGCTGATCTGAATTGATTTTATTTCACCTGTGCGTGTTTATACTTTAAAAAGCTAATATTTTTATTTTGATATAACGGTCAATGCATTATTATATCTCACGAAAATCTTAGAAGTATAATTCGTTTTATTAACATTAATTATCATAAAAAATTCTTTACAAAAAAAAAAATAAAAAAAATAAAATAAAAAAATAAATAAATAAATCGTATTTAATTGGTTGAAAATAATTTCAAGTATTTAACGGTTTGAATATTTTTTTTCTTTTGTACATACCACATACCTAATACATTATTAAGAGACTTAATTTGACGTAGTATTTGTCGAGTGACTACTTTGAAGATGAAATATTTTTTCTCGATGAATGGTTCCTCACTTCTGTCGAATTGTTATAAATAAAAATACAAATATAATTGGGGCAATTGCTATGCTTAATTGTTTGTTTTAATATACACTACTGTTCTGAATAATCGTCTGAGAATTTTTCTTTCTTTCTTTTCTTCCTTTTTTAAAGAAAAGCTGCTTTCAATGTCACAATCTTTTTTAAAATGTTTAAAGAACACACTAGCAAATCTGGCGTTTTCAGAAACTTGTTTGTCGATTTATTATTATAAAGTATTAAATAGTACCCGTCATTATATGACAACCACAAACGGGATCTCATTTTAGGTAACTTGTGTAAATAACTTGTTTATATTCATAAAGAACCCACTGAATTCTATTAGATAAATAATTGTATAATGACATCATATATTAAAAACAATTTTACTTTCAAAGCAAAAAGGGTTATTTCGTTGTAATTGTCTATAAAAAAGTATTATTGAAGACTTGTTTGAAAATTGTAAGACCTATAGGTGAACAATTTAATCGAATGCGAAATAGTAATTTGTATTTTTTCCAGACAAATCCTCATTTTTCTCAGGATTTATATGTCATTGAAAAAATACTTGCAAACGTGCCAAATATTTTCTAAATAAAACAACCTAGCAAACGACTAAATCTATCCTTCAAATTGTCAGTATAACCTACTTTAGCACCACTTTATATCATCTATTACATTTTAAATGACACTGAGTGATGTTTTCTTTTCGTTTCATTATACTTAGGAATAACAAATTTTAAGGTTCAATAAATGTTGATGAAATATTTTCATAAGTCATAAGTCATAAATATTTTCATAAGTCGTGCTTAATTGAAATTCAAATTAAAGTCTGCAGCTAAAATTATAACTGTTATAGTAATTACCTTAGAATAGAGCAACCAATAAACTGATACAATAAACGTTACAGGACACAATGTAAACAAACGCGTTTATTTTCTTTTAAAGTTTAAATAAGTACTTTTCAAGATGTCTTAAAAAGAGCGGTGATTAATTTATGTGTATGCTTAATGCATAATTGTAATTGGTAATTGTATTGCAACAATAGTAAGTGCAACATTTATAAAGACAAAAGGGATGAGGAAACTGAAATTTTTGTTCATTTTGACCATTTTGACATTTTAATTTTAAATACCAAATCTTAGTAAAGAATTGAAAATTGATACTTTATCGTAATCCTACAATCGTTATCATGATTAAATTTTTTTGAACTCATAAATATTTCACTTCCATGAAAGCGAAAAAGAAAATGGTTAACAGGTGTTTGTTTCTTTCAAATTGAAACATTTTCTTTTTTTTTTAATAAACAAGATTATTTTACGGTTCAAGGACTAACGCCACGTTTAAACACTTTTGATATTGCACCCAATTTTTTAACAAAATCTTAATTAGTTTCAAACATGTATTTTGAGTTTGAAAAATGACCAAACAATATTTAAATATTTAAACAAAAATTTAGCAAAGAGAACTGAATTTTTTATTTTAAAAAATAACATATTGTTTTTAATGAAAAAAGAAAGAACAACAAAAACACTAAACAGTAACTAAGAAATTGCTGGTGATTTTGAGTAGGTTTTATGTAAAGTCTAAAGGTATAATCAATGAAATCCGACAGAGTATATACATATATACCGAAACAAAGTTTCTAAAAACGAAATTTGAAAAACTGAAAAAATCGAATAAAATGTTTTGCTAACCTACTGAGGTTATGTCAGCAATGATAAAAAAAAATAAAGAATTCATTAAAATACGAATCTTTTGAAAACTTTTAAAAACTTATCTTATCATTTTTGTTGTTTATGCTTCAAATCAAATCAATTTTATCTTAATATGTCATATGTTAATGTAAAAATATACATAGCGGTACATTAAACTGTTTATCATTCCAAAAATAATTGTTGTTTATAGTTACTCAAATGGGCGTGTAAAAATGTTAGTATAATAGCATGTGCAAATGTGAAAAAGTAGATAATTTATCAACATCATTGTTGCTATTGCATCTACAATGATCTGATATTTGAGTGGTCACTCAACTGGAACAGTAAATGATATATGCGATAAATGAACGCAACTTTACATAAAATATATGATAATTATTTTGTTCCCAGCATTTATAACTGTTCTTAAAACGAAAAGCAGATCAGTGATTTAAAATAAAATGTACAAGATAATGATTATCTGTGCAACAAACAAGTAATTATTATTTGTTCAATATTTACTCGGGAGATTTAAGATTTAAAACTATTCATTAAGAACAACATTTGATAAAAGAATTAAAATGTCATTACCTGCATACGGTATTATCAATCTTTTTTAAATAATATTAACTGAAATAGAGAAAAAGAAGTTAATAATTAGTTAAATATATGCAATGACAATAAGTGTCTTTTTTAAACCACGTGGTTTTGGTGTTAGAGGAATCAGTTGTAACATAACGGGAATATTGTTATGGCAATTTTTAAATACAATTAAAAATTGAATAATTGAGTATATTTGTGCAAAATAAATAAATAAATAAAACACAAAGATACCAGCCCATGTCCAAGTCATATCCCCTGTCAAGTTAAAAATTTAAAATAAAATAAAATAAAAACAGTTTACAAAAACAAATATTTCAAATTTTTCACATGTCACTCCCGCAAAAACAAAAAGTTTGAAAATTTACCAATTTAGTTAAACACAAATTTCCTTAAAATAGTGGGACCGGTTGTTCTTGTCTAGCACGCTAAACCCGTCACAAGCAAGTTTAAATTTGCGAATGAAAGGAACAAATAATAATATTATTAATTCTAAAACGGAACACTGGCCATAAACTTAAGTCGTATGTCTGAATCCATTTTTTTTTGTCTTGGTTAGATATTTCTGTTACTGGTTGTTTTTGTTTCGTGTATTATGTGTTTTGGTTTTGATGTTGCGAGACATTTTTTAAACAATGACTATGAAAAATGTATAAAACAACAAAATAATAATTCGTAATATATCCTATTGATCATTCGGGATGTGTAACGATAAGACATTCAATTGAAGTTGATTTCTTGTTTTTAAAAACCTTTAACTTGAATCTTTCATAAAAATAACTCTTTAAAGAGGATTATTTAAGAACGGTCAATAACTTTTAAGTACATTAACTGTATTTCCATGAGTTCATTATGACTTTCAATTTCATCTAGTTATCATAAATATACTCAATTAGATAATACATTTCTTGTATGTAAGTTATATTGAATAATAAAAGATATATTGGATATTGGCTTTTTTCGAAACTTATTTTATGTTTACTATACCATAACCTTACGACGTTTAATCAGTCAAAATAAATATCATGATAAATAATGCATTTAACGATATTTTCACAATCGACTTGTATCGAGTATTATATTGACATTATTACATCCGTATATAATCAAATAAATATGAATGACCAATGGGGAATACTTGTTCAATAATGAATCAAAAAAATAAATTTATACTTACAATACTAAACTTCCGTATTGATATTGAGATGTGACAGTGTCACTGTTCGCCATCCATCACAATCATCAATTCTGTATTCGCAAGTAAATAATTGTAAGTAATCATCAAATTGGAGCAATTATATTATTCCGTCAAATATTCTCTTGTTTTATAATGATTATCATCCAAATAATTTGAAAAATATACAACACCATCGAAGAATGTCTTGTTTTGCGTCAAATGTTTCATATTTTCTTATCATTATTATCAAAAGGATTTTTCAATTTTTTTTTTTTACAAATTGGAGCAGATCTAATATTGCGTTAATATTTCATATGTTTTGTAATCATTATAATCAACAAAAGTTTGAAACTTGTTTTACAACTTGAAGATGGATTTTTGTTACGTCTATTATTTCAAGTTTTCTAATTATCATCAAAACATTTTCCTTAAATTAAAACAAGTTGTCTTGATACTTCTCATCTGAAGCATTTTTTTTATTGCGAGAATATTTACTAAGTATTTAAATCGTTATCAAAACAAGTTTTTCGATTTTTATAGCCTGAAGTAGGTATAGTTTAATCTAAAATTTGGGTAGACCCAATACGTATTTGTATTTTCTAGTTTTGTTAAAACTAATTTTGTATTTATTATTATTATCTTTGTTGTATTCTGTCGTTTTCGTTGTTGCATTGACTTTGACCGAGTACATATTTACCGCATATGTTTCTTTTCTTGCTTCAAGCTCGATTGAGACTGAAATTTTATTTCAAATAAATCCCACTCAACTAGTAAATGCATTTTCTTCCTGTTCTTCTTTTCTGGTATGAAACTGAATACTCGGAAAACGAAAGAAATAATGGATGATTTAAACAGGGTTACAATTTTAAGCTTATTGGATGTTTTTGTTTTTTTTTTTTGTTTTACTCTTATCAAAATCTTATTATGCTTAATCAATACAAGTCAATTTCATGATAATGATAATGACTGTATTTTAAGTCAAATGATATTAGGTTATTATAGTTAGTAGTGTATTGAAGTTATTCTCTTGTATGATTAACAAAATGTTAAGGATCTCTTGGGAATCCTAGTTCTAAAAAGAAAGCTTGATCAAAATAATGAGATATCAGCAATGATGCTGATATGTTATTGTACAACATTAATCACAAAGGCAGTTGTAAACCTGCGAAATATCTCACTGACATTTTCACTTTTTTATACCACTTAAAGCAATATATCATAAACAATTCAAATGAATACACTTGCATTAAAAATAACATGTGTTATAACAATAGATTCCTAAAAAATTGATTGAAGACAATAAAGTAAAAATAATAGGAATTCCAAAAATGTTTGACTTTTCAACATGGATATAATTATGATTCCCGAAACCTGTTTAATCTATTTCTCTAGGCGGTATTGATCAAATTGTTCAATGATGGCACAAAAGTTTACATTTTTGTTGACAATTTGTGAAAAATGAAACAACAAATTTGAAAATATAAGCGCATATAATAAGCTTGGAAACACACCACATTAATAACAATTGCTAAAAATTAATTCACTCTTAGTAGCAGCGGTACGTTGTTACTGGCTACGCAATGTCTTTGAAATTTACAAGATTAAAAAACTGAAATATTGTTAAATTGTTTTATAATGTAAAAAAAAGACATTTGCAACTGAAAACTTTGAACGTGCAAATAGCTAATAACAATGTACGACAGAAAACAAACATGATTAAACTGACAAAAAAAAAAAAACAAAAAAAAAAAAAAAAAAAAAAAAAAAAAAAAAAAAAAAAAAAAAGACAAGAAAGCAGCACAAACATACTATGACCATATTATGACCAATGATTATAAATATCCCCCGACGAACACCGAGGAAAATTGTCAATAATTTGGTTTGGTACTATTGCGTGACTTTAAATCTTACTTTGAAGAAAAGTAATAGACACCCAACTGAAAGAAACTAATTTCAAAAATGTAATTAATTCCTGTAAGATGTCAACTCCCCACTTGGAGAATAACTAAATACAAGTTTTCTGTACTCATTTCAACAATTATATATATATATATATATATATATATATATATATATATATATATATATATATATATATATATTGTTTGTTTTTAGCACATGCATTTTTAATGGAAATATCCACATAGTTAGTCGTGGCAAATCTTTTAATTGTTCTTTAGGTTTCAATTAAACTGCGGCTTACAACATGCATTCTGGGGTAAAGGTCAAAATAGCAAAATTAGTAAATATCAAGTTTTAATTTTTTAAATAACAACAAAAGGTATAATATTGTAGTAGTAGCTATGCGAACTTCTGTCATTTTAGGAGAATTAAGACAACATTTTATTTGAATCTATATTAATAAACTGCAGATAAATCCTCCCCGTCGGAAACCCGGCTAGGATAGGGTCCTCCGCACTTCATACTTTTCGTGAAAGGCGATTAAAATTGGGCATTCCGTTTGCCATGGAATGCAATCCTTAATGGTAGGCGAAATTTTGGTGATTGTTGGGCCATGTTGGTCGCGGCTATTTATTGACTAACACATCACTTTGATCCCTAACTTCACCTAGAACAATCGGCCCATGCTTAACAAATCGGCTTGTCGAGACCTGCAAGCGATCTTTGGTTTTTTCTTTAGCTCTTCTCTCTTTTCAACATTCGTTGTGCTTTTTTTCTTAGTTAAATTATCTGTACAAGGTGTTGACTTATGGGTCAAATTCCTGTAAAATTGTGATGTTCATACTCCGAGTGTTGCTATTTTATTGGGATGTTTATCTTCCTCGTAAGTCCTTGGGGCTTATATGAGAGGGGATCCCCGAAATAAGGCATCGCCGTGATTGGCACTCCAGATCGGCAGGTTTGAAGCAAGGATGATAAACCACCTAAAAACCACCATGAAGTCTAAAAAATAAAATTCAGGAGTAGTTCAGAAAGATTTAAAGGATAGTGAAGATGAAATAAATGAAATCAGTATATCATGGACAAAGATTGTAGTTGTTGATTTAGCCACAGAAGAAAAATTAAAAATAAATTCTTTTGTGGTACAGAAGTTTGTCAGCGGTATTGCTTGTTCCGTTGAAATCATTTCAAAATTGTGTTCAGGGTCGCTACTTATCCAATGCAGGAACAGAAAACAATCAGTAAACTTAATAAGGAAAAATATTTTGCGGATGCTGCGATAACTCCGAATAAAAAAAATAAAAGTAGCAAGAACATTATAAGAGACCTTGAAAGAGTTATGTTTGATATGTCAGAAAATGAAATTGCTGACGAATACGAAGACAAGGTGTTTCCCATATTTGGTGTTTTATGGTTAAAAAAGAGGATAAACTAATTAAAACCTGCCTACTTTTAATTTGTCCCTACCAACAAAGGAAATTAAGGCAGGTATTTTAGCATTACAATGTCTTAGTATATTCCAAATCCTCTCCGACGTTATAAATGTCAAAAATATTTACATGTAAAAATACAGTAATCTGTTGTTGCTGTTATTCAAAGAACCACGATGGTGATGCCTGTTACGTCATACCAAAATGTGCAAATTGTGGGGGACATCAAATGGCCTCCCCCAGAGAATGTTCAATGGAAAGAAAGAGAACACGAAATTGAAATTTAAAGAAATAAAGATTAATCAAAATATTTCTAATGGTGAAGCTAAAACCTTATATATGAAAGAGCATAAAGCACCGAGCTCTTCATATGCAGCAATAGCATCAGATTTTTTCTATAAAAACACAAAAATGTTGCCTGTCAAACAGATTTGTTTTTATTTAATACAACAACAAGCATAATTAAATAACAGGGAATGGAAATTTAAAATACAGCAAGAGATTAATTCTGCTACAGAAAAAAAATTAAAAACTAAATATAAATCTTTAAAGCATAACTTCCCTGATACAGGTGGTTTAGCGGCCGTGAAGTCGAAGCAATATATTTATCGACTTTGTTCTTGCGAAGGATTAAACATCAGATAAGGAAATGGAAAGCACTCCATTCTCGCAGCCAATATCCCCAATAACAACACCAAATACAAAATAAAGGACACAAAAATAATTTAATGAAATTGCAAAGGTTTTAGAAATAATTTAAATGAAGTTGCACTTTAATCTAAAGGTTTTTACCCTGTAGCATTATGTCTTCAAGACACATATGTAAAAATAAAATTTTGATATCATAAACAATATCATTCTTTTTTCACCAAAGACCGAAAAAGCTTCTGAAGGTGCTGCAATGTTTGTACATAATGGCACTATTTCTATCCCCATTACTTTGGCAACAAATCTCTAAACGGTTGCAGTAAGCATAACGTATCAAATTACAGTTACTTTATGTTCAATTTATATTCCTCCTTATTCTGTATTACAGCTTGCCGGTATGCAAAACTTACTCAATCATTTACCTTAAGCATTTTAATTGGTGATTTTAATAGTGAGAATGCTCGGGAAGTCTACGACTTGATAATAAAGGAAAAATAGTGGATACATTGCTTTCAAACAACATCTTTGTATATTAAATGATGGATCTAAAACATTTTTATCCGACAAGACAGGTACTTACTCATCAATAGATCTGCCAATTCTTGATCCAGATGATTTCTCGTAAAAAGTTCATGTCGATCGATGTGAAAGCGATCATTTTCCAATTATAATGAAATATACATCTGGGGCAAATTAGGCAACTATCCAAAGATGGAATTTTACCAAAGCTGATTGGAATCAGTTTCGCAGTCTAGGTGTAAAGAATTCTGTTAAGAGATTATAAAATGAAACTGCTAAAATTTTACTGACGTCCTTATAGATATTACATATACGTGCATTTTAAAAAACACCTGCAAATCCTAGAATCAATCGTACAATAAGTAATGCAAACAAGCTAAACAATAAATAAGCTGAGAGACACTTTTTTAAGTCTCCAACACATAATAATTTACAATTGCTCTGTATTTTTGGCACAAAAGCTCGAAGAACTGCTTATGTTAAAAAGTGCAGAAAAAGATTCTTGGACAAAATATGTCTCCAAGAAAATTTCTCGCATTCAATTTAATAAAGTTTGAAATATGGTGCATAAAATTAAAGCTAAAGGTTCTTCCGATAATGTTAACACTGAAAATAAAAGATACAAATTCAGCATTCCTAACAAAATTGCTGATGACGATATTACATAATTCGTTTTCAGCTAATTACACCTCAGAATTTCAATAAATCAGGGGATTCAAAAGAAAATAAATTGTCTTTTGAATCGGACAATTCTGAGCAATACAGTGATACATTTTCATATAAAGAATTTTAAAATGCGCTTTCAAAAGCACATGATAGGACAGCTGGGTCATATGATGTGCATTATCAACTTTCAAAAATTTGCCTCCTCACTGTTTCTTACTCTTTTGGTAATCGTAAATGGTATTAGGCATAGTTTCACTTCCCTACTAGGCACGTGATCCTGTCAATTCAAACAGAAAAAACTCTATAACAGATATACGGGTTCACTTATACCACACCAACACTGCCTATAAAAAGTCACATATTGAGCACGCTTTTTTAAAAAGTTTGTTGACAACAATTACAAGAAATAGTGGAAGGATATTCTAACTCACCTTCTACAGCCTCCGGGCTTCTCCAGAGAATCCTACTCATCTAACACATCAGAGATGTTTGGATGAGTGCGGATTCTCTTTCATCAACCCTCTGACTGTCTTAGGTTTAATTTGATTTGTTGCCAACGAAACCAAAACTAATAAATCTTGACAGAAAAATAAAAAAAGTCTATCAATACAATCGTTTTAATTATGAAAATAGATTGATTACAACAAAATTCAAATACATCAATAGATTTTAAATAATCAGGTCCACATATACATCGAATAAATGCAATCAAAAACATTAAGTCACATCTACATAATAAAAATAAATAATTATAACGCAGAAAGGACTCCAGCAGCAAAATTGGTTTCCTGCGAAAAATTATCTCTCTGTTAAAAAGTGAAAAAAGAACTGGCCGTTGAACAACTAGCAGTAGACAAAATGTCTTTTGAAGGAATTCAAGATTGCATTGCGGCTGAAGATGATGCACCCCTAACAAACTGGGGTTTGAAAATGTCAACGTTTTACTTGCATCTTTAAACTCACTTTTATCCATCGAGATGTAGCTGATGAAGCAACATTCTTTCCAGTTTTAAATGATACAATCACAGTTCTTTATTTTCTCATTTCAGAATTCTCCATATTTAATGCCTTAAACGACACACTCTTGGTAATTATTTATACAAATGAATTTTACATTTATTTAGATTTTTATTAATACTATTATATCTTTTACATCTTTCAAGCCGTGAATAGCTGCAAAATTGCTGATGCGGCTTAAAACAATTATTCACTCACTCACTCCTAAGGACCCACAGCTTTACTGATTTATAAAAGACAGTTAACCTTGTAATTTGGAATAGCAGGTCTAGACATTTTCATTAATTCTCGAACTGAAAAGACAATGTACTTGCCAAAATCTATTCTAAGTTTTAACTTGCTGATGTTTGAGCTCTCACAAAAGCTAGTAATGCTGCAACACTTGCGCCTCGGAACGCATGATGGAATCCACCTTGAATTTTTCAACACCAAGATAACCATTTATTCCAAGCGAGACCCCGCTGTTTACAAGTTGACCTTCGCCAGGAAGAAAACATGATATCAATTGTTGATTGAAATGCCACGCATTTCAAGCGATCGCCTGATACATGACATGCGATCATTTTGAGTTGTTTTGCCATAGGATGTGGTTCATTCTCTGGGGATATTGGAAAGGGTTTCCAGGCTAGTAGTCAGGCGGGAATATCTACCAGACAGTCTAACAAAGTGAAAACCAAACCTGGTTTCTCCATTAAGGAACTAACAGAATTGCATCCCCTACATTGTCTTGTCTTATCTTGTTCAACACCTTTCCTACCAAGCTGAAAGGAGGAAAATATATGGCGAGAAACAACTCCAACATATTTCAATGCATTACATGCAAATGCTAACAGGGTCAGATTGCCTAGGATCATACTTTTGAAGTTTTTTATTTACCCTGCTAGCAAATAAATCAATAACGGAGAGAAAAATTTTGTACACAATCGTTGATATATTATACCATAGAAGGATCATTCACCAGAGATTTATGAGATCCGAATAAGGTATCTGCAGAAATATGTTACCTTTCAGGCATATGTGAAGCAGACACAAATATTTTCCTTTAAATACACCATTACCAAATAACTGATCAAGAGCCAATGCTTGAAAAAACCATATCAAAATAACACGATTTAACTTGATCAGAAAGTGCAATTTTAATTGTGCAATGAAAAAATCTATAATTTGTAAGAACAAAAACACTCTGTTAACAATCCTTAATATTTAATCTGTATCTAATTGTTTTACGGTTTGGGTTTTTTGGTGTGTGTGTGTGTGTGTGTGTGTGTGTGTGTGTGTGTGTGTGTGTGCACGACTTCGTCTGCAAACAAGACAAAGTATATCACAAAAATACCAGTTGAATTTTGATGTACCAGATGTGCACATTTCGGAAATTCATTCCTCGTCAATGACGCTAAGACCGAAAAATTTGATTAAAAAAAACATAAGCAAAACAGTTGGAAATTAATGAATCTGAAGTTCCAAAATTATATTCATCCAAATCCAGCTAAGGAATGCTTTGCATGCGGGAAAAAAAAGTTGAAAATAGAGAATCTAAAGTTCAAAAAAATAATTTAAATCCAAATCCAGCTAACAAAATCAGTCAAACAAAAGGAATGTCAACATCAGTTCATCAGTTCATATATTTTGCATCATAGAAAGAGATTTCTAGACATTTTCGTTTACCTGTCCCCGTGTAAAAGCAAAGAGGAACAGACTGATCTCACAATGTTGATTACTTCTACAACTTTTTTGTTATAATTTGTCTAAAAAACTTTTCAAGTCAGTGGTCAGAAACAGCTCAATTTGTAAAAAAAAAATCAAGGGCAACAACTCCTATGTGCATTAGCATATGAAATTTGCTACCTTGCTAGATCTTGACATGTTGAATAATTTACCTATTTTTTTGCTATCTATCTCTTATATTTTTCAAGTATTTGGTCTGAAACTGCAAAATTCACAAACAGTTTTTATATTCCAGAGCATTAACTTCATAAGCAATTTCCTGTTTTTTAAATCTGATAAATCATAAGATCTTGCTGTGTTTATCTTTTCTAAACAAAATAAGCATAAAATAAGCAAAATAAATGTCTTAGAAACAGCCAATCTGGTACCAAATGCCTCAAAGGTGAAAAAATAGGTCGTAACCGTGACATCATTTTGAAGGACTTTTCAAGTCGGTATCAAAACCGAAGATTCCATGTCATTATCTTTGCAAAATAATTAATATAGAGCTTTTTAAAGATGATTTCGGAATTAAAAAAGAATTAACACCAAAATGCGTAACCTTTTTTGCCAAAATTTTATTAAGTCTTTAAACCTTAAGAGATGCCAAATAACACATCAGTGTTTTCTTCAATTACCGGTTTCAAAGAAGAAAATTTTATTAAAATTGTTGTTTCCCTAAGTCACTATGACCTAGTTATGGTAGCCATGGCAATACCATGAACAAATCTAATGAAAAGGCCCATTTATACTTTTGACAAAGCTTCATTTAAATCTGTCAAGTTGTTTCAGAGAAGTTTATAATATATGTAAACGACGCACACTCGCATAACACACGCTGCACAACGCCATAATCGCATGTGACCCTCAGTCAGGTGAGCAGCCGATACTTGAAAGACAAATACATAGTGCAACAACTTATATTAATCTCCTTTTTTTGACAAGCAGTATTCTAATGAAAATTATCTAGCAGTGTAATCACAGAATACTTTAAGATAGTCATATCCCACCGATCCCACAAATGTTGCAGAGGTCCAATAAATATACTCAATACCAACAATCCAAAGACCATAATAAAGCAACACTTAGCCTTGTGTTTACTCTGAATCATAAACAGTATGATAAAAAATGTCGTAATATCAATCAAATTGATTGTAAAACCAGTGTTATTTGAACCAAACAATTTAAAATATTAAAGCAAGGAAATGCAATTTAATGCATATATATATTTTTTAACTTGATATAAATTCCAGTACTAATAATTTTCAATAATGTTTGTAAAATAAAAAAATGTTGTATTACGCCTAGTTAAAAAACAGCATCATTTTACAATGTGAAATATGATACAAACAACTTAGTATTTATTTGAATATTTTAGTTGTAAATTGCAAGATTCCTTCAATTTGTTTATTTGGCATTATTTCAAGAAATCCATAGGATTTTCTTTACGTAAGACTTTGCTGCAAATTTAATACAAGTACTTTATCGTGACAGAAATAATGGAGATGTCTACCGGCAAGATCATTTTAAGACATGTCTTAAAGAGTTCATTCAACCAATCATGTACTTCAATCTAACCTCGAACAAATGTTGATCAATATTTGAAAACGTTAATATCATTGGTTGTTTGTCCTTGATGATTTTGATTTTTATAATAAAAAAATGATTCTACGTTTTTAAAATTGTATCAATTTTATTTTATTTTTTCCCAATTTTTGAAGCTATAAAAATACATGTATTTTAAAAATTGAAATTGTTGTTACTCGGAACAAACACAAGCACAAGCATTAAAACACCGGAAAACTAGATTAATGTCTATTTTTTAATTATCTAAATTAAAAATCTTTTTGAAAATATTTGATGGAAACCATACCTTAGTGACCCCTACCCGGGTTTTGCTGGATATATTTATATTGTCGGTCACTATAAAATCTATATACAGTCTTTCAATTGCTAGCCACTAGATGACCACATATGCGTTCAAATATATAACACAAATATCAGTTGAATTTTGATGTGCCAGATGTGCACATTTCGGAAATTCATTCCTCATCAGTGACATTAAGACCGAAAAGTTAGATAATAAAATAGATAAGCCAAACAGTTGGAAATTAATGAATCTAAAGTTCCAAAATTATATTAATCTAAATCCAGCTAAGGAATGCTTTGCATGAGGGAAGAAACCTTAGTTTTATTCAAATTTTACAATTTCAGGCAGCTGAAAATTTGCTAGATGGTACATTTTCTGACAGCGCAAATACTGCCAACTGAGTTATGGATACCCTCGGGGAGTTTTACTCCATCAGAGGCAGCACCCGCTCAGGAGTTATAAATATAAAACACAAATACCAGTTGAATTTTGATGTGCCAGATGTGCACATTTCGGAAATTCATTCCTCATCAGTGACACTCAGACCGAAAAGTTGGATAATAAAAAAGATAAGCCAAACAGTTGGAAATTAATGAATCTAAAGTTCCAAAATTATATTAATCCAAATCCAGCTAAGGAATGCTTTGTATGAGGGAACAAACCTTAGTTTTAAACAAATCTTACAATTTCAAAATGAGCAATATTGTGAGCGAGAAAAGGAACAAGGTTATCAAGATTCTGCGAATATTTCGTGCCGTTGAATTTGCAATCGCGATAATTCATTGATCCCTGAGAAAGCTTCTAATATTGAAATATTACCATTGTCTATTTAAAACAAAGAACATAGACAAGCACTGCGATACAGACGATCTTTCAATGGTGCTATGTCGTCATTGTTAATATGATTTGATTCAATGACAATATATTGACGATGAATCAGTTAAGGTCGCTATATCTACCATTTTATAGAATAGAGCCAATTTGGACAAATTATACGACAAAGAAATAACAAACAATTGTCCTGTTCTGAACAGATTGATTAGACCCAAAGAGAGTGATTCGACTCGATTTTAATGGTTAAAAGTTACCGCCGATGCAGGTATGCCAAAATACGTAACTAGTATTCACTCTTAGAATTGCGGTAACATGTGTTATATAGGCGTTTGGAGTCATGTGGTTTAAAAAAGTCAGACCCACCATTGAAAGCAATTTTCTAAGACTAAAATAACGTAGTCATATTTACGAATCGAAGGACGTCACTTAAAAATTAATGAAGCTTCAACGTCGATGTAATTGCACCTCTACCCAAGAAAATCAAGCAATCACAGAAACTGATTACGTTTTCCAACAGCAAAAGAGATGCACATTTTTTTGTCAGAGAAAATTTGAAAATAAGTGCAATACATCAGAATAGAAATTATAACATGGGTCTATATAAGGTTAAGACTAGATTTTTATTACTATAGAGTTAGAAAGAAAGGTATATCTCGAAAATTAAGTTGTCAACAGGACCATGTCTGCTATGTCGTGTGTGAGACCGTCAAATGTAAAAATCACGTTAAATGTAAAAAGATCAAATTTGACATCAAATGTAAAAACAATTTTACTCTAAATGTTAAAAAAAACTACAAATGTAAAAATCTGACATCAAATGTAAAAAGCATTTGATGCTTAATGTAAAAACATTTTAACGCTAAATGTAAAAATGCCGATAAACGTTAAATGTGAAAACAAAAAAGTGATAAATGTAAAACAAAAACATTGCTCACGTTTGCAAAAATCTGAATTAGAAATGAGTGCACATAGTAGGCTTCCAATGAAAAACAAAAATCAAAGTTCTGAGAAGCGTTTAGCTAGCAACTATGTGTGGTTTCTAAAGATGTTATAAATGTTTTACAGGATTTCAGTGTAGACTAAAGTCGTATTTATAATCCTGGCACGCTGTTAGTGATGCCGAAATCGAACCCACGTTTACATTTAGAGTAAAACTGTTTTTACAATTAATGTCAAATATGATCTTTTTACATTTAACGTTATTTTTATATATCTGACGGTCTTACAGTCGTGCATATTCGATGTTTATCGCAGAGTCAAACTAGGTTCAAAATCAAAGCCGAAAGGTGAAAGGTGTTAAACGCTAAAGCAATTTCAAGGATTGACACCAAAAAGTTTGTTTAAACTTGCAATGTAAACTTAAAGGACAACGTTACCAGCAAGAATGTCAAATGGAGTTTGATAATGCTGACTCTTCTGCAACATGCCTGTAAGGGAAATGAAACAAGCATTGAACAAGGCGACAATATGGAAATCAATATACGTTATGAATCATCTGAAGTGTTAAAATTACTTAAACTGCTAATAATACATTTCCACGTTTTCGGGACCAACAATATTATTTTTTGAAAATCTAAAACTGCATATATAATGATGTATTCAATTCCTGAACTTCAAGACTTAGCGGGGGATCTATTTTCCGTTCTTTACTGGTCTAATAAAAGATAAAATAAGAGAAGAAACAGATTTTGAAATTAAATAATAAAGCAAGTATAATTGCTTTAGCCTCAGCTGTAAATGTTAAATTTTCGTTTGAAAAACAAAATTATAGTTTCTAGTTAACTATGGAAGGAAGCAAAGAACAACCAATCACCATCTTCTGATTCATCGGAGTATTTAAATCCATTGAAAAAGTTCTTTTTTCCAAGAAAAGGAGGTGTTATACGGTGTAGTTATCTTTAATGACAGCAAATTATTGCTGGTGAACTTTTTGCATTGATTCCGACTTCTGGATTTTGTGAGATCCAAATTGACATCTTGTTTATCAATAAGCCATAGGGAATAATCTATTAATGAGTGTTTTCTATTAATATTTGAGTTCAAACCACATTCATCCAGATGTCTCTTTAAACGTTATCTAACGGTGTAATATTTTTATATTATAGCCCTAGATACAGAATGAAAAACGCAATCAAATACCAGAAACGATGACATTGCAAATAGCGTTGTCACATATATGTATTGTAAATTGTCTTTTTTGAGAAGATTAGATTAACATAGCGACATATATTTTAATTAAGCATAACCCATAGGTAAACTTAATATAGGTTTAGATAACTTTTGCAATTATTCTGTCAAATTTAAAAAATGCAGCGAGATATGTGTTTTAAATACCCAAGTGAAATTTTAATCATTGGTATTGGGGTAGTCAGTTTTAGGATAGTTGGAAAACTGGAGTGCCTATAGAAAACAACAGACTTTTATCATGTGAAATGACAAAACTATTTCACAATAAGTAGGATCATATTTCGCTAAAGGATGCATTAAGCAGTTTTCATATCAGCTATTCAAAATAAAACAAGTTTATAAATCCCTAAAGATTAATCTCAAACAAGATTGTGCATGGGCAACATGTAAGAGTGTTTTGAATGGTCTGCCTGCACACTCAGGGTGACTTTTAAGTTGGTTTCTATGCAAACAAGCATACAACTATCCTGTCACAGTATCCTGACACCTGTTTTACAATCCTTTTAATGCTAAGCACCAATCCAGAAGAAGTATTTCAAATTATGTCTTATGCATGACCCGGCTGGAACTTTACCCCACAACCTTCAACTCTCAGCCAAAAAATTTACCACTGTACCACTGAAGCAATTTTTTACACTTTAATTTGCCAGAATGGGACTTAAACAAAGATAATGGCAAAGTTAATAAGAATTATGATCTCCAATATTTGTGTTGACAGTGGGTTCATCACAGTTAATGCACAACAAAGAACTGTTTTATAAAAACAGTTCCATGATTGCTAAAGAAAAGAAAACAAATATCTTCAATTACGGTTATGTATTTATTATATTTTACATTAATAAGCCAATTACAACATAGATGTAAATCTGACACTACAATTAATAATAATTAAGTGAGGACATTAACTACCTGTAAAATGAGATGAAATGGCTTAATCCAAAAACTTTTATTATTTGTAATTGCTGAATTTAAGACTAGCTTATGAATGGCAAGATTTTAATTGGCTTCAAATTTTAATACTTAAGTAAATATTTTACTTTAAGATTCATTTAACTTGATATATAAATTTATCGATATATGAAAAAAATAATATTTTACTAAAAAAAAACAAGTTTTTAAAACAATCTTTTTTAAAGATAAATAAAAATCTTGATTTTGATTAATGTCAGGACTAGATAAACATGAAATTCAAAAGATTTTGCTTTCTTTTTTCCGTAAAAGAAACAAAATGAATGCAGTTATGACCATTTCATTACATTAGAGATTATCTATTATTTTTAACATTTCATCTGCAATATGGTTGAATTTTATATTTTTAAATTTTATTTTTAAGTTTCATCCTTTAAAATGATCATTAACCTGTACTTAGAAGTCTTCAAGAATACTTCTGCCATATAATACAAGTTTGACTTAATTAATAAACTGAACGCATAACAAACTACTTGTAGGTTATATATACAGTTTATGTGATATTAATTAATGCTGCATAACCATTCACTAGGGTAGTAAAGCGACCATATAATCTACAACATTATTTAAAAAGTAAACAACCTTAATGAATGCTGAAAAACCATTTAATAGGTTACAGAAGTGACCAAATAATCCACAAAGTTATTTAAAATATAAGCAACATCAATGAATGCTGCATAACCAAATGCTAGGTTATAGAAGGGAATAAGTAATGACCAAAGATATATAGGTAATGTTAATATATGCTACATTAGAAATTACTAGCCTAAGGTTACTTGAAGCAACAAAGTAATCTACAAAGTTATCTAAAATATAGATAATGTCAACTTTTGATGCAGATCCATTTATATAAGAAATTCTTTAATAATATACAATATTGCTTCCTGCAATACTGACTACTGCTTTCTGCAATACTGACTATTGCTTCCTGCAATACTGACTTACAACTGCCAAAATGTTATCGACAAAATAATACTAAAAATTTACAGACAAAACTGCTTGTAACAATACAAAATAAGAAATAATATATATATATATATATATATATATATATATATATATATATATATATAAGATTTTCATCAACTTATATCAGGGAATACAAATGAAAAATTGAAAAATGACGAGACTTGAAAAATGACGAGACTATGTATAATTGTAGATCTTTCCATACTCTTATTTTTGGCATATGCTAGCCAATGTTGGCATTTTTTTATGGAGGCAGGTTTTTTTTTTTTAAATTTTTTTATTATTATTTTTCTAAGAAGGTAGTTTTTAATGTTATAAACAATATATGGTTTTCATGCACATACACTTATGTACAAACATAAGTGATTTTGATCACTCAATATTACTGTGAGCCCCATCAAACTTCATATAGTAATGATATCCAAGTAAAGAGTCTAAACGTTTTTAACTATATAATATAATAACTTTTTTCAATTAAGAAGCTTCTAGAACTTAAAACAAATATCCATGTTGATAAAAACAAATATCTATGTTGATAACCTCATCAACTAAGCAAAGCAGAACAGAAAATAATTTGAAAAAAACCAATATTTTTATCTTTGAAGAATATAATTTACATATTAATTACTACAAAAAAATATCATTATATAAAAAAGACAATAAAAAGCATAGAAAATACTTAATGTAGTAAATATGTAACAAATATATATAAATGTGTACATGATAAAAATGTAATTATTACTTAATAAATGCATTTATTTCAGCTCTATTTGAAAGTAACAAAATGAAAGCAGCACAGCGCTAACATAACCTGATATAATAAAAGATATAAAGAATAAAAGTAATGAGCTACAGAGGTAGTTATAGTTACAAATTAATGCTTTATTAAACAATTTATAAGCAGGCTACACACAAAACTATTATCTAACAACGAATACAGGAAGCACTGTTAATAATTATAAATTTATGCATTAAATGATTTATTTCCAACAAATGAATTAAATGTATTTTAAAATATTTCCAATATAGCTAAATCTATCCTATGAAAAATAACTCATTTAGAATAACAAATTGCCATTTTCCCTGTAAACAATAAACTAAAATCTTTGAACTGGAATTGCACATGCATGGAAACATTTTCAAAAACTGGTTTATTCATTTTTTAAATGTTTATTAAAATCTGCTAACATTCTTCTTTTATATACTAAGGGAGGTAATTCATATAGTAAAGCACATTTTTTCAAAATTTCTGACAACACTTGTTGATATATTCATGAATTATAGTGGTTGATTTTAAAATTCACCTCAAATTCAAAATCATCATTTAAAGTGTTAGTGTCAAGGGAGCTAGCTCACGGCAAAGCCATCTTGATAAATATGCTATTTGACTTTTTATTAAAATTCACTAGTTCTATATAATATTTATTGATAACATTTAGGCTCTTATTTAGCATTTAAACATATATCAGTTCAGGATATAACAAACAGACAATATGCATTGTTATTATTCTGATAAATCATCTTAAAATAACATCAAATGAAGTTCAATGCTAAATCATGAATATTGTACATGTTAACTCAAACTAACAACACTGTTTCTTAATGAAATAGTCATAGCTAGGTTTAACTTCTACAGGCCCGAGCTGAGATTCTTTCACTTATATGAAGGTGGTCAGTTATGGGATGATGTGGGAAATGAAAGTGCCCTAGGAAAACCAGTGAAAACACAAACTTTCACACTCTAGGATTATCCCAAGTGAGATTCAAACATATGCATTGAGAGACACTGCAATTACATAACATGATTCAAACCACTCGGCCACCGAGGCCCCAATTTATATATGATACAACCAAATAAGCCATGCAGATAAATACTGACAGAATGAATTTTTTTTTAATATGTTAACATTTAAAAAAGTCAGAATAAACAATTACATGTACATTTTTTCCCAGCTCATATTTCACAAGAAGACTGTGTTTTTCTTAATAAGCTATTTTATTATGTATGACATATCTAACATTATTACAAAAAAACTATATCACTACCATCTAAATTAGGGACAACCTGTGTCCAGTGAAACTTCCTAACTGAATTATATTGTAATGCTGACTCTGAAATTTTAGATTTGTTTTTTGGTGATCTTCAGGTAACAAAACATCTCTATAAATTAATTATCCAATATATCTATTACCCAAAAGTTGTACTTTTTAGAACACATTTTTTTCTAGTTGGTAACATACCCATCACATCATTTTTTTCCTCGTATAAAATATAATTCATTCATACATTTGTTCAGTTTTTCATGCTGGTGGCAAAGCTTTATGCTTTTGATTAATAAAAATATGAAAATCTAAAGAAGCTTATACGCATTATTTTTGCTATTGAATTAACATTGACTGAAAAAAAATGGAAAAAATTGTAATTCAAGGCACATTTTTTGGGATTGTTTTCTACTACTGAGAACTATACTGAAAATGTGCTTTGTTGCATATTAATCCATTTTGTGTCACTTTCTTCGAAATTACAAAAAAATTGTTATTATCTTTCATAAGTAAATTAATACATTGTTTTGTTTTTCTTTTATAAAGCCAAATGGAATGACACAAATATGAATTTTCATACAACACTTATATATGACCAAACTTTTTTAAACTGTTAAATTTCATTTAAATGAGAGATTGAGCAAAAGAAAAAAAAAAAAAGCCTTTACCCAAATGGGATACAATTTTAGGTCTGAGGTCGACTTATTTTCATAATTTGGATTCATATCCAAAATGTTTTACATATACAATTATTTGCTGTATATAGTGTTATTGATAATGCTGTTCTGAGTGCAATGTAATACAACGTATATTCCACTGTTTCCTGATCTCTTCATTTACCAAGGAACTTATGTTTCATTTACAGGAGGAATACCAGTAACATTATAGCCAATAACATGGAAATCCAAAGATTGATCTGAAATCCTGAGGTTGTTCCTGGAAAAAAGTAAGAAACTACAAATAAAACATGTAGTATTTGGGAATGTTTGACTTTTAACACATGAACTACCTTGTCTTGTCAGGAATATAGACCAAGCTTAAAAGAACAGCTGATGTGACTCAATAATTGAACCAGTAACCTTGTCAGGAATATACACCTAGCTAAAAGAACAGTTGATGTGACTCAATTATTGAACCAGTAACCTTGTCAGGAATATACACCTAGCTAAAAGAACAGTTGATGTGACTCAATTATTGAACCAGTAACCTTGTCAGGAATATACACCTAGCTAAAAGAACAGTTGATGTGACTCAATTATTGAACCAGTAACCTTGTCAGGAATAAAAACCTAGCTAAAGGAACAGCTGATGTGACTCAATAATTGAACCAGTAACCTTGTCAGGAATAAAAACCTAGCTAAAGGAACAGCTGATGTGACTCAATTATTGAACCAGTAACCTTGTCAGGAATAAACACCTAGCTAAAAGAACAGCTGATGTGACTCAATAATTGAACCAGTAACCTTGTCAGGAATAAAAACCTAGCTAAAGGAACAGCTGATGTGACTCAATTATTGAACCAGTAACCTTGTCAGGAATATACACCTAGCTAAAAGAACAGTTGATGTGACTCAATTATTGAACCAGTAACCTTGTCAGGAATAAACATCTAGCTAAAAGAACAGTTGATGTGACTCAATTATTGAATCAGTAACCTTGTCAGGAATATACACCTAGCTAAAAGAACAGTTGATGTGACTCAATTATAGAACCATTATTTACCAACTAAACTTTATCCTACCTAGATTATGAGAATAGTAAGATTTTGAAAAATTATTTCAAAATTAACTCATTTATATTGAATATTGATGCAATCTACGAACAAAACACCTGAATAAAAAACTAAACATGTGACAAATATCATCTACAGTTTAACTAATCGGATTAAAGTCAACATTGTTACATTTTTTATTCAACTGGAAAAAAGTTTTCATCCTCCCCTTGTGAACATTTGTTTTTTTTGGAAGTGGTAAGTCTGTTGAGTATTTTATTAATAAATGACTAATAAATAAAACATCATGTGATCTGATTGGTCACAAAATAATGTTGGAAAAAAGAGTTTTTTGCTTGATGGAAAACAACCAGCCGAATACTGCTATTGATGATACAGTCATACAGCATGGGTATAATGATATAACTCAATCTTATCAATAATTCAAAGTAAGGGGAAAATGGTGTGTTAGCTTAACTAGCTCAACATGATAGGCAAGAAAGTAAATTGAGCTGGGTTTTGTTTCCTAATCTGAGTTGCAAGAAAAAGGACATCTATGTTTTTTTACTGTTTGTTTGTCAAGTACAATACATGTACTTTTATTGCTATACACTCACAATTCATTCATATTCACAACACTTATTTGTGATTGTTACTAAAGACAGATTTGCAAAACTAAAATTTTTGGACAATGCTTTTTCAAAATTAGTATTTAGCTGAAATCATGAATTTTCATGACATTAGGATCTGCATGAATGAAAAATGATCAATATGATAAAATGGCACTCTTAAAGTAGCCTAAGAATTAAGAGGCCACATTCTATAAAAGCTGAACTACCTGCTTCTAACTTTTGTAACCTATAGCACTACCTTGTCTACATTCTTTGTTCAAAATCAGAAACACAAAAACACCAGGGATTCCTGATTGCACCTACATGTTTTATATCCCTTTTTTGGCTCTTATAATAATATACCCTCACAGAAAGCTAAACATAGTTGCAACCACGTTGGCAACATGCCAAACATCTAAACAAGTTTGCCAACCTTAACATGAAGTTTGTGTTAAAACCACTGACAGTACATCACATAGGGACATCAGGTTCTAATTAAAGTGTAGACTTTTTAAAAATTGTACTTCTTGTGTATCGCTTTAGAGTTTAATAAAGATTTTTTTTTTCTCAATTCACCATACCTGTCATCAATTGCCTTTTAAACCTTACAAATTGAGCAGAATTAGTATGATTACAAATGCAATAACAACCTCATTTCATCTCCACCAATTGTTCAGTTAGTTGAAAAATGGTGTTTAATGTCCAAGTCTTATACTGAGGTGGTCTTATACTGGGATAGTGGAGAAAACAAGAGTACCATGAGAAAACCACCAACTTTCTGCAAGCAAACTTGGAAACTTTCTTACACTAGGATCTGCTTGAGTGGGATTCAACCATGAAATGCACGAATGCTTTAGACCACTTAGCATCCAGCGCTCCCTATAGTTCAGTGAGATTATGGCATTAAAACCGGTTCTCATAAATCAAGGATTAATTAAACAAGAGGCCCATGGGCCTTAACGCTCACCTGAGGAAATGTCCAAAAATTGCAAAGAACTTAATTACAAAATCTTTACAAAATTCCTCAAGTTTGGAAATCCAGCAATAATTAATCAGAAATATCTAGTCACATTTCATTTAAAAATAGCTCATATGCATGATTTAAATAGTACAATGAACAATTTCCAAATAATAATTTTGACCTTTGACATATGACCTTGAACCATATATTAAACTGATTGTCATTATCTGTTCAAATAGTCAAGATATAACAATTTGAAGCCATTTTACGAAATTTTTTTAAATAAATGCAAAAACGTGTAACCCATTTTTTGTCCAAATTTCACGAAATGAACAAACTAAAGACTCTATAAGACCCTAGAGAAGCCAAATATCACATCAGATTTTTTCTCCCATCATCGGTTTTAGAGAAGAAGATTTTTTTTAATGATTTTTGGACCCCTAGGTCACCTTGACCTAGTTTTGGTAGCCATGGCAACACCATGAACAAATCTGAATTGCACTGGCCCATATCTGCTTCTGACCAAGTATCATTGAAATCTGTGCTGCAGTTATGGAGGAGAAGACAAAAATAGGTGTTAACGACACACACAGGCATGCACACACACATGCACGCACACATTTACACAAACTGCACCATGCCATTAGCTCACATGACCTTTCGGTCAGGTGAGCTAAAAAGGAAAATGATTTTTTTAAACTGCCAAATACTGTATGCTTTAGCAAAGTTATCGAGGGTATTATAACAAGGTTAATGATCATAACAGTTTTGACTCTTACAAGAATAGCTACTTATTTTAGCCTAGTCTGACCATTTTCTGTTACAGACAGAGGAATAATCTACCAGACAGCCTACCTGTATTTTCATAAGATTTCCCAACAAACTTTAAATTTAACATTGAGGCTGGGGGTATTTCTAATTCATTTGAACATAATGCAGATAAACTGAAAACTAGCAATAGTTTACTATTCATATCCTTACTTTATTTATATGCCATAATGAATTGCTGGCTTTTAGATCAAGTTTTCCACTGCCTCAGTTTGAAACCAATATGGACAGACTTTAGTGTAAGAAATTTGGATTTTTCAAAATAATTATAAAAAAAAAAATAAATCAACTGTTTTTTTCAGTATACCATGGTTCACCAAAAGTTACCTTCTACATACAAGAAAAATAACTTTGATGAATGCATAAAACAGTTTAAACTAATTAACATTTTTTCTTAAAATTATAACTTACCATTACAGTCATAGCCTTGCTGGCTCGTAGCACTCATTATTTTGACAAACAAATTGGAGATGTCAGTTGCTGTTTTTTCACTACAATAGTTTTCAACAGTTCCCTTGACGCACATCCTCTCTTTTTCCAATCGGCTACAAAATTTAAATATATTATAATAATAAAATATAATAATAATTTATATCAATAAAAAATCCCAATTTGTGTGAAATAAGTTTTTTTTTTTTTCTTATTGATAGTGAGGTGTAGGTGCTTGAGTTTTATCAAGCTTGTTAAGAAATAGTGAATAGTGAATAGGAAGATAGTGAATAACTGTTCAAAGTTGCATCAGCATTATTAATAACTGTTTAAAGTTGCATCAGCATTATTACAACTATATGTGGCAGGACAATGTAAAAGATAAAATAATAAAAAAAACAATATTTAATCAAAGTAAAACTAAAAACTTTAAGGAAAAAGATTACACAGTCAAACCTGTCCATAAGACCTGGCCCTGGGATCAGGAACAATACTGAAGCTAGTTTTGGAACTTAAATGTAAATTTTCCTTAAGTTAATAATGTTTGTGATCATGGGGCCTGTTCATGTGAGCAGTTTTTTAAAGTCCTCTTTTTTGCAATTTTGAACTTCTCCATAGTGGCTTACAGTCTGATGTTGTTTTGTTATCAAATACTAGTCCCAAAGTCATTATTCATTTATCAGCATATATTAACCAGCGCATTTTTTGACACTTTTTTTGTTTCTAGAAACTAAGATTTCCAGCTGATTTTGTTAACATTTTACATCAAAATATTAAACTCAGTTGCTAGCTAACGTTTCTATTCACACTTCCATATACTTTGTACCAGCAAAGAAAATCTTTTTTAGATATGAAATAGACATAAAACTAGAGCTTCTCTAAAGGAGACTAAATACCCTCGCAGACGCACCGTCAGCAGACACGCCTTCTGGACTTGAAGACAAATTCCACAAATACAAGCCATTGTTTTTCACGGCAATGACTCATATAACTGAACTAGTTTCAAATACCATAATATGCCAATACAAAAAAAAAAAAAAAAAAAAAAAAAAAAAAAAAAAAAAAAAAAAATGGAAAGCTTGTAGGCAAGCATATGTGGTGTCTTAAGCATGCAGTTTATCAAGTTCACCAATTTTCCTTGAAAAATAAGTTACACGTTTTTTGAGTTTGCACTTAAAATTCAGGAGTTTCTGGATTCAGAGCATCATTTTTAAGAAAAAGTGTTTTTTATTTTAAATTTTATGATGAAAAGGCAAAAGCTCCTTTAAAAATCAATAGAATATCACTGAAATTGAAACCAATTTCATCTTCACACAATAAAACTACATACTAAATATAATTACAATTGGTCGAGTATTTTTTTTACATTATTGTTGGGAAAGCAGATGGATGGACAGACAGACAGACTGTAGACAAGCTGATTCCTTTATGTCCCCTAAACTTAATTAGCAGGGTATAATAAACTTCACTATACCTTGTACCAGCAAACTGAATCTCTGACATTTCATTCATATATTCACACAGTGCTTGCTCCATAAGTGGGAGGTTGTGGGTTTGAACCAAGACTGGGTCTCACCCAAGATTTGAAAGTGGTCAGTGATTGTTTTTTCACCAAGCACTCGGCATAACGGAAAGAAAGTCAAGGATGGGAACTTAAAATAAAGGAGGTCCCATGTCACGGTAGGCATGGCACAATAAAGAACCCTGCTGTATCATGCCATCAGCTCAACACACAGGTAAAATTTCTGCACTTTCACCTATAGCTGGTGACGTCTCTATATAAGTAAAATATTCTTGATTGGGATGTTAAACACCATTACTCAACTCAAATCTCAAACTCATATCTTCACACCAGGTATGGAGTAAACTCTGATATACTTTGTACCAGTAAACCAAATATCTTTGACATTTAACACTGTTATTCACACCAGATACAAAATAATCTCTACTACACTTTATTCCAGTAAACCATACTCACAGTTTTGAAATACTGATATTCACACCATATCTAAAATAAAATCCTCTATACTTTTTTCCAGCAAACAAATTACTTTAACACTATATGCTTGGTTTCACAAGTTACTCTTACCATTGTATCAGTACAATCAATCTCCGATATGACATGTAAATGCTAGCAGTCATAACAGCCAGGGATATGACATATGTAGTTATTGTATACAAACTTATTCTGGATATACATGTATTTGAATTCCCATAGTTCCATGTTTCCTTTCATTCTCAAATTTGATTTTGATGATGATGTGAGTAGATATGCTAGACAAATGTGCCTACCATTCCAGAGCACTTGGTCTCCCTTCCTTGATGAAAGTCCATGTGTATGACTGAATTGGCTGAGCACTTGGTCTCCCTTCCTTTATGAACGTTCATGTGTATAACTGAATTGGCTGAGTGCTTAGTCTCACTTCCTTGATGAAAGTTCATGTGTATGACTGAATTGGCTGAGTGCTTAGTCTCACTTCCTTGATGAAAGTTCATGTGTATGACTGAATTGGCCGAGCACTTAAGTCTCACTTCCTTGATTAAAGTTCATGTGTATGACTGAATTGGTCAAGCACTTAATTTCACTTCCTTGATGAAAGTTCATGTGTATGACTGAATTGGCCAGTTTTCAAAGTTTTCACTTTGATTTTTGGGGGATGGTGATTTGGACATGGACTGGTGAGTTTGTGTTTGATTTTATTTTTTTTTTTACTTGATAAAATCCCTCAAAAAGTTTTATAGCTGTCATTACAATTTTGTTGATACATATGATGTTACTGTATCAAAACCTGTGGTGGATATATTTGACATTTGAAATTCCATGATGATGTTTCTTTCATTCTCAAATTTGATTTCACATGTAACTGGGGTTACAGCTAGCTAGACAAGAAGTTATTTCCCTTCTCTGGCACTCGAGTTTACTTCCCAGATGAAAGTTCACACGTTATACTTGCAAGTTTTCACAATTTTTACTTTGCTTTTGGGATAATGATTTGATCTTAGACTGATAAGTTTGTGTTTGATTAAAATTGACTTACCCGCACATTTCTGCTTCAGACTCATCTCGGACCTGAGTCATGTCAGTTTTAGAACATTTCTCTGTCTGCATGAGCATTGTTTTATTTTTAGCACATTCAGAATCGTCTGCAGATAAAACTGAAAATATAAATTAAAACTTGTGTTGATGACAACTTCACATTTACTGTTTAAACTATCTAATGGGTTCTTGATGTTTCATTTTTTCAGAAAAATAAATCCTTGACAACAAAGAAAAAAAAAAAAAAAAAAAAAAAAAAAAACAGAATTCAATTAAAGTTCCATGGCTTGTGGTATGACATTTCGGGACACTTCCAGCATAATCATAGATTCCATAACTTTTGCAAAAACTACTTATCTTAAATACAAGAGTATTTTAAGCCCTACTTTAAATTAAATGGCAAATCACTGCAATCGTTGTTCTCGGATAGTGAATGACACCAGAATTCCTGGAGAAATCCACATACCTTCAGCAAGTGAACTGACAAACTTTGTCACACTTGGATATACCCATTTGGATGCAAAACAGGACTATTTATAATATTCAATGACTTCTCCAGCATAAACCATTACTTTTTTCTACAAACCCCTCATAGCAAGAACTTGTCATGCACTGTAATGGCCTATTATTGCACTATACATTCTTGGATGGTTGAAGAACATTAAATGCTAGGAAAAAACCATGTACAATCAGCAAGTAAACTCATAAAATTTGTCTCACTAGGATTTGCCAGATTTTGATTTGAACCTTGGCAATGTGAGGTACTGTGATCTGTGAGTGCTACAATTCTTTGAATTTGAACCTTGGCAATGAGAAGTACTGTGATCTGTGAGTGCTACATATCTTTGAATTTGAACCTTCGCAAAAGAGGTACTGTGATCTGTGAGTGCTACAGATCTTTGAATTTGAACCTTAGCAAAGAGAAGTACTGTGATCTGTGAGTGCTACATATCTTTGAATTTGAACCTTGGCAAGAGAGGTACTGTGATCTGTCAGTGCTACAAATCTTTGAATTTGAACCTTGGCAATGAGAGGTACTGTGATCTGTGAGTGCTACATATCTGAATCTGAATCTGGCAAGAGAGGTACTGTGATCTGTGAGTGCTACAAATCTTTGAATTTGAACCTTGGCATTGAGAGGTACTGTGATCTGTGAGTGCTACATATCTTTGAATTTGAACCTTGGCAAGAGAGGTACTGTGATCTGTGAGTGCTACAAATCTTTGAATTTGAACCTTGGCATTGAGAGGCACTGTGATCTGTGAATGCTACACATCTTTGAATTTGAACCTTGGCAATTGAGAGGTCCTGTGATCTGTGAATGCTACACATCTTTGAATTTGAACTTTGGCAATGAGAGGTACTGTGATCTGTGAATGCTACACATCTTTGAATTTGAACCTTGGCAATGAGAGGCACTATGATCTGTGAGTGCTACAAATTTTTTCTGCCACCAACACCTCTCATTGCAGGGATTCAAAATAATCACTCGTTTTCTCACAAAAATGCATGCCATTTTAGGTTTTTTGCCGTTAAATGCTTTCCAGTTCGCAGAATTATGTGAGTTCAAATTACTAACTATCACTTTGTCTGAAGACCGCGAGTACCGAATTTACCTCATATGGTTTGTTTTACACTCATTAATGTGAACACGCTTGATCATGCAGCTATAAAATGCATGCACAAAAATAAATGTATTGTAAATAGGGGACTGTAAAACTTTGTTTTCTTGAATTGATTGGTACTTTAACTTTCACTTTCAGTATATGTTCAAATTTTCAAACTTAAAGGGCTGATTATAAGGAAAACTGGTTGGACTAAAAAAGGGCATAATTTATTCCTAGTTTTTCACAAATGAGAATAATGTTTAGGTAAAAAAAAATTGAAAATACAGTAAAAATTTGATACAGACAATTTGCTTTTTAATCCAGACATAATCTATTTTTTGGTCCCACCTGGTAATGCTTCCTTGCACATGACATTTAATATCTTTTCGTACATTTTCAGACTCTCTGTGGCCTCCTTTGTTTTTTTATCACCACTAGTGGGACACTTGATAAAATAATCTCCCATACATTTGAGTGCTGATTCAGCCTCCCTGAAACAAAAGATAAAAATAATACAGTCTAAATAATGAATTCGACAGTTCATCTTGTTAAAGAACAACCAATTTTTTAAGTTCTTTTATCAAATCAAATTTAAATAACCAAATGTTAGCTTTGTTATGAAACCCCATATATTTAAACAAATAACAGTTACTATGGAAATAAGATTTGTGGATTGTTGATAATCTTAAAATAAATATTTTAAAACAACTAATTTTTTGAGTTATAAACTCAAACTACTTATATCAAATTAAATTTAAATAACCAAATGTTAACTTTGTTCTGAAACTCCATATATTTAATCAAACACTAGTTACCCTGGCAACAGGATTTATGGAATGTTGATAAACTTTGAATGAATGATTGAATGAAATAAAATACACATTCAAGAATATTTCTCTTATACTGGAATGTCAACAGATATAAGCAAACTATTAAGGGCCATCAGGGCATTGTGCATTAGCATGCCACTCATAACATTACTAGACATTGTAGGGTCAGTATGAAAAACTTTGAACTTTCATTTTGAAAGTCAAGTGTTTGGCAAAAGGTTGGTCATACTCAACCGGGGTTTAAACATCAAACCTCTTAAATATAAAGCAAACACTCTTCCAACTAGGGTAAGAAAATGATCATGAATTGTGATCATAAATGTTGTTTTTGTTATATATATTCAAATATGAAAAAAATATATGTAGTTAAAAAGGATATACATACATACACACACACACACACACACACACACACACACACACACACACACACACACACATATATATATATATATATATATATATATATATATATAAGGTGATGGCAGATAGATAGATAGATAGATAGATAGATAGATAAATATATAGATAGATAGATAGATAGATAGATAGATAGATAGATATCCCAAGAAACTGATTTTAGGTTGAGAATTGAAGAGTCAAGTCATGATGTCTATTTTGTGGGATAAAATCTGACATGATATAGATAAAAGTGATAGTTTATATACTTTTCAACAACAAATATTTTACTCATTTTGTAAAACAATAACAAAAACAACATTATTAAGAAACTCATAAAAACTCATAAAAAAGTATTTTAAATTTATAATTAAAGTCATTAGAAAGAATAAAATTTCCAAAATGGCTGACAAGGAATCAATAATTAATCACTTGCAATGAACAATATTATGAATACCATACTGTTACCAACGAAAATATGGTGGATCTCCCAGATAAAATGTTCTGTGATGAAATTAGTGTACAAAAATAAAATTGTTGAATTATTCCCCTTTAACTTATACTGTTAAATGGTTCCACACAGCAATGAAATGACACAGAAGATGCTTGCATGATTGATCAGGCTATTACATTAAAAAAAAGACGCCCATTAGGGCCTGTATCGCTCACCTGGAACAACTTTAACTTTGTATTTTGGCTTTTTTTCTTGTTAAAATATATCCAATTATTTAAACGTAGACAAACTCACTAGCAATATCCTCATTTTCTGATATTTCAAGAAATATTTATCATAAATGTCCTATAAAATGGACATTTTCTCTTAGGGGACAAGATTTTCAAAGATGTAGACTAAAAGTACTTCTTATTTGCATAATAATTATAATTATTGCCAAAATGAAAAATTGTAATGAAATACCTCTTACAAATGTTTTATCCCCAACATCTATTTCCTGATAATGTTTCAAATTTCAATGAAATCAGTGCATAAATGAATCCACAATTTATTTATAGGTTTTTGCTATTTATAATTATAACAATCATCTTAGAATTCAGAGAGACATGTCAAATATTATCTTTAATCTTTACTACCCACAAACCTTCCACACTAAATTTCCTTTCAATTGACCATGTACATTCAGTGAAGATTTTCAAAGATTTGTTTGCTGAAAATAAACCTTATTTGCCTAATTATTGCACATATGAAAAACCTGTTACATGTTTATTCCTTGACATCTTTTTTTCTATATAATTATGTTTCAAATTTTAACAAACTTGGTTTATAAATGAACGCGTAATGGTCATTTACAGGTTTTTCTATTTATAGCAACAGCAGCCATCTTGAATTTCGGATGGATATGTTTGATACAATTTTTAACAACTAAGGACCTTCCAAACCAAATTTCATTTGGACTGGCCAATTAATTTCAGAGAAGAAGATTAAAGTTTACAGAAATACTGATGCAATGATTGCCAAGATGCACAAACGCTTTACCATGTCATAAGCTCACCCTGACTTCCGTGTTCTCCAGCTGAGCTAAAATGTGGAAATGTCTGGAATTCAATCTAAACAATTCAGAAATTTTTCAAATGTTGGGAGGATAGAGTGATAAAGAATTACAGGCATGAGGATGGGAAAATAGAAAAACCCCCAGGATGACAGGATTCTTATTTGTTTAATGAGAAATAACTGCAGACAGATATTAAAAGATTTAATTATTACAACTGGATTGAATTTATCATCCTGAACACTTATACAACTGACTGTCTAAGTATAAGTGAAAGAATTTTGACTTGGGTATAAAACACCATTAATCTAATCTAAAAATACACCTTACACCTAGTACATTATTTTTCGTTAACTTCGTAATCTTTTTCCCCTTATTATGTACAGTAAGTCTTCAAATGATGACCTTGACAGGCTAAAAAAAAGGTTCTATAACTTTATTGACTTGTATATCAGAAATTCTAGTTTTAGCATAAACTACAAATATTCAATGGATTAAAGGGTACCCTTACCTAAAGGTTAGAAGGTTCAACCCTTGGTCACTAACTGATGGACATCCCTGAAAACATGATCACACCCCAAAATAAGAATCAATTTATCTGACAGAAGAATATATTTATATGTCAGTGATAACGCAGGGCTCTCACAGCTTGTTTTGGGAATGGGGCCAGGGCCCGTGAAATTGGGAAAATTAGTATCGTTTTGACTGATTTTGGGAAAAATCAAACACAGTTTAAAAACTATTTAATAATTGCTTTAATAACTATATTTATTATATGAAAGATTATTTTATGAATGAGTTGTTTGGATATACAGTAGAATTTCATTAACTCGAAGTGCATGGGACTTGGTGACTTCGAAGTTATCAGGGTGTTCGAGTTATCGAAGTTGAATGATAATGTCACCCTAATACTAGTATATGTTTTCCACTACAGAAATCTTTGATGTTGTAAACAGTTATCGGAACTCGAATGAGATGCAAAAGAGAATTACAATAAATAAAAAAGATACATGTACTTTCAAAACATAATAATAATAATAATAATAATAATAATAATAATAATAATAATAATACAAAACATGTTCTTTTATTTAAAATCATTATGTATACGAACAACTGAATCGGAATCAGATATGTGCACATTTATCAGCAATACTTATTTATTACATTTTTAAGAAAATATGAACACATAGTTAATAAAATTACAAAGTACTGCAATAAGTTTTTAATATTTTTATGCAGTCATGAGTACCCCAGGGTTACCGGTTTGAATTAAGCTTGTAGTAATTAAGTCGAAAAATGAACCCTTATCAACGGCGGCATATTACTCGGCTTCCGTAATCGAAGATCAGAGGAAGGGATTAGCATGCTTATTAAAATTAATTTGTCCTTGACAGTCGAGAATATTAATCTGTTAATTGATACTTATTAATACAGTAGATAACTAGAAATACTTGGTTCACTTCTTTAATAATTACCGATATGTGATTTCTCTGATTGTTTTAATTAACGGGCCATTGGTCACACATTGTTAGAATAAAATTCAAGTTTTTTAAGCTAATTTTTAATAGATTTTTAAACTAAATACCACATTTTTACTTTGAGTTATCAGGGGTATTCATATTTTAGAAGTTTGAGTTACCGAAGTTGTCCTAATATAATATATATAGAATAAAAGTCAGGACAAAATAAAGGCTTCAAGTTATCCGTGGTATTCGAGATATCAAAGTTTGAGTTAACGAAGTTCTACTGTATTTGTCACATCATATGGCAAAGAAAATACTCTCTATACAGTACTGCCATAAATTGTTTCATTTCAGTCAACTGACTGCTTTAGTATTGTTGAAAAAATCCTGACTTGGATGTTAAGAACCATTTTTAAACTCCACTAACACTAGAGTGTAGTAGAGTAAAGTAGAATCATGAATGATGTTTTGCCAAAGTCAAGATTCTTTCACTTTATATTAAGATAGAGCCAGGCCACTTTAAGTATTTTGAAAAGATTTTTAATTGGTGCATAAAACACTATGAAATTACTTCAGTAAGATATGTTCTAATAGAATAACATCGTACCTAGACAACCCCAGGAGTATTACCAAGACCCGCCACAAACTTTTGCAACAGAAAAGAGAAAAAAATGCAGTGGCTAAACTGGGACTAAACTCTGGACCTTCCAAATACTAGCAGGACAATCTACTAGCTGATTAACAGGTTACCTATCAAACACAGTCTGCCACATTCCTTCCTTCTTTTTTTTTATTTTACTACTTTGAATTGAAACTATCAGGTTCTACACTGGGATCAAACTCTTGGTCAGCCATTTCCCACGGTCAGATGAGCCACCAAATCTAAGGAAAAATCTACAGCAGCAAAACCAGGACTTGAACCGGAGATCTTCCCAATACTATTAACCAGGGACAGTCTACTGACTGAGCTACCCATCCACCTATCAAGCCTATCCACCATACTTTTAAGATACAGCAGGTTCTATCCAGCTTAATCAAACACAAATACAATTAAACTGAAGAACTAAACAGAGAAACATTGTGATTCCTACTCTGCCCATAAATTCAAAAGTAATACTATAAAATAATGTTCCACTTTCACTCGATCTTTACCTGCATATTGGCTGTAGCTGTCCTTTGGTAGGTAATCCACTGATAGCTTGAAAGGCACTTACGTTAACATTCTTCACACACTGTAAAAGTTTATATGTTGAACAATCTAAAAAAAAAAAAAAAAAAAAACATCAAAAGTGAAGTAATCACCATATAGCATTGTTCCAATTTTTCAAATAAAATAATTTAACATCAGAAAATATCCTGTAAATATTTTAAAATATATAAAACCAGCAGGCTCCTAAAGTCTCAGTTCTGACCATTTGACATATTAAGCAGACTAAAATTTTGTTCAGACAACAAAAATAATAATAATAATAATAAAAAATAATAATAAAATAAATAAAAATAAATAGATAAAAAAGAAATAAATAAAAAATAATAAATAAATAATTTATAAATAAATAAATAGATAATAATAAAAATATAATCCAAGAACTTTCATTAATCACACAGCTTAACTAGCTTCAGTTTATTCAATACCCCACTGTTTAATAAACAAATTTTTAAAGAAAGCAATGATATTACAATAAAACAAAATAAATAGACAGGAGACTACAGATATTTACTGAGTAATAAACAAGAGGCCCACAGGCCTTAGGGCTCGCCTGAGGATATGTCCAAAAATTGTTTGCAAAGAACTTAATTACAAAAACTTTACAAAATTCCTCAGGTTTGGAAATGCCACAATAATTAATCAGAAAAATCTAGTCATATTTCATTTATAAATAGCTTATATGCATGGATTAACTAAAGTTTAGAATAATTTCTAAATCATTAACTAAACTTATGCAGTGAACATATGACCTTGAACAATCAATCAAAATTGTTGTAATATCAATACCTACAATACTCTTATATACATATTTGTACAAAAAGTTCATAGTTTTCAAGATAATACATAATTTCAGTCTTCTTATGCAGCTATGACCTGGACCTTTGAATGTATGACCTTGAATTGAACCACATATTTAAATGATTGTCATATCAATACCTTCAATATTCTAATATAGAGGCCTATATACAAAAAGTTCATAATTTTCAAGATAATTAACAATTTCAGTCTTCTCATACAGCTATGACCTTGATCTTTCAGTATATGACCTAGAACCATATATCAAAATAACCATCATATCAATAACTACAATATTCTACTATACATGTCTATACAAAAAGATAATAGTTAATACACAATTTAGTATTTATAAGCAAAAAATAACATTTCAGGGGCATCAACTCCTACAGGAATTATCATATAGTTACAAAAAATGGTACCATAATAAAGTTTGTCATGCTGAACATTTTAACAGTGTTTTGATTTCATATATCCTTTAATGTTTGCAAGCAAATTGTCTTAAACACCACAAATCACAAATTAGGTCATGTCGATCTTGAATTATAACCTTGACCCCATAGTTATAACAATTTGAAGCCACAAAAACATGTAACCCAAGTTTTGACTCAATTTCAAGAAATGAACAAACTATAGGTTTAAGACCTTTGAGACGCCAAATATCACATCAGAATTTTTCTCCCATCATCTGTTTCAGAGAAGAAGAATTTTAAAGGTCACAGTGACCTAGATTTGGTAGCCATGGTAACGCCATGAACAATTCTGAATTGCACCAGCTCCTACATGCTTTTGACCAAGTACCATTGAAATATGTCCAGCAGTTTCTTCGGAGAAGTCAAATATAGGTGTTAATGACACATGCACACATGAACATACACATGCCACATCATGCCATAAGCTCACATGACCTTTCGTAAGGGGAGCTAAAAAAGTCTAAGAATTTAGTTTGTCATTACTGTGTTGCATGTTATATTAATAACTGAAAAAAAAAAAAAAACCAAAACAAAACAAAACAAAACAAAAAAGCCATATTAGTGTCAGGGGTTCAAAATTCCCTGGGTCTGAGATCCTTGACCTTTTGATTTTACTTTGAAACCCCTGGAATTTTTACTGTAAAAGTCTGATGGTCCTTCTGTTTTTTTGTTGGTGACAATTTTTTAGAATATTCTTCCTTCCTGAATAAAAATATATTTTAGAATTCTCTACTTTTGTGTATTGAAAAATTAGTCTCAAATTCACTTAATTTATTGCAATTAGTTAAAGTGATTGTTGTCCAATTGTTTCTGCGCTTTGACAACACTTTGCTTGTAAGTTGTATATATGAAATATTTGTTTAATCAAGAATAAAACAAAGTTTATCAAAAGAAGTTGAAGTAATTTTCGACCAACCAAAAATAAAGGCAAGAAGTCCTGGACCTATCACTGTGAAATATAATTTTGAACCCCTGCAGTGTTTGTCATGCTGGTCAAATTTTTTTTTTGTTGTACATGTCTGGAAAATATGACCATTTCGAGGTCCCTAACATATACATGTACAACATCTGGAGACTAAATTTCAGTTGAGAGTAATATTAGAAATCACCTTAATTCATTTAAATTTAGAAGGGTAATAAAAAGGAATGTTTTATCATGTTGAGATACAAGTACTTTATTCTTTAAACCTTATACTTTATTGCATTAATGGACTGTACTGACAGTGACAAATTTCGAGATTTATTTAATTCAAAGACTGACTAAAGCAATCTAATTGTACCAAATTATGACTGTCTGAAGTTACCTATAAACAGATTCAAGAAAACAAAACTGTAAGTTTTTAAAGTTGTCTTTCATATAATAATCTTCCAAAAGGGAGCAGATTATTATTATTCGGATAAAATGTTTCATAATGAAATCATGATCATTTGGCTTAGCAAAACGGTAATGTTACTTGCTCACTGGTCAGGAGATGTCAGAACAAACCTCAATTAGAACCACAAGAATTTTCTGAAATGATCTCCGTGGTCCATTTTAAAAAAAAAAATTAAAAGTTAGGTCTTCTGTCACAGAGCATGCCATAAAGTGAAGTCTGTGGAGTTTAGTAAAACCGTAAGTTATCTTTCATGGCTTGATGGCTTGCAAAACAAATATAAATAAATTAATGACTGACAAAGTACAAAAAGAGATTAGTTTACCTCCTTCACAAAGCATTTTCTGTGAATCTGTCATATTCTTTACAGTAGCCATAATTTCAGGTGGGCAGTTCTTAGATTTCATGGTAACACATGACTTAAAAGACTCAAATTGTCTGCAAAAAATTAAAAATAATTAGACTAAAACTTTGAATATGTAAATTACTTGAGACTTAAAAGTTTTATTTTAACTAAATTATCAGAAATTTAAATTTTTAAAATTTTAAATTTGAAAAACAAACAAGAGGCCCATGATCCTTAATGCTCACATGAGGATATATCCAAAATCATTTGCAAAGAACTTAATTACAAAACCTACAAAATTCCCCATGTTTAGAAAATACCACAATAATTAATTAGAAAAATCTAGTCACATTTCATTTATAAGTAGCTTATATGCATGTATTTACTAATATTAGTACAATGAATACCCGATAATTTCCAAATCATTAACCATTTCAGTATGACTTATGCAGCGATGACCTTTGAATATATGACCTTGAACCTTAAATTAAAATGGTCTAATAACAATACCTACAATATTCGAATATATGTACATGCTTGTACAAAAAGTTAATAATTTTTAAGATTTATACGCAATTTCAGTCTTCTTATGCAGCTATGACCTTAACCTTTGAATGTATGTACTTGAACCATTTTTCAAAATGATTGCCATATCAATACCTAAAATATTCTAATATTATGTCTATACAAAAGATTATAGTTTTTAAGCCAATGCACAATTTTAGTATTTATAAGCAAAAAATAACATTTCAGGGGCAACAACTCCTACATGAATTATCCTATTAAATTATGAAAAATGGTACTTTGTTAAATTTTGTCATGCTGAACAATTTAACAATGTTTTGATTTCATATATCTCTTAATGATTGCAAGAAATTGCCTTAAACTCCACAAATCACAAATTAGGTCATGACCTTGATTTGTGACCTTGACCCCATTTTGAAGGTCATTTCAAGAAAAAGTCAAAATGAAAACCACATGTTATTATCTGTTCAAATAGTCAAGTTATAACAATTTGAAGCATTTTACAAATTTTTAAAAATAAAACATAAAAACAAGTAACTATAGGCTTAAAACCCTAGAGAAGTCAAATATCACATCAGATTTTTTCTTCCATCATTGATTTCAGAGAAAAAGATGTTTTAAGATTTTTGCACCCCTAGGTCACAGTGATCTAGTTTAGGTAGCCATGGCAATGCCATAAACAACTCTAAATTACACCAGCCAATACATGTTTCTGACCAAGTATCTTTGAAATCCATCCAGCAGTTTCGGAGTAGAAGTCAAAAATAGGTGTTAAACAATGCACACACACACACACATGCTACGCCATGCCATAAGCTCACCTGATTGAAAGCTTAAAAAAAAAATGCTAAGAACACATGAGAACTTAAATTAAGTTCATGCATGGAGTTATTAAATTTTTACTATGCATATATTAAGGTAACATTAATCTACTAATTAGGGACTGATTGGTCTTAAAGGCAAAGGAACTTAATGATCAAAGTGCCACACACTGCCACACTGCTTAAGATAAAATTCCACAATGATGGCATCTAGTGTAATAAAGTTAACCAGATCAGTGCCAAGGATTGTTAGTTTTCTGTATCAAAGAGCTTAGTTGAGTCATTGTGTTTTATTTCCATGTCAAGATTTTTTCACTTATATCAAGATGATCAGTTCTTAAATGATAGTGAAAACTGGAGTGCCAGAGAAAACTACAGACATTAGGCTAGCTAACAGTAGCCACACTAGGATCTGCCAAGTTGGTTTGGATCTTGCTGGTGAGAGGAACTTGATCTAAGCAAGTGTTTAGACCACTCAGCTACAAAAGCTCCTCAACAAATCCAAGAACTGACTTCCTTGATAGTATAAGTGAATTAATCTGGAACGGGGCATAAGCATTCCAATCCACCCTCCCCCCTCCTCCTCTTTTTTCTTAAAGAGACATATAGAAAATTTTGACTGAAAAAACAAATTGAGGTAGATCTGTATATCCTACCAGGATTATTATTTAATCATCATTATTATTATTCATTTATTTATTTTAAAAAATGTCATTCATAGTTAAAAAAAAAATTTCTCTGGGCAAAAAAGTGGGAGGAACAAATGGATGTATGGAACTTCAGAATTTTATACCCCATACTTTCTTTAATAGGTGTGAGAAAAAATGTACTTAGCAAAGTAGTAAAAGCAAAAAAGAACACAGCATTGAAGGTGCTGTCAAATCATAAATTAATATACATGAGGATTTAAATTACATTGTTTTCTTTAAGTTAGTAAATACAATGCATTTTATAATAACTCTATAACCCATAGAATTTATTTTTACAGATCACAATTCCAAAAACTTTTCCTTCGAATGTTGTAAATAATTCTAAAAGGTACAAATACAGGTTCACAGTTACTTTTATCTCACACAACTTTTGAGACGAGACAATAAATTCAATTTAAGTACTATCAGTACTTTAGATTACCTTAATTTTCTTACCAGGCCAGAGCTACCTTTTTCCACCATTTTGTTAATATTGTCTATATAATGTGTAAAATTATAATGGTAACTAAAAAATCTGTGATTTTATTTCAGTATTTTGGGGGTAAGAATTTTTTTCAATTGAAAAACCTTGACTTTATGTGCCTTTCATTGTTTTATGGCAAAAACTGATAAGCTAGTACACATGTTCATAATGCTTTCACATGTTTTTGGTGTAGATAGCTCAACAGGAGGTGCCTTCCCTTTAAGGACCTAGCCTCACTTCCCTGGTAGAAGTTCACATGTTTTACTTAATTTTTCAGTTATAATTTCATAGTTTTTACTTGGGACTGTGATTTGAATATTGATCAGTTTTTTTTGTGTTTGATTTATATTTTATGTATCAAATACTTACACACATGCACTCATAATCATTGCCAAACTATCTTGAGGTTCTTGTGAGGAATTTGGATCACTAGCACCACTAGTAGAACCTGACATAATTTGCATACAATCCATAACAGCACAAGTACCACTGGAACCACCAGTGCCTGAACCTACAGATAAACATGAAAAGTAAATTATCTTGTTAACAAAGAGCCTAAGGGTAAACAATTATAAACTCTTTACCAACCACTACCAACCACATCTAACCATTTTGCTTGCTTCCTTAAGGTCTGAGGTTCTGTATTCAGTCCTTAGGACAAGCCTGCTCAAATCTACTCAATCTGAGCAAGAGTATTTATAATGTCATTACAATTACTTTGTCACCTCCTTCAAAACTTTAAATATACAATGGTGTTTGTCATTTGTATTTTATACTTTATGAAAATATTCTTACTATTACAACCTAGCTGTTCTGTTTGCCTCCTGGATCTGGTGCATTTAGCAAGTAAACATTGTTAATTTTTACACTCTAGCTGTTCTGTTTGACTCCATCTATAGTTCTGGTGTACTGTATTTTTTGTAATATGAAAACATTGTTAATATTAACAAAATGGCTGTACTGTTTGCCTCCAGGTTCTAACATACTTTACTTGATCTTTCTGCCTGTTTAGTTCTGATGTGCACTATATTAATTCTGTATCCTTGTCCATTTTGTGTTTTATAATACACTGCCTACTGGGTAAATGAAACCAGATACATGTATAACATATTGCTGTGTTTGTTGTATGTGGTATATTATATTAATCCGCCACACTCATACAAATATAATATGATGTATTGTATGTAAGTAACATGTAAATATTTTTACAGTTTATAAACTCGATTTCCAATGGACTGAAAACAATAATTTAAACTTGATGTTTTTCATCTGAATTATTATATACATGTATTCAAAGCATTATAAAAGCTGGCCCATGATATCAAAAACTATTGCTTGGAGACCAAAAATGTAATGAATCAATGGTTTTTTGAATTTAATTAAGACTATAACAAGAGGCCCATGGGCCTTAACGCTCACCTGAAGATATGTCTAATATTGTTTGCAAAGTGCAATGGACAATATATTGAGTACAGAAACTTGAAAAGTTTTCTCAAGTTAAGAACTCCCACAAAACTTAATCAGAAATATATCCACTCACATTTCATTTATAAATAGCTTATATAATGTACATGAAGTAACTGTAGTGCAATGATTAATTTCCAAATCATTAATAAATTTCAGTATACTTATGCAGCTTTGTCCTTGACCTTTGAACATATATGACCTCGAACCAGAAATTATTGTCATGTCAATACCTACAATATTCTAATGTAAATGCCTATGCACGAAATTAATAGTTTTCAAGATAATTAGCAATTTAAGTCTTCTTTTGCAGCTGTGACCTTGACCTTTCAACATATGACCTTGAACCATTATCAAAATGATTGTCATGTCAATACCTACAATATTCTAATATACATGCCTATACAAAAAGTTAATAGTTTTCAAGATAATTAGCCACGTAAGTCTTCTTCTGCAGCTGTGACCTTGACCTTTCAACATATGACCTTGTACCATATATCAAATTATCGTTTTTGCAATATCTACAATATTCTAATATACATGCCTATACAAAAAGTTAGGAGTTTTTAAGATAATTAGCAATTTAAGTCTTCTTCTGCAGCTGTAACCTTGACCTTTCAACATATGGCCTTGAACCATATATCAAAATGACCATCATGTCAATACCTACAATATTCTAATATACATGCCTATACAAAAAATAATACTTTTCAAGATAATTAGCAATTTAAGTCTTCTTCTGCAGCTATGACCTTTACCTTTCAACATATGACCTTGACCAAAGTATCAAAATGATCGTCATGTCAATACCTACAATATTCTAATATACATGCCTATACAAAAAGTTAGGAGTTTTCAAGATAATTAGCAATTTAAGTCTTCTTCTGCAGCTGTAACTTTGACCTTTCAACATATGACCTTGAACCATATATCAAAATGACCATCATGTCAATACTTACAATATTTTTATATACATGCCTATACTAAAAGTTTAAACTTTTCAAGATAATTAGCAATTTAAGTCTTCTTCTGCAGTTGTGACCTTGACCTTTCAACATATGACCTTGAACAATATATTAAAATGATCAATGTCGCAATAACTACAATATTCTTATATACATGCCTATACAAAAAAGAAAATAGTTTTCAAGATAATTAGCGATTTAAGTCTTCTTCTGCAGCTATGACCTTGACCTTTCAACATATGACCTTGACCAATGTATCAAAATGATCGTCATGTCAATACCTACAATATTCTAATATACATGCCTATACAAAAAGTTAAAAGTTTTCAAGATAATTAGCAATTTAAGTTTTCTTCTGCAGCTGTAACCTTGACCTTTCAACATATTACCTTGAGCCATATATCAAAATGACCGTCATGTCAATACCTACAATATTTTAATATAAATGCCTATACTAAAAGTTAATAGTTTTCAAGATAATTAGCAATTTAAGTTTTCTTCTGCAGTTGTGACCTTGATCTTTCAACATATGACCTTGAACCATATATCAAAATGATTGCCATGTTAATACCTACAATATTCTAATATACATGCCTATACAAAAAGTTAATAGTTTTCAAGATAATTAGCCACGTAAGTCTTCTTCTGCAGCTGTGACCTTGACCTTTCAACATATGACCTTGAACCATATATCAAATTATCGTTTTTGCAATATCTACAATATTCTAATATACATGCCTATACAAAAAGTTAGGAGTTTTTAAGATAATTAGCAATTTAAGTCTTCTTCTGCAGCTGTAACCTTGACCTTTCAACATATGGCCTTGAACCATATATCAAAATGACCATCATGTCAATACCTACAATATTCTAATATACATGCCTATACAAAAAATAATAGTTTTCAAGATAATTAGCAATTTAAGTCTTCTTCTGCAGCTATGACCTTTACCTTTCAACATATGACCTTGACCAAAGTATCAAAATGATCGTCATGTCAATACCTACAATATTCTAATATACATGCCTATACAAAAAGTTAGGAGTTTTCAAGATAATTAGCAATTTAAGTCTTCTTCTGCAGCTGTAACTTTGACCTTTCAACATATGACCTTGAACCATATATCAAAATGACCATCATGTCAATACTTACAATATTTTTATATACATGCCTATACTAAAAGTTTAAACTTTTCAAGATAATTAGCAATTTAAGTCTTCTTCTGCAGTTGTGACCTTGACCTTTCAACATATGACCTTGAACCATATATTAAAATGATCAATGTCGCAATAACTACAATATTCTTATATACATGCCTATACAAAAAAGAAAATAGTTTTCAAGATAATTAGAGATTTAAGTCTTCTTCTGCAGCTATGACCTTGACCTTTCAACATATGACCTTGACCAATGTATCAAAATGATCGTCATGTCAATACCTACAATATTCTAATATACATGCCTATACAAAAAGTTAAAAGTTTTCAAGATAATTAGCAATTTAAGTTTTCTTCAGCAGCTGTAACCTTGACCTTTCAACATATTACCTTGAGCCATATATCAAAATGACCGTCATGTCAATACCTACAATATTTTAATATAAATGCCTATACTAAAAGTTAATAGTTTTCAAGATAATTAGCAATTTAAGTTTTCTTCTGCAGTTGTGACCTTGATCTTTCAACATATGACCTTGAACCATATATCAAAATGATTGCCATGTTAATACCTACAATATTCTAATATACATGCCTATACAAAAAGTTAATAGTTTTCAAGATAATTAGCCACGTAAGTCTTCTTCTGCAGCTGTGACCTTGACCTTTCAACATATGACCTTGAACCATATATCAAATTATCGTTTTTGCAATATCTACAATATTCTAATATACATGCCTATACAAAAAGTTAGGAGTTTTTAAGATAATTAGCAATTTAAGTCTTCTTCTGCAGCTGTAACCTTGACCTTTCAACATATGGCCTTGAACCATATATCAAAATGTCCATCATGTCAATACCTACAATATTGAATATACATGCCTATACAAAAAATAATAGTTTTCAAGATAATTAGCAATTTAAGTCTTCTTCTGCAGCTATGACCTTTACCTTTCAACATATGACCTTGACCAAAGTATCAAAATGATCGTCATGTCAATACCTACAATATTCTAATATACATGCCTATACAAAAAGTTAGGAGTTTTCAAGATAATTAGCAATTTAAGTCTTCTTCTGCAGCTGTAACTTTGACCTTTCAACATATGACCTTGAACCATATATCAAAATGACCATCATGTCAATACTTACAATATTTTTATATACATGCCTATACTAAAAGTTTAAACTTTTCAAGATAATTAGCAATTTAAGTCTTCTTCTGCAGTTGTGACCTTGACCTTTCAACATATGACCTTGAACCATATATTAAAATGATCAATGTCGCAATAACTACAATATTCTTATATACATGCCTATACAAAAAAGAAAATAGTTTTCAAGATAATTAGAGATTTAAGTCTTCTTCTGCAGCTATGACCTTGACCTTTCAACATATGACCTTGACCAATGTATCAAAATGATCGTCATGTCAATACCTACAATATTCTAATATACATGCCTATACAAAAAGTTAAAAGTTTTCAAGATAATTAGCAATTTAAGTTTTCTTCTGCAGCTGTAACCTTGACCTTTCAACATATTACCTTGAGCCATATATCAAAATGACCGTCATGTCAATACCTACAATATTTTAATATAAATGCCTATACTATAAGTTAATAGTTTTCAAGATAATTAGCAATTTAAGTTTTCTTCTGCAGTTGTGACCTTGATCTTTCAACATATGACCTTGAACCATATATCAAAATGATTGCCATGTTAATACCTACAATATTCTAATATACATGCCTATACAAAAAGTTAATAGTTTTCAAGATAATTACCACGTAAGTCTTCTTCTGCAGCTGTGACCTTGACCTTTCAACATATGACCTTGAACCATATATCAAATTATCGTTTTTGCAATATCTACAATATTCTAATATACATGCCTATACAAAAAGTTAGGAGTTTTTAAGATAATTAGCAATTTAAGTCTTCTTCTGCAGCTGTAACCTTGACCTTTCAACATATGGCCTTGAACCATATATCAAAATGTCCATCATGTCAATACCTACAATATTCGAATATACATGCCTATACAAAAAATAATAGTTTTCAAGATAATTAGCAATTTAAGTCTTCTTCTGCAGCTATGACCTTTACCTTTCAACATATGACCTTGACCAAAGTATCAAAATGATCGTCATGTCAATACCTACAATATTCTAATATACATGCCTATACAAAAAGTTAGGAGTTTTCAAGATAATTAGCAATTTAAGTCTTCTTCTGCAGCTGTAACTTTGACCTTTCAACATATGACCTTGAACCATATATCAAAATGACCATCATTGTCAATACTTACAATATTTTTATATACATGCCTATACTAAAAGTTTAAACTTTTCAAGATAATTAGCAATTTAAGTCTTCTTCTGCAGTTGTGACCTTGACCTTTCAACATATGACCTTGAACCATATATTAAAATGATCAATGTCGCAATAACTACAATATTCTTATATACATGCCTATACAAAAAAGAAAATAGTTTTCAAGATAATTAGAGATTTAAGTCTTCTTCTGCAGCTATGACCTTGACCTTTCAACATATGACCTTGACCAATGTATCAAAATGATCGTCATGTCAATACCTACAATATTCTAATATACATGCCTATACAAAAAGTTAAAAGTTTTCAAGATAATTAGCAATTTAAGTTTTCTTCTGCAGCTGTAACCTTGACCTTTCAACATATTACCTTGAGCCATATATCAAAATGACCGTCATGTCAATACCTACAATATTTTAATATAAATGCCTATACTAAAAGTTAATAGTTTTCAAGATAATTAGCAATTTAAGTTTTCTTCTGCAGTTGTGACCTTGATCTTTCAACATATGACCTTGAACCATATATCAAAATGATTGCCATGTTAATACCTACAATATTCTAATATACATGCCTATACAAAAAGTTAATAGTTTTCAAGATAATTACCACGTAAGTCTTCTTCTGCAGCTGTGACCTTGACCTTTCAACATATGACCTTGAACCATATATCAAATTATCGTTTTTGCAATATCTACAATATTCTAATATACATGCCTATACAAAAAGTTAGGAGTTTTTAAGATAATTAGCAATTTAAGTCTTCTTCTGCAGCTGTAACCTTGACCTTTCAACATATGGCCTTGAACCATATATCAAAATGTCCATCATGTCAATACCTACAATATTCGAATATACATGCCTATACAAAAAATAATAGTTTTCAAGATAATTAGCAATTTAAGTCTTCTTCTGCAGCTATGACCTTTACCTTTCAACATATGACCTTGACCAAAGTATCAAAATGATCGTCATGTCAATACCTACAATATTCTAATATACATGCCTATACAAAAAGTTAGGAGTTTTCAAGATAATTAGCAATTTAAGTCTTCTTCTGCAGCTGTAACTTTGACCTTTCAACATATGACCTTGAACCATATATCAAAATGACCATCATGTCAATACTTACAATATTTTTATATACATGCCTATACTAAAAGTTTAAACTTTTTAAGATTATTAGCAATTTAAGTCTTCTTCTGCAGTTGTGACCTTGACCTTTCAACATATGACCTTGAACCATATATTAAAATGATCAATGTCGCAATAACTACAATATTCTTATATACATGCCTATACAAAAAAGAAAATAGTTTTCAAGATAATTAGCGATTTAAGTCTTCTTCTGCAGCTATGACCTTGACCTTTCAACATATGACCTTGACCAATGTATCAAAATGATCGTCATGTCAATACCTACAATATTCTAATATACATGCCTATACAAAAAGTTAAAAGTTTTCAAGATAATTAGCAATTTAAGTTTTCTTCTGCAGCTGTAACCTTGACCTTTCAACATATTACCTTGAGCCATATATCAAAATGACCGTCATGTCAATACCTACAATATTTTAATATAAATGCCTATACTAAAAGTTAATAGTTTTCAAGATAATTAGCAATTTAAGTTTTCTTCTGCAGTTGTGACCTTGATCTTTCAACATATGACCTTGAACCATATATCAAAATGATTGCCATGTTAATACCTACAATATTCTAATATACATGCCTATACAAAAAGTTAATAGTTTTCAAGATAATTAGCCACGTAAGTCTTCTTCTGCAGCTGTGACCTTGACCTTTCAACATATGACCTTGAACCATATATCAAATTATCGTTTTTGCAATATCTACAATATTCTAATATACATGCCTATACAAAAAGTTAGGAGTTTTTAAGATAATTAGCAATTTAAGTCTTCTTCTGCAGCTGTAACCTTGACCTTTCAACATATGGCCTTGAACCATATATCAAAATGTCCATCATGTCAATACCTACAATATTCGAATATACATGCCTATACAAAAAATAATAGTTTTCAAGATAATTAGCAATTTAAGTCTTCTTCTGCAGCTATGACCTTTACCTTTCAACATATGACCTTGACCAAAGTATCAAAATGATCGTCATGTCAATACCTACAATATTCTAATATACATGCCTATACAAAAAGTTAGGAGTTTTCAAGATAATTAGCAATTTAAGTCTTCTTCTGCAGCTGTAACTTTGACCTTTCAACATATGACCTTGAACCATATATCAAAATGACCATCATGTCAATACTTACAATATTTTTATATACATGCCTATACTAAAAGTTTAAACTTTTTAAGATTATTAGCAATTTAAGTCTTCTTCTGCAGTTGTGACCTTGACCTTTCAACATATGACCTTGAACCATATATTAAAATGATCAATGTCGCAATAACTACAATATTCTTATATACATGCCTATACAAAAAAGAAAATAGTTTTCAAGATAATTAGCGATTTAAGTCTTCTTCTGCAGCTATGACCTTGACCTTTCAACATATGACCTTGACCAATGTATCAAAATGATCGTCATGTCAATACCTACAATATTCTAATATACATGCCTATACAAAAAGTTAAAAGTTTTCAAGATAATTAGCAATTTAAGTTTTCTTCTGCAGCTGTAACCTTGACCTTTCAACATATTACCTTGAGCCATATATCAAAATGACCGTCATGTCAATACCTACAATATTTTAATATAAATGCCTATACTAAAAGTTAATAGTTTTCAAGATAATTAGCAATTTAAGTTTTCTTCTGCAGTTGTGACCTTGATCTTTCAACATATGACCTTGAACCATATATCAAAATGATTGCCATGTTAATACCTACAATATTCTAATATACATGCCTATACAAAAAGTTAATAGTTTTCAAGATAATTAGCCACGTAAGTCTTCTTCTGCAGCTGTGACCTTGACCTTTCAACATATGACCTTGAACCATATATCAAATTATCGTTTTTGCAATATCTACAATATTCTAATATACATGCCTATACAAAAAGTTAGGAGTTTTTAAGATAATTAGCAATTTAAGTCTTCTTCTGCAGCTGTAACCTTGACCTTTCAACATATGGCCTTGAACCATATATCAAAATGTCCATCATGTCAATACCTACAATATTCGAATATACATGCCTATACAAAAAATAATAGTTTTCAAGATAATTAGCAATTTAAGTCTTCTTCTGCAGCTATGACCTTTACCTTTCAACATATGACCTTGACCAAAGTATCAAAATGATCGTCATGTCAATACCTACAATATTCTAATATACATGCCTATACAAAAAGTTAGGAGTTTTCAAGATAATTAGCAATTTAAGTCTTCTTCTGCAGCTGTAACTTTGACCTTTCAACATATGACCTTGAACCATATATCAAAATGACCATCATGTCAATACTTACAATATTTTTATATACATGCCTATACTAAAAGTTTAAACTTTTTAAGATAATTAGCAATTTAAGTCTTCTTCTGCAGTTGTGACCTTGACCTTTCAACATATGACCTTGAACCATATATTAAAATGATCAATGTCGCAATAACTACAATATTCTTATATACATGCCTATACAAAAAAGAAAATAGTTTTCAAGATAATTAGCGATTTAAGTCTTCTTCTGCAGCTATGACCTTGACCTTTCAACATATGACCTTGACCAATGTATCAAAATGATCGTCATGTCAATACCTACAATATTCTAATATACATGCCTATACAAAAAGTTAAAAGTTTTCAAGATAATTAGCAATTTAAGTTTTCTTCTGCAGCTGTAACCTTGACCTTTCAACATATTACCTTGAGCCATATATCAAAATGACCGTCATGTCAATACCTACAATATTTTAATATAAATGCCTATACTAAAAGTTAATAGTTTTCAAGATAATTAGCAATTTAAGTTTTCTTCTGCAGTTGTGACCTTGATCTTTCAACATATGACCTTGAACCATATATAAAAATGATTGTCATGTCAATACCTACAATATTCTAATATACATGCCTATATAAAAAGTTGAAAGTTTTCAAGATATAGTGACAAATATACAATTTTTAGAAATTTCCCCACTAAGTGCCCTACAATTTCCCCATTTTGAGCCCGATGACTACCGTTTGTGCAAATCTAAAAATAGATGACCTAAGGATGTTACAAATGAAATAACTAAGGTATATCTCTTGTAGATTCAGAGAAGATTTTTAAAGTTTTTCACTATTCCCCCCTTTATGGGGCCCCAAGGAGACATAACTCCTTCATTTGTGCAAATCTGAAAGGGCTTCACCCAGGCATGATGGTTACCAAGTTTCATTAAATTTGGCCCAGTGGTTTTGGAGGAGAAGATTTAAATGTAAAGTTTACGCACGACGCAAGACGGACGACACACGACGGATGAAGATGGATGAGCTAAAATATAATCTTACAAATAAATTGTGTTTAATATTATCTCTAATTTGGCCATTTTACAAAAAGAAATGAAATAATTCAAACATAATTCTTTAAAAAATATTGTTGAAAAGGATAACCTGCTGTTTCAAAAGTGTAATTAATGTTGAAATGTAGCTAATAAACATGTTCCAGTGAGCATGCCAGTCTGTCACAAGTCCATGTTATTGTCTGTTAACAAAAGCATTTAGATCAGCCTGGCCCCAGTTTCACAATCATTTCTTTACTAAGTATTAGCTTAACTTAAATCTGGCAAATTTGAAACCTTAATAATTTTGTTTATTGTTGAGATATTTAGTAATGTAAAGTGTCAATGTGAAGATTACTTCAAGCATGTAACATCTGCATTTAGTTTTATTGCAAATGTTTATTTGTAACTCAAACAGAGAATGCTAAAGTTTGCTAAATTTAAATTGTGAAACCGGGGCCTGATATTTTCTTTGTTTTCAAACGCATCAATCTAGCCAAATTTTGCACGAGGCTCCAAAGGGAAAGATATACACATTTTCGTCTATATTGTTGCATGGGTGGGTAAGATTTCCTTTTGTAACCCCCAACAAAATTTTTTCACAGAAATGTTCAAAACAGCATGACTTCCATCAATTTTAGGCATTTCAGTTGAAATTAAAATTTTAGTGGAGGCTACAAATGGAAGTCCAAGTTTATTCAATTTTGGTGAGATTGACCTTCCAGTACTGATATGGGACCTCCCAATCTTAATTTGAGACCTACCAAAAATAAAGGCAAGAAGTCCTGGACCTATCATTGTAAAATATAATTTTGAAATTAAAAAATAAAAATAATTGTTGCAATAATAACTAAACATTTAAATTTTATTATTTCATCATCCTGATTCCATACCTAATTGAGAACTGTTACAGTAAGATCTGGAGTATATATAATCCTCCTGAACTTTATATTATACAGATCATGTTTGCAATTACAACTTAAATAAGAAAATTCTGAAATATTGTTTAAATAATCCATACCTGATCCAGAACAATAAACAGAAAAACTTGCTGCACTTTGCTGATATCCATCATACATAGGATCACTTTTGCAATTTTCTGGAACATTGTTAAGGCAGGTTTGGAAAGTGACTACATTACTGTAGAAGAAAAAAAAAAGAAATAAGTATTGTTAATAAAGTAGCAGAATATAATGTAAGTATATTTGGTAAGTGAAAAATTAGAAATATATAGAGTGTTTTACGACTCAGTATGAAAATTCTCAAATTTGTATAGAGTGTAAAAGAATAGCTCAGTTGGTAGAGTGCTTGCTTTATATGTGGGAGGTCTGGGTTCAAACCATGCACAGGTCTGACCAAGACTTAAAGTGGTAGCGGCTGTTCATTAGCCAAGCTGACTCAACATTTAGAAATGAAAGTCACAGGAGGGAAGCCTTAAAAACCAATGCCCCATGTCACGGCAGGCATGGTATGCTAAAGAACCCTCCCTGCACATTACCCTAAGCACACTCAGGGTGCCCACCCACTTTCTTTGTCAAAAATATAGGAATATAGGAATTTTTTTTCCAAAATATAGGAAATTTATAGGAATCTGACTGAAAATATAGGAAAAATATAGGAATTTTGAAAACATTGAATTGCTAAACTGAAAGAATTTTTGGAATTGTTTACATCACTGACGACTACAATGGCCTCCTCCACCCCTCACAGCCATTCCATGTTCAAGCCTCTCCTCTTTATTTTTCATAGAAATTCTTTTTTCAATGTGCATGTCAATTCAAGACATTCCAATGATTTCTTAGAAAAACTAAAAATTATGTATACAACCCCTGAGTCACTGCTTTGTATGAGTGAACAAAAAAGTCCTAACACAAATAGAAACAAAAACATCCCAGAAAACATAGGAATAGTGTGAAATATATAGAAATTTTAGGTCTTTTTGAGAAAATATAGGAAAAATATAAGAATTGCCAATTTTTTAGGAATTTATAGGATTTTATAGGAAGGGGGCACCCTGCACACTGTAAAAGTCCAAATTTCTTAGCAGCCAATTCACCTATAACTGGTGACATCTCAATATAAGTGAAATATTCTTGAAATATTCTTCAAAAATTTAGAAAAAATTTAATCATGCTTTTATTTTGTTTAATTTAGACTAAGGTCATTCACTGTCTTCTGATGTATCAATTATTGCATATCAAGCTATATTGAGTAGTATGGTTCATGCTACTTTAGCATCCAATTGTTTACAATATATCCTAGTAATGATAAAGTGAATACAATAAAAATACAGAATACATTAAGCATAAAAAAAACTGCCAGGCAGATTATGCCAGATGACATCAAAATCTGTAACCTCAAAATATTTACCTATTATAAGAATACATATGAGTCTTCAATTACATCTTTCTCAAAAACCTTGAATTACTTAAAAGCCATTTTTATATTTTGTCATGAAAAAGAATCTTGTCCTGTTAATGTTTTTGTTTTCATATTTAAAATTGGAGTTTAGAATAATGGTATTTTAACACTAAGTCAACAATTCCTCAGTTATAATAAGGCTATTTTTTTCTCAAATTGGACAGAATTAAACTTAACTGCCCCAGGAAAACCATAGGCTTTCAGCAAGCAAACTTATTAACTTCCTATTTCACACTAGCATCTGTCCGTCTGGATACAACTATGTAGGCCATGGCAGGTACTGTGATTCTAAAATGTGGACTGTTGATCATTTCATCGTTAAAGCTTTACTTCTTATGGCTTTTGAGATTAAAAAATTACAAACAAAACAGCATTGAAATCCTAATAACTTATCTTGACTTTAAATTTCCTCAGGTCAGCTTCTCATTTATTTAGAGCAAAAAATGACAGTGAAATATTTTAGAAGTTAATCTGACCATTTGACTCAAAAGTAAATCACAGTGAAACATTTTAGAAATTAATCAGACCATTTGACTCAAAAGTAAATCACAGTGAAACATTTTAGAAGTTAATCTGACCATTTGACTCAAAAGTGAAAAAAAAAAAAAAAAAAAAAAATTAACTCACGGACAAAAAGGCTGAACCTGTTCTGCTGTTGGTGGCTGTCCATTTGTGCCTATAACACTTGATAATGCTGCAATATGCACAGAGCATGTGAGGAGATCACTATTACAATCTGCATTTGACTTTACAACTGAAAAAAAAATTTAAAAATAAATGTAATATGACAGTAAAGTAATTGAGTCAAAAAGGAGTTTTAACTTTTAATTCATCTTGTCATTTAAAAATAATATCCTTTACATAATTTTGGAACTTTAGATTCACTTATTTTCAATTTTTTTGCTTATCTTTTTTATCTGTTAACTTTTTTTGCCTCTAGTGTCACTGATGATGAAGCAACCGGCCTCACTTCCTTGATGGAAGTTCACGTGTATAACATATTTTGCCAGTTTGCAAAGTTTTTACTTTGTTTTTGGGATTGTGATGTGGACACGGACTGGTATGTTTGTTTTATTTCTGCAATGTGCACATATGGCACATCAAAATTCAACAGGTTTATTTGTTAAATTTTTGCAATAAGGTCTCAAATCCTGAGCACACTTTTAAGCTCACCTGACCAAAGGTCAGGTGAGCTTATGGCATAGCACAGCGTGTGTATGTGCATGCATCCTGCATGCGTGCCTCGTTAACACACATATTACGCTTATCCAGTAAGTGTAAATTTTAAGATTTTTTTTTAATCATAAGATTTCTCCATCAGTACAATACAAACTTTAATAATAATAATAATATTCCTTCTAAATTATAGGTGAAGATTCTTTCACTTTAGTCAAGGTGGTCTGGTCTGACATGAAATGAAGAGTCAAAAGAAAACCAACCTTCCAAATTGGCAAGCAAACTGACAAACTTTCTTCTACTAGGGTTTGCCAGAGTGGGATCAATGAGAGGAACTGTGGTCCATAAGTGTGCACATTAGACCACTTGTCCACCCAAGGGCCCCTTAAAGTGGACTAAGGGAAATGTGCAGGGAGGGTTATTTAACGTGCCACACTTGGCGTGACACGAGGCATTTGATTTTAGGGGTCTCATCTGAAGGACCCTAGTTTAAATCGTTCTACCGATTAGCTTTATTTTCATAAAAAGAAGAATGTATAGTAACATATTAATAATGATGAACATATTCAAAACCTTAACACTAAACATAACCTAAACCAATAAAGAGAAAAATATTGATCACAGTGACCTACATTTAATTTAATTTCACAAAAAATTCTTCAAATAATATAATTCATAAAAGTTTCATTACTCTGTAATATAAAGTAAAAAAAACCAAAAAAAAACAAACAAACAAAATAAAAAAAAAAAAGAAAAAAAAAACATTATTTTTAAATATTTTTGTTAAATTTAAGGCAATGAATCATAACATATGGGTCAAAGTGACCTAGTATGTAGTATGTTTAATGCATTGAAAATTCAACAAAGCATGTACAATGAACTTAGCTGACTCTACACTGTATAACACCAACATGTCATATTTGAACTCTTAACATTTACCTTAGCCTTATGGATGGATAAAAAACGGACAAAAATCATGATCTCAAGTGTAGCAGGTAACACATACTCAGTAAAAAAAAACAAAACAAGGCATTACAAGTGACACTTATCCCCTCCCTATGGGTTATTGTATAATATTGTTTTTAAAGAAACTTGGACATATTCAGCTGCTAATTTGTACATTGTACCAATAACATGCATACAAAAAAGTTCCTGAAAACACCATTTAAAATATTAAATGCACAGGGTTCTACATTGTAAAAACCAAATTTAAACTAAACTGATAAACAAATAAATATGTAATGGCTATTTTTTCGTTTTTTAGATATATAGTAATGGCAGCCATCTTGAATTTAGGATCTGGCTAAAATACAAACCCAACTGAGTTATTTCAATAATAAACCCATTGAATAAAGTTTCATGAAATTCTGTTGAGAAATAAACTTGTTAAAGAGCTGACAGGTAAAGTGTAACAGGCATAGGTATGGGACAAATCCTTTATCAAGGGGATAATTAAGTTGCTAAAGCACTGACAGAAATACTGATACTGTATTTCATTCAAATTAGCAAAGGGCAATAACTCTGTCAATTTGGATGTGCCAATTACAAAACATGAACTAGTCCAAGATATTACCATAATAAGCTCTTGTATCAAATTTTATTAAATTCTGTTGAGAAATAAAATTATTAGAGCACTGACAGAAATATTTCACTCAAATAAACAAAGGGCAATAACTCTGTTAATCTGTGTTCTCCAGTGACAAAACACTTTAATATTAAAATTTCTTTCATCACATTAAACATTTAATTTAATTAAATGCCTAAAGCAGTGTTTTTCTTCTAAACAAATCTTATGGGTCACAGTGACCAATGGTATTAAGTGTGTGCTTATGGACAATGGTGACCAAGGTTTTTATAATCCCATTCTGGCAGATCAAAGTATGAGAAAGTTTGTCAGTTCGCTTGCTAAAGGTTGGTGGTTTTTCTGGGTACCCTGGTTTCCTCTACAATCCAAAAAATGACCACTGTGATATAAGTAAAAACTTGACTGGGGCATTGCATGGGTACTCGATAATATATTAATTGAAAATTTTTTACCGGGGTGTTAAAAACCATCATTCCACATGCTTCACTTCAATCCATTTTTCAAATCTACATTACAGATTTACAACTTTTATTCAGATTCACCAAGGTTTGACTGTATTCAATTTTTGTACCCAAATTCCAATGATGTTTTGTTATAACCAAAATGATAATCTACAGTATTATATGCAAGTATACACATTAGTCCTCATAATTTAAAATATAACATCACGCAAATGTTCTTCATCAGGATTCTATGAATTTAGCTACAATTAGCGTTTTTAAGACTGTCTGATAACATCAGATACATGAAATAAGATCAAGGTCACAATTTTTTTTTGTATGTTTCTGGTTGTAACAGCAATCCAAAAAAAAAAAAAAAATAAATAATAATAATAAATAAATAAAAAAAAAAAATAAAAAATAAAACAAAAAAAAGGTGAGTGAAGTAGACAGGGAATTGTTGAAATTTTCATAAGTGCTGAAAGAACAATAAATCATTCTACATTTAATGAGAAAAATTAGGGGATTTAAGTCAAATTAAACAGGATTGGAACAATAACTATAAGAAACAAATAATTGTGTTTTCTGGCCTTAGCAAATTGAGAAATGGAAGTGTTTTCACAAGTAGAGATGCAAAATAATATGTATCGATTTTGGGGTTTGTACATAAAACCTATACAAATTGCATACATGAAAATGATGAATATACAAATCAATAAGAAGGATCTTGTCTATGATGTACTATATAAAATATAATAACAGTAGAAATATCAATTCTAATACTAACCCATGGGGCTTGATTAGTAATCAAATTGCCTTACTGATCACAACAACTTTCAGTGGCCAAGTTCAAATCTTATATTCATGCAGATTCTAGCATGAAATGAGTTGAGTTGAGTAATGGGTGTTTAACCTCCCAGTCACGAATATTTCAATTTTATCAAGATGTTCCCAGCTATAGGCGAAATTGCAGAAATTTTGCCTGTGTGTTGCACTGATGGCATTATACAGCATGGTTCTTTATCGTTTCATGCCTACCAGTGACATGGGACCTTGTATATTTTAAGTTCTCATCCGAAAGAAAATAACCAAGACCTTCCACTTACGGTGCAAGTACTCTACCAACTGAGCTACCACAGTGGTAGCATGAGAAAGTAAAAATTGTCAGTTCATTTGCCAAATGACTGATTTTCCCCTAGTAACTAAATTGTTTCAACCACCATTTGAGAAATACTATCTAGATTTTGAAGTCAAATATAAGTGCAATGGACTCTACAATATTCAAATATATATTGTACATGTTTTTATCATTTTTTTACTAGAATTATCTATGATCTGACAAATTGACACAATGACAAGTTACTTAAACAACACCCAACAGGATTTATAAATACTGTATATAAGAGAAATTTTGCGTTAGTTAATATTCACCAAAGACAACATGGACATCAATTCTCAAACTTTTAGTTTTGTGAAATTTGGTGACCACCAGCCCAAATAATATTGACTTTTTAATTAAGCGATAGTTTTATTTCGAGTCTAATTTTACCTGCAAATTAACATGAAAAAAACTATAATTTTCCTGATTTAAAGTATTTCAATATATATAACTATATCTATATACAAAAGTCCTAACCTTCCCATCTAATTATCACTTTCCCATAGAACTTAAGAAATCAAAGATGCATCCTTAATAAAAATCTGAAAACCAAAATGGCATAAGTTATCTTGAAAATTCCAGTCAAAACTAAACATTCCATAGAATTTAATACAAAAGGTGGGTTGGTTGGCTAAATGTCGTTTTATGTTTGTCATATCAACAATTTTTCATATATCTGTGATGAGACCATTTTTTTAAAAAAAATGATGAATAATTTCAACAAAAGTTCATCTTGTGCATGAGCATGCAAGTGTTTCTGATCGACATTGTAGTAGTGGACATGTGTAATTTCAGCATCCTTTATAGTGCTAGTACACTGGGCTGTAATGCCGCAGATAAACATGGCAGACCACTCAGACCAAGACATATAAGCCGAGTGTTTGAGACCCAACTACAACAGAAAATTTTTCGAACTCATGGTCAACCAGGATAATAAACCAACGATGGTGGGATATCTTAAAGTTGAAGGCTAACATCATAACCACTTGGCCTCTGTACATGTGGCCCCTTAACACAAAAGAATCTCACACAAAAATAATTATAAACTGATCATAGCTATATTATCCAGACACTATTTCATTATTGAATCACTACACGACAGGTACACAATTTAAAAATTCTGCATTCTTTGCAGTAATATACCTGCTTCTCCTGCGTTGGGGTATATGTTTCATAGTTAATATGTTATAGTAGAGCTTGTTCTCACTCTGAGGACTTTCAAACATCAAAGCAAACTGCTTACAATTAAATTGTTGACTCAAGGATACTGCAAGCCCAGGCTAATCAAGGTCTCAAGGTTTTATAGCTGTCATCACAATGTATGAAGTCACTGTATCCAGACTTTTACTGGATATATTTGACTAACCAAAGTTCCTTGTTCCTTTCATTCTCAAAATTGATTTTGCGCATAACGAGTACATGTAGCTAGCTAGACAGGAGGTGCTTACCCTTCCTGAGCCCCTGGCCTTACTTCCTTGATGGAAGTTCACATGTATAATTAAATTTGCCAGTTTTAAACATTTTTATTTTGTTTTTGGGGATTTTGATTTGGACATGCCCTGGTATGTTTGTGTTTTACATGCATTTTCATTTATTACGTTACTTTAAACATCTTTAAGTACACAAAACATAGTCACATTCCATCCATGTAGCTGCTAAATGACAACTATCTTATTGAAGTAAAACTTGATGATTAAATCAATGCAGATTGAGCTGTTAAAAAAAATTTAATCACAAAATTTATTTGATTAAACAAATGATTCACTCATAACATTTTTCTCCAATGTATGTCTCTTTATCAACAAATAAGCACCTGTATATTGTTATGCAATAAATATATCTTCAAGGTAACTGTTTATTTTAATTTTAAGAAAGAAAAAAAAAATCTGATTCTTCCGTATTCTTTAACCGACATTAGAAATTGCTGAGTTTAATAAAAAAGTAAAGTTTCAGCAAGCTAGAGACCAAGGTTACATATAATGTTTTACAGTTTTTTAGAAGATTCAAAAAATGTTTAATACACACACACACACACACACACACACAATGATGGTTACAGACCAAAGACTTTTAATGACAAGAGGCCCAATCAGGCCTGTATCGCTCAAGTGGCAGACAAGTTGCATCTCATTTTATAGCAATGGCAGCCATCTTGGATGCCACATTAGAAGCTATTTTGTTTTAACTTAAAACTACATGTACTTCATCTTAAGAGACCTTCCACATCAAATGGTTCCATTTGGCCCATCTAATGAACATATCAAGGAGTTGATTTGTATAAACTTCAAACTACTCCACCTAGGGACTTTTTTCAATATTCAGTTCCGTTTCGCCCAAAAGTTTCAGAGGAGAAGATTAAGCCAGCTGAGCTGAAAATGAAGAAATTGATATGAAACCTTGCAAGTTTGTGTGGCAGGGTACAAAATAAGAAAATATGATAAAACTCAGATTAACTATTTGCAAATTCATTTGGTTAAATAGCAGAAAAGGCAATTTGATTAAAACATTCATACAAATGCAGATCTATGCATACTTCACATTCAGGAAGGAAAGAGGATGAATGGATGGATGATTGGATAAATGGATGGATGGATGGATAAGATGGAATGGAATGGAAAAGAATCAAATAAATGGATTGATGGATGGATATGCTTTATTTTAACTGATTTTGTCTTGTTCACAGCATATTGGCTCAGTGAATTAGCACCTTAACAAAAAGTCGACTCGAGTTCATGCTAATACATTTAGTCAGACCATTATACACACGTGCACATCTAAAGCATACACACACATATTGCTGATGCAACGTAAAACAACATTACAACCAGCAATCAACAATCTGTGTTTCTAATGGTATATCAGGAAAATAATTCTCATTATTATAATGCATTTCTTCACTGCATGGGTGCAATTCTGGCATTACAGTGCTACATAAGTTGAGAGTAAATTTAACTAGACCAAATTAAATTTAAAATCACTTAATATATGCAGGACATTTAATTAAGAAATCTACATGACATTTCCAGGTCATAGAATAAAAAGTGAATTAATATTCACCATGCATATGGGTGATATTATCTAGCTTAATATTACTGTAATATATATAAATTCACATGGGTGATATTATCTTGCTAAATTAATATATATAAATTCACATGGGTGATATTATCTTGCTAAATAAATATACATGTACATAAATTCACTTGTGTGATATAACAACAAAACAAACAAACGAACGAACAAACAAGCTACATGTAAGAAATAAATAAATAAATGAATAAATAAAAGAATCATTGATTATACAAAATATAGATTTAAAATTGACGGTACAAGTGAAACTAATATTTAACATGTGTGTTATTAGTCTGATTCATCTATCTACTCAATCACTCGTTTTTATCACAGGTAAAACAATGCCACAGGCAATTTAGATTGTGTGATATGTCAGGTGTGTGAGTGCAGCATAAATAAAGTCTTTGTTTAATTGAAATACAAATGTAAATAATTTACAGATTTACAGATTCAACTGTTAAATTATACTGTAACGTCAATTATGACAACTGATGCATAAAGGTATAATGCAAATTAAAGTTACATTATAATACAGGTAAAATTTTGTTCAGGTGTATAATTAGTCATACATAACTGATTTTCTGAGTCATAATATATTAGATGTGTTAAAAAATTTTTTTTCAATTCAAAATTATACAGATTAACTGTGGTGGTCAGCTCTGATGACATTCATTCATTCATTGTGGAATCTAGATCTCTGAATACAAATTCATACTAAGTGCGAAAATCTGAAGAAATGACGAAAAGATGATTTGCCAAGCACTAATTCACTAAGATAGATAATAGCATTAATCATCAGTTTCCTTGCCAAAGGCAAGTTTGTTGTTGTTGTTGTTGTTTTTTTTTGCCCCTTGTTTTTTTTTCCACTATGCCAATTTTGATGATTTAATATAAGTGTTGGACCTTAATTCCTTCCACCTGATTCCTAATTAATACATGAAGCTTAAATTTGCCCACATCAAGGTTAGCTGAAAAATTATTGATATGATGTCAACCAAACCAACAATACAATCAACCAACCTAAAGAGATAGTTTATGTAGAATTCAGATGTAGACAACTAAAATTCCAACAGACTTCTAAATACAAAATCAATATATATGCATGCAATTAATCAAGGGGGGGGGGGGGGGGGGGGGGGGGTGTGAGGGGGTATGTCCATATAGCGTAAGTAAAGATACAAGGAAAAAAAAAAAATAATAATAATAATATTCTGCACTTAAATGAGTTGTTTGTAAAACATTTTTTTGCACTAAATTATGAAATGTTTGGATAAATTCAAAACGAATAAACAACTGAATTTTGTAAAAAATTTCAATCTGTAATGATACAACAATTAAGTTTTAATCATGCATAATGTACTTATATGATCTATAGATGGCAGAAAGTATTTTAATTATAAGCTAATATTTACACCGACAATTGTTTGTATGCACTTAGCGTTATTGTTACCATTATTATACTGACCATTATTATATTGACTATTTAATGGGGTTTTACATCCCAGTCAAGAATTTTTCACTTACATTGAGATGTCACCAGCTATAGGTGAACTGGCAGAAATTTAGACCTTTGCAGTGTGCTTAGGGCAATGTGCAGGGAGGGTTCTTTAATGTGGCATGCCTGCTGGTTTTTAAGGTCTCATCTGAAGGACCTCTTGACAAGTGCTTGTGCCGAGTGCTTGGCTAAATAACAGTCACTACCAATTTTTAAAGTCTTGAGGTTCAAACCCTCGACCTCCCACATATGAAGCGAGCACTCTAACAACTGAGCTATCATAGTGATAGACTTATATGTTGTTTATATGATTATTATTATCAGTTTTTATTATTATAGTGTCTTACAAGTCTTTTAGTCTAGATGGTATAATATATTTTATTGTTTTATATATTTTCTGTTTGTATATATAGTGAAATATAAAAATAAACAATAATCAAAAACAAAAACAAATTTCTCATCAATGAACTTTTTTAAAAAGGAATTTTATTGTGGCCTATGGGAGGACAGCACCTTTCCCATGTTCGTCTATAATTTGGTCCATCATAATTATGATAACTCTAATTCATTACAGCTGCAATGTAATCACAGCTAAGCAAAACTAGAGGATAAAATGTGAGTTCATACTAGTAGTATAACTCATAAACAAATCCCTTATCTACCTGGCATCAAAATCCAACTGTGTTGGAAAATGTTCATGCAGTAGCCAAGCGGGTAAGCTAGGTTCTGAATCACTGTATTTTTCTATGGTAGATTTTATTTTACTAGCACAACTCCTATAATTTAATTGCATTATAATCAATCAACAGTCGTGATGTAGCACCTTGTAGCTGTCCGTTGTCTTGCAAATTGGTCCAAATTTCAGGAATATCCAGAGAGATCAAACCACCATTGTCAATTGGTACAGAAAATTTCTTCACATTAAGATTTGTCCCAAATGGGAATTTTACCCAGACACTGAGAGTAAAGCTTTAAACAATTGTAGAAAATTAAACATAGACAAACGATTTTTATTGGTGCAAATGTAATCAAATATAATAATATGTTGAGGCTTAACAGGTTGCGTAATTTTCTTCATACTATTAATAAGTCTCTATTTTTATTATTATTATCATAGAGTTATTTTTTATCTGTAAGCCAACATTTTTGACCACAGCACCACTTAGTTCCTCTGACTTTATGTGCATTTTGACCACAGCACCACCTGGGGCCTCTGACTTTAAGAATAACACTTTGACCACTGCATCTGACTTAGGTGTCTGACTTTATGTGCACTTTCAACGCAGCACCACCTAGGTCTTCTGACTTTTTGTGCACTTTGACCACAGCACCACTTAGGTACCCTGATCTATGTGCACTTTGACCACAACACCACCTAGGTCCTCTGAATTTGTGTACTTTTACCATAGCACCACTTAGGTCCTCTGGCTTTATGTGCACTTTGACCACAGCACCACTTAGGTTCCCTGATCTATGTGCACTTTGACCACAACACCACCTAGGTCCTGACTTTATGTGCACATTGACCACAGTACCATCTAGGTCCTCTGAATTTATGTGCACTTTGGCCATAGCACCTTTGACTTGGGTCCCGTAATTGACTTTATGTGCACTTTGACCACAGCAACACCTAGGTCCCCTAACTTTATGTGCACTATGACCACAACACCTGTGACCTAGGTCCTCTGACTTTATGTCTACTATCAGGCATTTTGGTTGTGTATATGAATTGAGGGATGCTTTTTCGTCTCTAAGAGTACAAATCATATAATTATAAACAAGCAATAATTATAGGAATGGATCAAAATTTGTGTCAGAATATATCTGATTCATTAGCTTTTTTAGAATCATGTTTATTCACCTTAAATGTAGGCTATTGGCACAACTTATGTTAGAATACATATCAAACAGCATTGAAGACGAATTAACAATATAGTGCCATTGCCCCAAACACAATTTAGAAATTTTTCAGAGTGCCTTCCTTCTCCCCCCCCCCCCCTTCCCCACAATCCCCAAACATAGAAACCTGGACTCACCACTTGTGTTTGTTACAATATATAAATACTCTACAATGCCTTTAATTAATCTAGGTCTGTAAGTCTAATAGCTGTAATTTATCCTAAAACAATCAATAATCGCAAAAGTCAAGTCCCTATATATATATTGTATAACATACATGTATTGCCCTGTCATATCATTAATATATTACTTTTAGACTTTTATGAATAATTCATTGCATATTTAGGAAATTTAGACATTTTTGTTATTACAAATGTTGTTTGAAATTCCCTTATGTAGTCTCTTAAAACCAAAATATTGTAAAGCTTAATGGGTTAATATCAATTGCATATTTTATGAACCTTAGCAGATCATTTTGGAACAACTTTTAGTCTAGCCATTGAGTCATATATAGATCAGGATAAAATCAATGAGAGACAAGAAGATTATATCAGACAGTCACAATTCAATGTTGTATACTGTAGTATTTTAAACTCCATCTAGAAGCCTGGTGGGTTGGCTGCTAGAGTAACGTTTTTAATCACATGAGCAATTAAAATTGAGAGGGACTGTTGAACATTTTGTAAAAGTTTTTATTTATTTATTTGTTTATTTATTCATTTGTTTATTTATTTGTTTGTTTATTTATTATTATTATTATTATTATTATTATTTGCAGACCATTATAGTTAGTCTGATATCACTCCTATTTACATTTAACCATTCAATTCATAGTGTGTTTTTTAATGTTGGGTACCACGAAAAATTTTGTACCGCGTTATACCACTATATTTAGACAAATACCGCTGTATGTACCACGGTATACCACAATAATCCTGAATGGACAATTTTATTCAAAATAAAACATAAATAGCCTATTTAGGGATGATGACGGTGGTGATGAGTAGTCAAATTGCTTGTACCGCCACCAGAGCATTTTACTACAGCGCTGCAATTTCTGCATACAGCTACATTATCTTCAATAATTCTGTCTATTTTGTGTTTTTTTAAACCAAAATGCTGCCAGATGGCAGATTTGGCATGAGAATTGTTTACAATGTCAAATTCGGTGTCTGAAATTTGATTAGTGTCGTAACACGAAAGTATCTAAAACAACAATATAATGACATCCTGTACAGCATCAATCCATTCAAAACTTTAGGAATTGTTTAATATTCTGCATTGTTGTCATATACTGAGTCATTGACATCAGTTCAACAAGTGGCATGATTCAGTAAACACCATTTTATCGATCATCAATTTCCGTAAATTTGTCTTTACGGACATTGCCGAAGTACCAGTATTTCAAAAAGTGTATACCGGTATTACTGCGCACCTTTAGTGTATTTCAAGATTTGGAAGTTTCAAAACTCTACCTTCTATTTACTTGTATTTTGCCAACAAACAAATCATTTTACCTTTGTATGTATTCCAAACATGATATGGATACTATAATCACCCCCACACTTCTGGTATTGATCCGAATGGTTTCATTTGTTATTAGTCATATTCAGCATAGAACTAATTAAACCTATGCTTATGCCATTAGATAATTAGTTGTCTACTGAGGGAATTAACAAATTATGGAAGCCATTTAAGGTCCATTCAAGTTTAAAACTGATGAGTTTGATACAAAGAAGACAAGCTCCCAACTGTCATCAGGTATATATACTCAAAAATTTCAATAAAACCTCTTGGTTTTTTCAAATTATTGGACCAAATCAACAAAGTCTTTTTTAAATGGAATTTTCACCTGTGGGACCCAAGATATTGTTCAGCTTGTCCGAAAACTCAAGATATATCAGTTTAAGATAACAGAATTTATTTTGGTTATTGGGAAAATCAAGATACTTGTGTTTGAAATAATACAACACAACTGTATATATATAATGAAAATTCAGACCTGTTAAGTCACATGCATTTCACATGTGTCATAGTCACATTTTTGAGGTGGCTCATGCTCACAGGCTTAAATCTTTCACAAATATATTTCTAAATAATACGATACTTGTAAAACACAGATCTAGTATAATAAGTTTGTTTATGGTTTTAGCGGCCGGTTCTAAACAAAATGTAATTCTAACAATTACATACCTATTCAGAGTTTACAATCTGGTAAAAAACTTGCTATTTTTTTTATGATTCTCTCTTGAAAATCATAAAATTATTTTTGAAAATAATATGATAAATTGCAGGAGACTGCATGGTTTTACACCATCAATTCAAAATTTGGTAGGGGAATGGGAAATGCTCTAGACACCCCCCCCCCCCCCAGCTAGGAATGGAATTTTTCGGAATGTCTGCAAACACTTATAAACTTTTTTAAAAAAATCTTTACTAGCTATATGAACTAATTGTACAGCCCTATAAAAAATAATAAAATTTTGAAATTTTGATGAAGTTTTATTAATAAAATTGTATTTGTAGATGTTGAAATTAATACAGGGATTTTTCTGGCCATTTTGGGAAGGGACCTGGGGATGAAATTGGGAAAATCATTGACAAAATGGACATTTTGGGAAAATTTTTCATTAAACTTTAAAAATTTTCACATTGTCAGCACATCAAATATTTTGCCTGGAATATTTACTATTTTGATACATGCTGGTAGTCACTCATTTGTACCAAATCACTCAGACAATTACACAATATCTTCATAGACTGGCTTCAATACAAACATCTGAGAAAGTTTTTTCATGAGTTGCTCCCATTCCACCAGATCCTCATTGAGTATAAATCAAAATGTGCATAAATACAGGTTATTATAAAGATATACAAGCTACACCAAAAATATAGAGTTTTTTCACTTTTTCTTAAGTTTCTCAAAGCAGGATCATTTGGGAACTTTTACCTACAAAATTGGGAAAAATGTATGCTTTTTGGCATTGGGAATGGGTCCCTTTACCGGACCCTGTGAGTGGCCAGAAAAATCCCTGTTAAATACCAAGTATAAAGAACCCACATTAATGAGGTATGACATCCTACATCAAAAACAATATTAACTGTAGACTAAATTCCCTGTGTAAAAAGTGTGACCTTATTTTGTTGTAAATCTGACGAGTCTGATGACACATCATTTGAAATACTCATCAAAGAAAATAACCAGAGGAACACAAGGGAAAAATGATACATTACTTATTTTAATTAAAAACATAAAAACTAAATTTCTGGACATAAGAACTTAAAATTTGGACATAAGAACTAAATTTTTGGACATAAGAACTTATTTTTGGACATAAGAACTAAATGTTTGGCCATAAAAACTAAAATTTTGGACATAAGAACTAAATTTTTGGACATAAGAACTAAATGTTTGGACATAAGAACTAAATTTTTGGACATAAGAACTATAATTTTTGGACATAAGAACTAAATTTTTGGACATAAGAACTAAATTTTTGGACATAAGAACTAAAGTTTTTGGACATAAGAACTAAAATTTTTGGACATCAGAACTAAAATTTTGGACATAAGAACTAAAATTTTTGGACATAAAAACGAAATTTTTGGATTTTAAGTGAAAATATAAGTACTAAATTTTTAATTTTTTTTCTTTCAAAGTGTGATCAAAGTGATAGTTATTTCTGGCACAGTAATCCTCGTATGTCTCTATAAAAATCATTAACTGCATCCTATCCATAACTGAGCACCAAAATGTGGCAATCAAAAGGCAAGCCAGGCTTATCTAATCATGTATGAGGGAGCCTCGTTAGCCAGTTTTCGTATCACAGCGCCTCTCACCACCTGGGTTCAAATCCCACTTGGGACAGATCCTAGTGTGAGAAAGTTTGTCAGTTTGCTTGCTGAAGGTCAGTGGTTTTCTCCATGCATTCTGGTTTCCTCCACCATCCCAGAACTGACCTTCTCCAAATAAGTGAAAGAATCCCCCCCTCCTTTCTAGGGCAATTAATCTGCAGCCTTCCAGACAGCCTTAAACAATATATCATTATTTCTGAGAACTTGAGAAGCAAATATTTACATTTGAATTTGAATTTATCTGAAATCTTGCAATCTGTTGATCTTCTGTGTTTGAATGCAATATCATATTATTAAGCTATACATACAGGTCTACTTAAAATCAGATCAAACTTTAAAAAAAAAAAGATTTGTTTCTCTTATGGACCACAGTGCCTTCCACTGCCTTCCATTGAATTCCACTTGGGGCAACCCTAATGTAGAAAAGTTCAGTTCCAAGGTTTGAAGGCTCTCTCTCTCTCTCTCTCTCTCTCTCTCTCTCTCTCTCTCTCTCAAAATACTCCGGTTTTCTCCATCATCCCAGAACTGACTACCTTGATATATGTAAAACTTTGACTAGAATGAAAAACATCATTTTAACTCCACTCCATGCGGTTTTAGTAACAGCATTGCAGTTAGGAATTGAATGAGTCAAAAGTCTATTCAGTTTAATCAAACTATTTTTATTTTTTGCATTCATAATTAAATTTCAAAAAAAAAAAAAAAAAAAAAAAAAAAAAAAAAAAACCAAGAATCTAGAATTCACATTTAATTCAGCATTTATAAGCATTATGGGTGATAGTGAACAAAAGTTTCACAATAGTCAAGTAAATAAAAAAAAGCATCCTTAAGACACCTTACATCTTAACGGTTGTATATTTAATTGGGTTAAAATATTATTAAGTAAAGTGACGTGTTAAGCAGGAAATTGATTCAAGTGCCTAGTTAAGTTACCAAGTATTTTTTTGTTCTTTATTTCCCATTTAATCCCTCTTTTTTAATAGAAAAGAAAAGTGGAGTGGAGTGGAGTCATGGTATTTTATGCCCCCTTTCAAAATTCTAACACTTAAGTTAAGGCAGATAGTTTAGTAATGGTGGAGGAAACCAGAGTGCCACTTAAGATCACATCATCACTAAAATTCCATAAGGAAGTATTTAACTAAATTAGTTCTCTACACTGGCTAATGCAACCAAGAACATGATACAATAGGGCCTAAAATAAAATTAACTGTTGACTGCCTGACCCACTTGAAATGCCCCTACCCGAAAAATTTTATTGCAATCAATTCCAATTTATAATTATTATTTTTAACTTCTCATACAACATAAGAAACAATATCAAAGGGCAATAACCCTGGCAAGCGAGACAACCTGTGAACAGGTTTATATGGTAGTAAGGAAATTGTGTTGTGTTTCTGCATGGGAGAAAACACAAGGTGGAACAAAGAAGACTTTAGTTATTAAAAAAAATTGTAAAATGTGTTTTAAGAGACCTGTGAAACCAATTTAAACTTTTTCAAAAGTGTAATAGATAAAGTTTAAAAAAAAAATTCCTACCTACCTACCCACATGTGGATATCATGGGTTGGAAAACAGCAAACAAAGAATTTTTTAAGTTAGGCTTAGGAGATGATGATTACCCAATCAAACAAGACAAAAAAAGTGTGACCACTGATTCTGACTTTGGATGTTCTCTAGAATGCATTTTAAGGGGTTTGATTATAATACTGTTGGTTAAGGCCCTTGAACGATATTTTCTTATTTCACAATAGTGGCCAATATATAAATATGCCATGTTTGAGATGAAAAATCTGACCACTGGATCTGAATTTTCCCATCTCGACCTCAAAATCGTAATAGGTTCTCTCTCTCTCTCTCTCTCTCTCTCTCTCTCTCTCTCTATATATATATATATTAAGTGTTTATTTTAACCACTTTTGGGAATGGGGCCAGGGCTTGTGCAATTGGCATTTTTCACGTCATTTTAAGACAAAAAAAAAAATAAATAAATAAATAAAAAAAATAAAAGAAAAACAAAAATCACAACATAGATGTTGATGAATTAATAAATTATACTGAAATTCAAATCACATTTAAAATCATAATGTATTTATTTTTTCTTTCACAATAAATTGGATTGATTTTTGGCAAGATTTTTTTGGCATCATATTTTTTTAATCTGTAAATGATATTTTCGACTTCGTTTGAGCTCACAAGGGGGTAATTTTATTTGTAACTATTTTTAGTCACTGATCCAGATACTGAAAAATAAAATTTTTAATATGATTGGGAATTTCTGGTCGAAATTTGGGAAATTTCTACTCTTATTGTGATTGGAAATGGGGCCCAATTTTGGCCCCAAATTAAGCCAAAAAAAAAAAAAAAATCACTTATATATGTTTATACACAAAATTTAAAAAAGTCTTATTTTACCAACAATGCATTGACCATCAACCCCTTAAATGTATATAAAATTATCCATACCAAAAAATTAAGAAAATAAACATTTATGTTTTTTAGAATTATTTTTCTATTATTTTTAAGAAAACTGATACATGTACATGGAAGCCAGTAAGTAATACTGTTTGAATAAGTTTGATCGATAAAATGTGGAGATAGTATCATAGAAATCAATACGACCAACCTCTTAAGAGATGTAATTAGGATGGACATGTCAATCATTCCCACAGGCATTAGGAGTCTGTGTACTAAGCCAGAAGCCACAGACTCAAGATTATATAGATTCATTCAACCACTGTGGGAGGATGTGGTGGCAAAGTGGTAAATGCCACCACCTCTAAATTCAAGGTGTCTCTTTGCAGTGAGTTAGATCCTGGTCTAAAGCAAGAGAGAAAGAGGTTTCATTTTGTAAGCCCTAATACTGGTTGGCTCTGTACCACTAGTCTTCTATGCTTACCTGTGACATTGTGGACTTGTGCACTAGCACTATAAAGGTTTCCATAAGCATGATATTAAGTGGGTAACAGTATGTACAATACAGGTAAAACAACTATGCATGACATGAACATGTATATATACACGTATATACATGTATATAGGAGTATATCCCTCTAGTCTTGTCACAAAAAAGCTGAAAAATGCTGATGTGATGTAAAACAACATTTGTCCATCTTAACCAACCAATCAACCATTTATGGGGTCTGTCTAATATCATTTTATCACATGTGGATCTTTATATAAATGTTTCGAGATTTATAAGTGTTAAATATTCATACTCATTAATAATCAAGATAGCTTCCTGTTAATAATCTTTGATTAATGGAACAGTTCTATGCTATCTCATTTACAGTTGTTTTCTTTTAAACAACTTGAACATCTTTAAATAAAATACATGCCAATAACTATGTTGAACAAATTAATAGTACATTCAATACTAAGCCAAACATATTTGAGGACTATAAATAGCCCATCCACTAGCACTCAACAGGTGGCTAAAGAATTTGAACTGGAACTTAAAAGGGAGTGCTTACACAGATCATTGCATCTTTCACAACCTAGGTTGAGATTTCCTGATGGTGAAAAAAGTTTAAAATTGTTTGTACCCTTGCTGAAGGTTGGTTGTATTCTCTAGGTTACACAGATCATGGCATCTTTCACAACCTTGGTTGGAATCTCCTGATGGTGAAAAAAGTTTAAAATTCTTTGTTCCCTTGCTGAAGGTTGGCTGTATTCTCTAGTTATTCCATTTTCCTCTACTGTCTCAGAAATCAATGTCTTGGGATATAAGTGAAAAAAAATCTTGACTGAGGTGTAAAACACCAACAACTCATACTAAAATACCAATTACGGCTAACTGCAACACAGATAAATGTAAACATATACTATGTACCAAGGTCCAAATATGCCATTAAAAAAAAAAGGTTAACACTATTAATACTTCATGTAGACAAACTAAAGTTAAATAAAAATGTCAAAATAAGATGTTCCTTTTTTTTTCAGCTATTCAAGGCGATGTCAAAAAAAAGAGAGATTTAGCGTAAGATGATATTTCCTGTTTTCAAGTATTATATTTTAGATAATTCAACTCAAGGTACTTACAACTGGTTTTCTCTTTACTTAAGCATTTACCCCCACATTTAACAAGAGAAATTTTGGAAAAACCAATGATAAAATCAACCTTTCACACCTTCAAATGGCCTATGTGTGTGTTGTGTGTGTGTGTGTGTTATTCAAATCTACCTGTTTTGTTTTACTGTTTATAAGACACTGTTGTTATACAGGTAATTTTTTTTATTAAAAAAGCAATTTTTGAAACAGTATCAGATGAAACAATTATTTTGTCTTCTTATCTCTTCTTTGACTTTGACCACATTGGTAAAGTGGTCTCAAGTTATGTGCTTACTTTTGAATCACAGAACTTCTTGCTCCTTAGGTTCGAATCGCACTTGGGCAGATCGCAGTATGAGAAAGTTTGTCAGTAAGCTTGCCAATATTGCCAATAGTTGTTGGTGGTTTTTTTCTGGCTCTTCAGGTTTCCCCTGTCATTCCACAACTGACCTCCTCAATTTCAGTGAAAGAATCTTGACTGAGGCATATAACAACATTAATCCAATTTAATAAAATCTACTCCTCTAAGAATATTTTATTATAAAGGCTAGGAATTAAATATTTATTACAAATATCATAAGTTCAAAGCATTCCATTTTCTGTTGTAAAAAAACAAACAAGTAGACTAACTGTGTTTTATGCCCAAATCAAGATTCTTTCACTTAATTATACCAAGAAGATGAGTTCTGTGATTATGGAGGAAACTGGAGTGTCCAGACCAAATTGACAAACTTTCTCACACTATGATCCTGCTTGAGCAAGACTCCCTCCTCGAGCTTAGCAGTGAAAGCAGTGATCCTGTAAGCACACACTTCAGACCGCAAGGCCATGTAATAGAGGAAAAAAAAAATTATTTGAAACAAAATTAGCTCGAACATAATGGTAGAGACATTAATGACTAACAACCCCACCAGAGAGTTTGTCTATAATACTACTACTACTACTAATAATAATAATAATAATGACACATTTAAATTTTTAATGGTCCCAAAATGGCAATCCTTTAGATATTTTCAATAAACTTTAAAGTCTTTTAGCAGAAATGTACATAATGTGCTGTTATCTCATTCAACACATCAGATATATGTCATGCACAAAATTTTGAATATTTACAAAAAGAAATATTCAGAATTATGCAATATTACAAAAAATAAAACTTACTGTCACTTTGCAAGTGCAATTTAAAAAAATAATAAAATTTTTATATATAATTGATATAAACATCCTGTTTACACACAAACCATGAAAAAAGTGACTTGGATTGTGTGAATTTCAATCGTTTCCATGTCAGAAAAGTTACTGCGTTGTCTAGAAATGATATACAGTGACTGTCAGTGTACTTTTGATATGGAAAACCATGATGTGGTTGCACATTTGAAAATGGCTGAAAGCAAACAAAAAGAAAATCTGGAATCGTTGTATCTTAATAAGTATTGAACGCGATAAATGAAAAACGCACTATTACGATAAAAAATGGAATAAAGAAAACATCTGCAAATCCTTTGACATAAATGTGACCAGGAACGTATAATGCTAGATATAAATATACATCTTTATCGTAACACACCTGCCCTGGTCATTTTTTTCTTAATATATCTCGAACAGTAGGAATTTAAATAAAAGCGAAAGGCAACTTACCTGCATATATTAGCAATGCAAGAAATGTTAAGTGAAATTTCTCTAAACCCATATTTTCCACTAAATTAACAATTCCTTAAGTTAATCTTTTGTCTGCTCGCAGTTGAACCGTCCGTTACTTTTCCCCTTCCAGTCTACTAGTGAATCTAAAGCGATATATCTTACATTGGTGATTAAGGGGTCAAGGCGAGTTCATTTTGCAGACGATACAAGACCTGCTTTTTATTTCAAGTTTACTACGTTTTAGAGAATTTTATTATAATTATTATATTTATGATTTAAAATGCCTGCAGCATGCTACAGATCAATCAACGCACTTTTATAAACTTTCAGTTTTAAAAAATGCGTTCTAAATGGAAGTGGGTTTAATTAATCGTCACATATTATAAACAATAATCGTCAAAATTCACTTATTTCAACTATTATGACGTCATTAGTTATCTATTTTTCAGACCATGCCTCGGGTGCGAGTTTCTCAGTTTCCAAAAGGGGGTACTTACGTACAATAACAATTTTTGATAAGAATTTTAATTTGTCTTTTTATTTAAAATTAGAATGGGTCATGTATTTAAATATATAGTTATTTCTACCTTGATCAGGTTTATTGAAAATATAATCTTAGAAAGAAAAAAAAAAAAAAAACACGAAAAAAAAGTTTATAGAGATTAGATTGATTGATTATTGTTTATTCACGTTTTAACATTTCACAATGTGTAGCATAGTGTAATAGGGTCTGGGCTTGAGATCTGTCCCATTTCTTCAATTTCTTACAGTTTAGTGGCAAATGGGGCTCTTTGAACTGACCATCAAACAGTAGTCGGTCCAAAGTTGGATTTTCCAAACCAGTCTCCGCGATAATAGAGGACTTTAAGTGTTGTATTTTGCATTCGAGCGACTCCTGTCAGTCCTAACCTATATATTCGTCTCTGACTATAGTTTGCGCTCGAAGTCGACCCAGTATACAATACAATAGACACAATCGAAACATCGCTGGAAAAACCTGTGCGACGTTCCGATTGACAATAAGAAATGTCCAAACAATATAAATTCTTTATTTCTTGATAACTAACCCAATTTGAAGTATTATCATTTCAAATTCTCAAAAAAAAAAAAAATAAATAAATAAATAAAAAAAAAAAATAAATAAATAAAAAAATAAAATAATAATAATAATAAATAAATAAATAAATAGATAAAAATAAAAATAAAATGAAAATTAATAATAATAATAATATTAATAATAATAATAAAAATAAAAAAATAATTTTAAAAAATGGGAAAAAATGAAAAATTAAAGACAGAAAAAACAATTGAAAAAATACTGATTAAAATACAGGTATCGAAATTACAAAAAGAAGAAGAAGAAGAAGAGGAAGAAAAGAAGAAGAAGAAGAAGAAGAAGAAGAGAGAGAGAGAGAGAGAGAGAGAGAGAGAGAGAGAGAGAGAGAGAGAGAGAGAGAGAGAGAGAGAGAGAGAGACCGACCGAGAGGTTAATTGAAGGTGAAATGACTTTAGTACGAAAGCATAGCCTAAGAAATTAAGTTACTTTTACAGACATAGTTTTTAACCTAAGCCCACAGTACAGTAGTTCAATTTTGTTTAATGATTTATGTAGCACAAAGATGTATGTGGTATAATAATAATAATATACTAAAAACGTAGGCTTGTTAGATAAACCGTGACAATGAAGAAAATGACCTACTATGCTGAGTGTTAATTACCGTATTAAAATTTTGAATTAATAAACATGAATTTTATATATTAAAGAAATTACAAGCAATATTAAACCAACTTACAGGGTTTCACAAATTAGATAATTTTGGCAAAATATGTCACACGTTGCCGCTAACTCGTCTGCTGTGATTCCAAAACGTTCGCGTGTATGTGTTGATAACCCGTGAAAGAAAACTTATTTTGCTTAAAGAAAAAACTTTTCATAACTTTTCTTAGTTATAATCGTAGAGGTCAGAAATATGGCGCTTAAATAAACAAATAAATAAATAAATAAATAAAAATGATTAAAAACAGCATGTGACATAATATTTCATTTATTTTAGCATTTTTTCCTTAGAGGGCGTTCGAATTCATGATATAGTGTAATTGTAATTGATGTTGTAATTAATATGTATTTAGGTCATTTTTTTACATTCCAGGTAAGTGTCATCTTATAAATGTCATTTTTTAAAAACGGTACCATAATTCTTTTCAACTGATATTAAGTAAGCAATATTAAATTCCTGTACAATAACAATTAATACCACTTAAAATGCCATTTATATATAATTAATTATATTTTTCTGAATACTGACATTACTTACATTAAAAAAGTGTATGACATTAATACCTGAGTTATAAACTGCCAGAATTCACACATATATAAATAATGTGACTTGAGGCCTAGGTAAAGATGGACCAGAATTCACACAAATATATCTGACGTATAAATAATGTGACTTGAGGCCTAGGTAAAGATGGACCAGAATTCACACAAATATATCTAACGTATAAATAATGTAACTTGAGGCCTAGGTAAAGATGGACCAGAATTCACACAAATATATCTGACGTATAAATAATGTGACTTGAGGCCTAGGTAAAGATGGACCAGAATTCACACAAATATATCTGACGTATAAATAATGTGACTTGAGGCCTAGGTAAAGATGGACCAGAATTCACACAAATATATCTGACGTATAAATAATGTGACTTGAGGCCTAGGTAAAGATGGACCAGAATTCACACAAATATATCTGACGTATAAATAATGTGACTTGAGGCCTAGGTAAAGATGGACCAGAATTCACACAAATATATCTGACGTATAAATAATGTGACTTGAGGCCTAGGTAAAGATGGACCAGAATTCACACAAATATATCTGACGTATATAAATATGTGACTTTGGGCCTACCTTAGAGAAGGACCTGAATTAAAACAATTTAGATATGCGACTTGGAATTGAAACATATAACTGACGTATTTAAATATGTGACTTGGTGCCTACCCTAAAGTCTTTACTGAATTGAAACAAATATATTTGAAGTTAAGATATACGAAAATGAATTTCAATGAAAAATTACTGATTTACAGTCTACATTAAATGCATATTTTAATGATGACTTAACGCATAGTTTTCTGTAGGATAGATACTGTTTAAATAGGTTGTATCTCGCTTCATTTTATTTGTTATAAAGGGAGACAACTCGCAGTAGCACAAAAGCAACAAGTAGGATAACAGCATAGATAGTGAAGCATTTCGATAAAAATTTAAAATATTGGTAATGTTTTAATGTTCTATAAATAATATTTAAGTCAGTATTACGTTGATAATTAAAGAAGATTAAGGAATTTGATGAACGAGGAAGAGTTAAACATTTATAAGAATTTCTCTCTATCTCTCTCTCTCCCTCTGTGTGTGTGTGTGTGTGTGTGTTGTGTGTGTGTGTGTGTGTGTGTTTAAATTGAAAGGAGCCTAAAACATCATTAATTTCCCTATGGAAAACAAACTGAAAAACTCTACCGAATGTGATCTACTCGAATCTGATTTGAGCCTGACAATAGATAAGCTCGCGCTTCAGACCATTCTGCATCGTATTATTATTATCATTCTAGAATCCTTATATTCTTATCTACCTATAACTTGTATTTTCAATGTTTTAGTTACAGAAAGTATTTTTTCCGAAACAACGATGACATAACAAACATAGCGAAGTGGGCAGGTTGAACTGACTGAAGAAAATAATGACCCGATTAGATGTAATTCTACCAACTACAACATGTATTCCTAGATACCTGTGGATTCCAATGTTAATTTTTGTTTATTATATTGAAACGTTCTTATGACAATGACACCGTCCTTTGTCAACATGGAAAATATATCCATGATTTCATTTCCCACAATAACTTATAATCAGGACAGAAAGACACAGCCTTTCCAAGAATCGACTCGGAGTCGAAGTTTTGAAGAAGAGTTGAGTTGAGTTGAGTTGAGTAATGTTGTTAAACGCCCCAGTCAAACATATTTCACTTATATCGAGATGTTGCCAGCTATAGGCGAAAGTGCAGAAATTTTGTCTTTGCGTTGCGTTGATGGCATTATACAGCAGGTTAGAATTCTACCGTGGTACGGGACCTCGTTTATTTTAAGTTCCCACCCGAAAGAACCGTGACTTTCATTTCGTATTGCCGAGTGCTTGAGGAAACAACAGTCACTAACTACTTTTAAGTCTTGGGTCAGACCCGGTCGGGGTTCGAACCCACGACCTCCCACTTACGGACCAAGCATTCTATAAGTAGATAAATAATACAGTTCAGTGTCGTTATCCAAAGAATTTTTTCATCCTGAAATTTATTTAGTGGCTTTACGGTTTTGTTATTCGAGGCGTCTTAATTAGCATTTAACACTTTAACATCTCTCTCTCTCTCTCTCTCTCTCTCTCTCTCTCTCTCTCTCTCTCTCTGCTTTAGTATATTGAATTCACTTTTTTAAATTTTATCGTTAAATACATTCCAAAATGCTTTATAACATTCGTGTCATTTCTAAGTAGAAAGACGTTCATTTCTTTTATTAATAAGGAATATTGTTTAAAATTGTTTTAATTTTATGAACCCTCTTAAAATCTTCGAAATTAAGAAATTTGCTATTTTACTCATGATTAGTATTATTGTTGCTACAGAATCTACGTCGTTTTTCGGTGTTCCTAATACTTGATTAACCTGTCTTTCCATTTAAATGGGGCTTAATTCCACTGATTCAGGAAATTTACCGAAGATTTATTCCATCATTGTTTAGCTGTAAAAAAAAAAATTTAAAAAAATTTAAATTTTTTGAAAATAACAATAATAATAATAATATTATTATGTTATTTTATTATATTATTATTATTAATGAATATCTATATATATATTTTTTAAATTAACACATGGTGATTATTCGCCTACAACATCCTTCTTGAAACACATTTATTCCTATTTGATTGTTTTGTTTAAAAGAGGAACTTAAAATGTAACCAAATCTGAATATGTGACAACATCTGCTACAAACTTTAAAAACGTTGACTATATAATGATTCAATAAACAAAGTTCAGACATACAATGTATTACTTGTATTACTAATACAATGTTTTTGTTGCTTTCTCTATTGACGATTTTCACAAGTCTGGAAAATGTGCAGAGCGAAGGTAAGTGTTTTTCCTTTTGTTATATTATATTATTCAGTCTATAAATTTACTAGTTGGAAGACTTATTGCTTTTCTTCCGTTTCCGGTTCATAATAATAATAATAATAATAATAATAATAATAATAATAATAATAATAATAATAATTTAAGGCACCCAAACAAAGTTTGGCGCCTTATTGTTTTTGCAGCATTTCTTCTTCTTCTCATAATAATAATAATAATAATAATAATAATAATAATAATAATAATAATAAATAAATAAATAAATAAATAAATAAATAAAATAATAATAATAGTCATGAACTTGTCCGACCAAATTCACGGATACCGTTGGTCCCATTTTAACCAAACTGCACAGGATGGTTGATTCTCATCTCGAGATGCATTATCCAGCCTCAGAATTTTCAAAACGGCGACCGTTGCCATGAAAACAGACTCAATTTGAAAATCTTAAATGCCGTTTTTCTCCATTACTTTTCAACAGATTCACTTTATATTAATATCAATGCATTGTTGTATAAAGTTTTTTTTTAATTTTGCTATTATTTCTATAGTCACTTATCACATGACAGAATGTAGAAAACTGATTGGCTAAAAAAAATCCCTAAAAATTAGGGATTCAAGATGAAGTTTTGAAACTTGGTACATATCCTAACTACAATGGACCGCTACAAATACCTTATTATTATTTCACCTACTTTTCATGATTAAGTGATTTTGCCATATAAATTTATGATTATTAAAGTTAGAGTTTTGAAACTTGGTACATATTCTTACTTCAATAGGCCGCTTTAAAAGCTCCATTATTAATTGACCTACTTTTCACGGTTGATTGATTTTACTTTTAGGAGTATTTCACACAATTTCTCAAATTCAACCATTTCTGACAAGGAGAATTTTAAATCCCCTTTGTTCTGAATACAGGATTCGAAATTTATTTGTTTAGACGCCTTTTTTATAATGATGCATTATTTCTCCATTAGTATTCAACAGATTTATATCATATTGTTACCAATGCATTGATATATTAAATACTTTTGATTTTTGCTATTGTTTCCATAAAGACTGATCACATGACAGAATGCAGAAATCTGACTGGATAAAAAAAACCACTACGAATTAGGTATTCAAAGATGAAGTTTTGAATCTTGGTACATATACTAACTACAATTGAGCCGCTTCAAATGCCCCATTATTATTTGACATATTTTTCACGGTTGAGTGATTTTGCCTGAAAACTTGATTATCATTAAAGACAGAGTTTTGAATCTTAGTACATATCCTTACTACAATGGATATATTTTAACGGTTTTTGTGCTTTTGCCTTATAACTTGATGATCATTAAAGATAGATTTTTGAAACTTGGTACATGTCCTAACTACAATGAGCCGCTTTAAATGTCCCACTATTATTTGACCTACTTTTTACGGTTGAGTGATTTTGCCTAATAACTTAAGGAATATCTCAAACAATTTCTCAAATTCAGTCACTTCTGACAAACTGAACTCTTAAAGCTTTAATTGCTGAATAAAAAATTTGACTTTTTTCACTTGGGCGCCTAATTTGTAAAGATGCATTCATCATTACATTGTTACTCGTTATTATTATTATTTTTGTTTTCACCTGATCACTTTTTGTCCACAGGGTTTCTCCTAGGCGCATCATTCAATCTCATTAAAATTTTCAGGGTAGGTTCCTGTACCATTTGAAAAATGTTATCCGGGGATTAAATTCCCCTGGGTTCAATGGGGAGAGGCAAGAGGGCGGGTATTAAGACAAAAATCAATTTTCAATAAACACTTTAGCGTGTACTATAAAACCATATACATTTGTAATCAGTATATCAAGGCACATAAATTCAAATAAAACATTTTCCCTGAGGGGTGGTGTCATGTGGGGCTTTGTAATAACTTTTAAATTGCGAAGTTCCCGTTAATAACATACTTGCAACTACATAGTCACAAACAAGCAATTACAAAGTGAACAACAATCCGATCCTGAACCCCTTAACATAATCAACTATAAGATGAATGGTGAATTACCACAAGAAAAACAGTAAGCAGATTATCTAATTAATGAATCGAACCACTAGATTCTCGACGATGATATTTTATTTCTCTTACACCACTATAGGCCGTATATCAGAACAAATCGTTGAGTAACTTCGCTGTAAAATAACGTAGCGTGTTTCTGTATTTTGACTGTATATTCGGGTCATGATTTTTCTACCCTTCACACCACTATCCCTCATTCTAAATTGAAATAACGTCTGAAACAAATCATTCACTTGTCATTCTTTTACAAAAACGGTAAAACAAGATATAAATATCTAGTGCTCAACAGGGATTCTGGTTATTTTGTAGAACACAATACAGACTGCTAACAAAAATAAACTGAAGATAGCATAAAAAAAATGTTAGATTTTTTGATAGACAATATATTTGTTGTGTTTGGCAAAATAATTTTTCAACAAACAATTGGTATACCAATTGGCACAAACTGTGACCTTTGCTTGCAGATTTGTTTCTTTATTCATATGAATCAGAATTTTAATAGAACCTTGTCAAATCTGGAGAGTAGACCGTCGCTAAATCATTCAACTACACATACAGATTTATAGATGACGTTCTATCTCTAAATAATATCAATTTGGACAATATCAATATGTCATCTATCCAAGTGAGCTTGAAGTGAGCATGTTCTGCTTCATATTTGGACTTGTACCTCAATTATGACACACGAAAGGTTACATCTTAATCTATACAACAAATATAATGTGATGACTTCAATTTTCTATTGTCAACTTCTTTGCAGTAATATTCCTGCTTCGCCTGCATATGGGGTATTTGTTCACAGTTAATACGTTACAATAGAGTTTATTCTGACTACGGGACCTTTCTTCAACGAAGCCAACTGCTTAAAATTAAATTGTTGACTCAAGGATATTGCAAGCCTAGGCTAATCAAGGCCCTTACAAAGTTTAAAGCCGTCATCACAATATTGTTGATAAGTATGAAGTCACTGTATCCAGACTTACACTGGATATATTTGACTTACCATAGTTCCTTGCTCCTTTCATTCTCAAAATTGACTTTGCACGTGACGGTTGTAGCTAGCTAAAAAGGAGGTGCTTCCCCTACCGGAGCCTCTGGCCTTACTTCCTTGATGGAAATTCACGTGTATAATTAAATTTGACAGTTTTCAAAGTTTTTACTTCGTTTTTACGGATTGTGATTTGGACATGGACTGGTATGTTTTTGTTTTATTTATATTCTTTTAAGAAACAAAGTATTTTTGTTACAATTTTTTAGAGGCAAACTTATCGAAGGAACGGTCACATCCTTGTTTCAAAAGTATTAATCTTTGCCTACGTTTCTAAAAAAAGGTCATGAGGTAGACAGGCAACATTGCAATTGTGCTATACCTACATCAGTGATTGCTTTGTTTAAATTTTCCTTAATTGTAAGTTATTGACATCGTTCAAAATGCCTTCTACATTATTACTATAGATAATAGATTAAAAAAAACAAACAAAATCACCATATATTAGTGTTGAAGGGAACTTAATGAGAATATCGATTGCTTTTTTGTTATAAATAAAACGGAATCAAACTAATGATCCATGATGACATATTCGAATAATTTAAACCCCAATAAAAGTAGACTGATGTATAATAATAATAATAATAATAATAATAATAATAATAAAAATGTTGTTGTTGTTCTTCTTCTTGTTTTTTTCTTGTTTATCTATTTTTGTTGTTTTATCTCAGAATGCAAATCACTGGTCGATATTATTTTTCTGGTTGACAAATCTGATAGTTTGGGTCCTGTCAATTTCAAGACTTCGAAGGTATTGATGGAGACATTTGTGTCCGGGTTTACTGTAGGAAAGCATTATGCCCAGATTGGAGTCGACACATTCGATGACACCTTTAAATCTGAGTTTCAGCTAAAGACTTTTAACAACAAGTCAAGTATAATATCGGTAATTAAAAAGGTGAAATATAGTGGGCGTGGTACTGACACGGTTAAAGCATTGGAGAAAGTTGGAAACATAAGTTTTTCTAGCAAAGCAGGTATTTCGCTTTTCTTTCGTAAAATATATATATTGATATATATTTAAAAAGTATATAAATAGGAATAAACATATGTACTCTATACTGATTATCTTTTTTGAAAGATTTTTTTTTTCTGTTTAATAATTTACCTTTTTTCATATACAGTGCAGTTTGTTAAAAATCGAAATAAGAGCAGATAATTGAGTGTTCAAGTTTTAAATAATTAAATATAACATCTGTATTTACACCAAAACGAACACAAAATTGAGCAAATCTTACTTTAATTGCGCTTATATTCGATTCGTTCTAGATATTTCCTTAACATATTTAAAATTTTCACCAGTTGATTCAAGGTTTGCTGAGTGATATATCAAGAAAAATCAATTCCTTAGAACAAAATATGGGAATCAAAAAAAAAACAAAAAAAAAAAAAAAAAAAAACAATGAACATTATCTTTCATTTCAGCAAATCTTTTAGATTAAAGCATTAATTCTATGCAACACAAGAAAAAAACATGCGAAACGTTCCCCTTTATTTTATAGCTTATTTTCATTTAATGAACATTACAGGCTCTCGGGTTGATGCTACAAAAATAGTTATTTTGATAACAGATGGATGGTCGTACAACACTAAGGCGTCAGTAAAAGCTGCTTCTAAGTTAAAGAGCCAAGGGATAATCTTGTATACGATAGGTATAGGCGATAAAATACTGGAAGCAGAAATCGATGATATTGCAAGTAATCCAAGGAAAAAGTTCTCATTTAAGGCCAAAACAACAAGTGAAGCAATAAAACTAGCGAAGGGGTTAATGAAAAATGTATGTGAGGGTGAGTACTAAATTTAATTAGTTTAATAAAGTACACCTTATTACAATAGGGTTTGAGTGAAATGCACATAACCTAAAAAATCATTCGAGAAATATTCATCTTTAAACGAATGTGCGTGTATCATGGCCTGTCTGGCGCGCCACTAATTTTTTATGTTAAGGTGTTGGATCTTTTAGTAAGTATGCCACTCTCCCAGTACGTTATTGTCGAACTTTCCCTGAGCGCCAGCGCCAATCTAAAATTTTAAAGTCTTATGTTTGACCCGGCCGGGGTTTGAATTCCCGAGCTTCCATTCTTGGGGCGGATGCTCTACCACTGAAACAGCGACTACACTTGTCTTATCCTGAACTGTATCTTTATCAACAGAATTTGTTTCACGTCAGATAAGTAATGATTAGCACTTGGTTTCAGTTCTGAATACTAGTATTACACAAGAAATCAAAGCAACAGCCTACTAATAGAGAGACGATCCAACTCGTTCACCCATTCAACCATTATGATAGTGGACGTTGAACAATGTATCTATAAAACAATTAACTAAAAATCTCATTAAAAGTCATTCATTTTTTAATATTTATGGGTGTTGTTCGATACATGTGTATTGTGCAAAATCTCAAATGCATTGACCCAAATAGTGAAATGAATTTACATTCCTTTAAAGTAATCTCTGCGGTTTGAAATACATAATTTCAATCTCTGAATTGAATTCTTTTTTGAAATGCGGGACTGTTAGTAACGCTTTGGGGTTCCTGATTAATGACTGAGCCTTGCGATTTGTTACGACACCAAATAATAAATTTGTAAGTTTTGTAAATAGGAAATTAAAACGTCAGAGAGTATGGTGGGTGTGGCAAGACGGTAATTTTTTCTGACTTAAAGAATTGCTTCATAAACTCAGATGTATGTGATGGAGCATTTTCATGATGTAGACGAATATGCCTTAATCCTGACACAGGGCGTCGTTTAAGAAAATAATTTTGAGCTTTGTAGTATGACATCTAGGTAATACTGACTTGGAACACTTTTGCCTTTCGGGACCGAAAATTGTTCAGCTGTACCATCACATGAGAAAATGTGCAATTAAGAACCGTCTTTGTGCTTTTATCTTGCCTTTTATCTTTCCTGTTTTAAATGAAATAGTGCAAAGCGTTATGACGCTGTGGTACAATGCACATAACAATCCTAACTGTCTAGTAATATTTTTTGATATTCTATAGTAAAAATCTATTTTTTTAAATTTCAGTGTCACATGGACCATTTCCTAAAGGTAAAACACACACACACACACACACACACACACACACACACACACACACTTTTTTCGATATAAGTTACAGGAGGTGCTTACCCTTCCGGAGCACCCGGCCTCACTTCCTTGATGGAAGTTCACGTATATAACATATATTGCCAGTTTGCAAAGTTTTTACTTTGTTTTTGGGATTGTGATATGGACAAGGACTGGTATGTATAAAATAAATATTAACCCTTATTATATAATTGTTATTTCACATGGAGAAAAAGTTCTTTTAATATTAACAAAATCAATGTAAAACCAACCATTAGAAGACAGGAGTAGCTGTTTTAAATTTTTCTAAGATAAGTAAGTACCACAAATAAAAAAATGAATCTCTCATATCTCTTTCAGATTTTGTTTCTCCAAGCATAACTCCTTAACATTTTTTTGATTGAAATGTCAAAGATATATTATTTACACAGTGTATATCTATACCTTTATGATGTAATTCACAAGCAATTTTAAATTTCAAAGCGCAAAAGATTAAAATCTGTCAGAATATAATATTCCCTCACATATCTAAGATTTTGCAAGGAAAACAATTAAAGTTTTGAGAAATAGTATCTAATTGAACAAAACATGACTAGAACTTATAATAACATGTATCATGATTTCTAAATTTAAAATAAATTGCATTTTTAATGATAAATCGGCATGAACCAACCACTATAAACTTGCATATATTTTAAGAGAGCATGGATTATTTAGTTAATTTATTATTAATGTTTCAGAATATATTGGGTGTTTTAAAAAACAAAAGACATACAAGTATACAGAATCAAGTTACAGGATGACGCCACAATTATGCATCAACATTTGTAAAATGAATACATACAAATATGCAAACATTGAAGTAAGTAAGAAAAACCATTAACCCTCTGCCCACGCTATGTATCTCGGCACATTTTGCTTTTGGTCAACTTTGTCTGCGCTTTTATGTAAACATTTCAAAGTATAATAAGTTATGGATTCGTACTCTATATAAAATAGAAAAAACTTATTTTTGCCTCCAGACAAATCAGAATATCTACCTTTGAATTTGCATTCGTTCTATTGTCAGTGAGGATAGGGTTTCATACTCTCTCTCTTCCTATCAAATTTATATTTGGTATTATTTAAATAAATAATTTTGTGTACAAAACTAAAGAAATTTGTTTTTTTTGATGTGAAATATTCTAAAAAAAGAAATAATCAAAAAAAAAAAAAAAAAAAAAAAAAAAAAAAAAAAAAAAAACCGGTCAAGGCTCGTTAAACTCAAATCTACAGTTTTTGAGCACTTACATAAAGTGAAGGTTTTAAGTTCTCATTGCTAGATAATATTGTTTTTCAAATTTCTGAAGCAACTTAAATTTACTTTCTGCTAATATGTAAATAAAAAGTAATGATGATAACATGCCAGAGGTTTAGGATAATAATAAAGGTTACACTTATTCCTAAGTGTTCTGATTTTTAAATTAAATCTGGCGGGGGACGCACTACTTTGGTATTAACAAATTATCCATCTGCTTTAGGGGACATTTTTCTTCTGTTACGGTATCTAGAATTGTCGTGTGTGTAAATTTAGGTTTCTATATCTCAGATGCTTATCAAATCATAATGTTCAAATCCTTACGTTTTATGATTTATCATATATTGAAGTTAAAACTTTATTTGACATGTGAATGATATTTCAAAGAAAGGAAATATTTGCCATTGTGGACAAAATACTCAAACAAACCATAGACGACATGATAAAAACTGTAACTGGAGATGTCTTGGTAACAAGAACAATATCTGTGGAGGAACAAATATGGTTGCAGTGTATAAAACAGGTAATGTACCGAAAATTATACTTTTAATAAAAAATGTTCCAGGGGATTAAATTTTGTTTGGTGGGGAAGGAGGGGGAGGAAAATACCCCAAAATTTGATTTTAACTAAATTTATTAGTTATCATTGCCAAACTTGGATATATCTTCACAACCCATTTCTATTTTTCCTAATTTTTTTTTCAAAATCAAAACACAGAAATATTAGCCTCACAAATATAATAGTTGTAAAGCATACATCTATATCTTAAAGATGAAGTTCAACAGCAATTTATATCCTTTTGGACAAGCAGCAGAATAGGGTCAAATTATTCTAAGTGCTATTTATTTAATTTATTTCAATTATGATTAAGATTATATTGTTTTCAAGAAAAAAAAACAACAAAAGTTTCACATCACCAAAATTTGTGTCAAAATTTGATAAAATTATATGACAGTGGACATATACCCTAATCGCTGTAAGTTTTAGTATGTGACATATTACACCTAAGTATTACTTTTAAAAGTGAATTCATGTTAAATATATAAGCTTTAAATATTAAAATATGCTGATTTTATTTCACATATATTCGTACTTTTAAATCACCTTCCAAAATACATAAATAGAAAGATTGTTTTGACAAATAATCTTGAATTGTAATTTATAATTTAATATTTTGTCATTGTTTTTTTTAGGGTACATCGGGTGTTTCTTAGATTCTTGGAACAGGCTTTTAAAAAATGGTCAGATCGATTCGGATAAAATGACCCCTGAACTTTGTATATCCATTTGCAAAGACAGATCTTATCGCTATTGTGGAGTACAGGTTTAGTGATTGACAAAGTTTAAGTTATACAGGCGTTAAGTCCCCCCCCCCCCGAAATATACATATATCAGTCGGTCAAGAAAGTTTTGCACCCCCTTAAGCAAAAAACAAATTTCAGCTTTACAGATATATTTCATTTTTTATGTAAACGCAATGGTTCAAATCATCATGCCACCTTCACAGTACAGCAATATTCCATTTGGCTACCCCTTGATTGATACAGATCAACAACTCTCCTTGTCATAATTCTATAATCACTCTTAAGGTAAGATCTATCAATATTGTACCAATGGAAACTAACAGACTTCCACAGTTCGTCAGTAGGCGTTTGTGCATCTCGGGCTACCCTTTCACTAATGAAGTCTCAAACGTTTCAATCGGAGACATATCTGGATAACTCGGAAGCCAATGAAGAACTTTAAATCCTTTATTTTTCAAGAACGCCAGGGTCTTCCTGGACGAATGACAAGGGGATTTGCCCTGCTGAAAAATGTATTAAGGAATTACTAAACATTTACAAAGAACATCTACCTCATTTATTATATGACAGGTTTATATAACTTTATAAAGTTCCAGACACTCTGTTTAAGATACCTGGTCCATAGGGCGAGATAATGCCACATACGTGGACTTGGGAGGTTGCTTCACTTTCGTCTCTCTGCGTCTTTATATGTACTTTTTATCCCAATAACGCCAAACTGAATTTTTTCCGACTGCTTTAGTTTTGAAAATAGAACTGTCTGTAAACAAATTTTTTTTTTCAAAATTAGTGTTGGTGTTATGTTCCCTTTCCCAAGAGAAAGGTTTTTATTTTTGATTTGATTTTTTTGTGGGTGAGAATTGTTTCCTCTCTGGTACACAGGTACCTAAACCTTGCTGATGGAAACTCTTTCGGATTGGCTCTCTAGAAAATGTATTCAAATCAAAAGTTTACTTTGTTTCTTTGAACACGTGGCATTTTCTATGCATTTTCAAGAACTTTCCTCGCCACGGCTAACTCAACAGCCGTACAGATCAAATCAAAAGTTTACTTTGTTTCTTTGAACACGTGGCATTTTCTTTGCATTTTCAAGAACTTCCTCGCCACGGCTAACTCAACAGCCGTACAGATCAGAAGCATTTAGATTCTCCCAGTTTCAGTATTATAAGTTTTTTATATTTTTGTTTTATTTTTAATATTTTAAACATAATTAGGTCATGTAGCAATATTCAAGAATAACAGCAAAACGTAAATTTTTATGGGGATGCAAAACTTTCTGGACAGACCTGTATTTACAACTATTTACTTTTTTTAAAATTTTGTTTATTTTCGCAATTCAAAGCAATGCATTACTAGTATAATATCAACATTTTTTTTCTTCAAACAAACGTACCAATTTAAAGATATAGTATACACTCATCTATCAACAATTTACAGTACATTGAAGGGCTAAGCATGATTAGAAATAGTGTAATTTTATGTGATTTGTCAATCTGACTGTCCCCTGCCTTATAGCTGTTTGCCAGGATGTTCAGCTGGCATTGTCTAATTGGTGTTCCATGTGTATTGACGCACATTGTTTTTGTTTCATGATTTGTTTTTGTGTTGTGTTCAGTTGTGTTGTAGGTCCCCAAATACATGTGATTTTTTGCCTTTTTAACTAAAACTTTTGTAAATACTAGTAACTCGAAATAATATTTCTTCCTTTAGTATAGCAAAGAATGTTTTTGTGGAGATGATCACAGCCGGGGGAAGAAAAGACCCGAATCTGAATGCAATAATGGATGCACAGGTGACCAAAATAGAAAATGTGGTGGAGTTTGGAGGATAAACGTTTTTAAAACTGGTACTTGTTACGACAAACATTCTTTTTACCTTATCGTAAACCCCCCTTCGACTTTTTGGTTGTTTTTGCCTTTCAGTGTACAGGAACAATGATATAGCTAAGACATCGTTACATATAGATAAATAAGACACCAGTTTGTGAATACAGAAACTTCATCAAATTTTAATGATTCAAACATTTTTTTAAGATCACAAACTGAAACGACGAACAGTCCTTTTTTAAAACTGAATCTAATGAACCAATGTAAATATATAGAACCGTTAACAGTTGAAACAAAACATCTGGATTATGAAAATAAGGGCGTTTGAAGTGAAGACGGAAGGAAAATGTCAATTTAATATTTTTTTGTCTTTGAAATGCAGTTTTCAATGTTGTGTTTTGAATGATTAGTGAGTTGCAAAACGTTTTTTTTAACACCCATAGATACCAATTTTATTGGCTGTTTTCAAGAAAGAAGTAACGGGATATTGAACAAGAAAAGCTTCACCTTTTCTCATATGACCAATGACATGTGCATAGCTTGGTGCCGTGGATATCAATACAGATTTGCTGGGACAAAAGTATTTGATTTTATACTTTTTAAATTGAATCCATCGCAAACTTTGTAATTTTTTGCAACAGTTTGAGCCTCAACCGAGTCTCTGTTGAAGTCCATTATTAAAACCCAAAATTTCATTATTCTACTCAATTTTGAAACATCCTGATATAAAATAGCTAAAGGAAACTAGCACCTGAAAACATGCAACTAGCAATATCCAACGTAACATAGAATACGAAACAAAATAATTGAATGATAAAACAGCCAAACAAGAGAGACGTTATAAATGACAAACACATATAAAACACCGCATTAGCATCCATTTTGATCATTAAAGAAATGTGAATAATTCTAGTTAAAGGAGTAGTCCATAAACAAGATGATTTCAAAATAAAAGAAAAACTTAATTTCATAAAACCATGCATCAATAACTAGTGAATCTGTAATTTTTTAAATAAAATAATCAACATCTGTGTTATTTAGTTTGTGTCAATGTCGTACTAAATATTAAACAAAAATATCTGTTTCATTTTACTTTGTCACATGTTCACATTTGGAAATTCATTCCCCATCAGTGACACTAGAGGCAGAAAAGGTTGCTAGATAAAAAACATAACTTATTAAATAATCTGTTTTTCCTTATTTAATTGTAAATGATATAGTTATAGTCTTACTGGTCATTTATAGTGAACTTTTAAAAAAGAAATAAAGAAAACTCGGTTAATTGATCAGTACGGTATGATGTCGGGTGCATGGATGTTGTTAAACCTCGCCCGATTTTCTTTAGTCGCAATGTTTATTTAACCGTGTCGTTTGTAATCATAGTGTCATATAATTTTTGACTCAATATAAGTAATATAACATTGTAAAGATAATACTGTTTTTTATGATAAAATAATTTTTTAAAGAGTAAATTTTTAGAGATATTTAATACATTATTAATATTATTTTTTTAGTTATTTGGATTGTTTTGAAATCGAGAACATTAAATTTTTCGGATTGGCTGTTCCAAGTTTTGAATTTACATGAAGTAATACACGGACTTTGGTCATTTGAAATCATTTCATTTTATCGAAATAATAAATTTAGTTAAGAAAATATTGTTAATTTTAGAAAAATAAATGTACTTTTATCTTAGTATTGAACCAAATGCTTAAACTTACAAATTTAAAATTAATTTTCTTTTTATTTGATGATCCAGAAAAAATGATTAAATGTGCATTTTATAAAAAATTGTTTCTAGGAAGGAAATATGTGTAGCTGTGGAAATGAGTTTTATGAAAAGCATGAGATAAAAAAGAACAGAACAGAATGCAATAAGAAATGCAGCGGTAACAAAAATCATAAATGTGGTGGCTCATCAAAGGTATCCATTTTTAATACAGGTATGTATTTTACAGGTTAGGTTTGTTTCGAGAAAGTTTTAAGATGTCTTTTTGTTATTGTGTTTAAATTGCGAAGGCACATTTTTCTTATGAAAGGTGTACAGAATTATTAATCGCGTATCAAAACTAAAAATTAGAGTGTTTTGTTTTATAAGTTTTAAATCAAGACAGATAAATGAACTCACCAAGGTTATTCTTTATTCAATTTGTGCGTACACAAAATGTACCATGTAGCAACATTGTCAGCCGTCTGAGTGTTTAAAACATGTTTAAAACTAAGGTTTATTCCCATGTGCATAGCATTCCATAGCTGAATTTGGATTCACATAATAATGAAACTTTGGATTCATTACCTTTCCACTGTTTGGCTTATGTGTTTTAAATCCATCAACTTCTACGGTCCTTGTGTTACTGATGAAGAATTACGTTTTGTAATGTTTACATATGGTAAATCAAAATTAAACTTGTACTGTATTTTTGTTAGATATGTAAAAACTTTTTTTCTTTTTCAGGAATTAAATTTTAAGTTTTCAAACCAAAAAAAGTTGCTGTTCTGTAAATAAAAGAAGACAACGCCAAAGGACAAAGCCAATCGTAATATCTGTTTTTATTGTCAATAAATACTCAATATATTAAACATTTGATATGTTCTGTTGATGCCTTTTAAGATTAATAATGCAATTTATTTATTTACAAGATCTGAAGTGATTTTTGCTCGATTTTGTTACTTAAAATAGTTTCCGGTGCCTGAGGCAAAAACTTTCCCCAAAGTAGGATTTTCTAAAAATTTGATCACGCATTCCTTAGCTATAGAATGCCCTTTAATTAATGAAATCAAAATACATACGCTTGTATTTTCGTTTTTTTTTTCTGTAGAGTGTGTAAAACCTACCCTACTTTTCAAAAAGCTAATGCTTATTTCTAAATATCCCTGCATGTTTATTTTGTAATTGTTTTAATTCAATAATGACTAGATGTATTTAATTTGATGGATTTAAAAATTAATAAGTATAACATGTGCAATAAAGTGATAAATTTAGCATTCAAGTAATAAATCCATAAGTTGTTATAACAGAGTGTGCAACAGTGTCTTCAATTTCGTCCAAAGTTAACCACAAAAACTTCATAAAATCTGTGAAATACGTTTCTTTCCAAACTACACAATGAAGATTGTTGCATATTCTACAACAAGAAATTTTAAAAAATATAGGCTTTGGTCCTTTTTTCGAAATATTAGAAGGATTTTCACATACCCCTTACTCTTAAAAGCAAAATTACATGGTTATAGATATTTTTGGGTACCAAAGTTTGTAAAGCTTTAGAAAACAATGTCTTTGTATATTAAAAAATTACTTTATGTCCGAAGTAATACGTTTAAGTGTGTTTTCACTCCTTAAAAATTAATAATATAATTTTTCCTGTACTATCAGTACTTAAATTTATTGCACGATTTGTTGGATTGAAATCGATCTATTTCATAATTTGGACCTTTCATAAGCTTATTCTGGTTTGCTTACACATATGTCATAATAAATTAGTGTCTTTTCTCGGTCAGTTACAACGGAGAACCATGTTTGCATTCAGTACTGGCCGTTAGGGTCAAAGGTAATCCATATGTTGATTTTCACTCTTTTTTACAGATATGCCGTATAATTTATTGAAGGTTACGTTCAGAATGAATGTGGATATTTTAAAACCTCAAAACTGTTGCAATTTTATAAACCTGTCTAAGAGGCCCCAAAAATAAGCTAAAGATTACCAGTTTTTTTGCAAAACTAAACAATAGAGTTAAATATATTGTCAAATCTTAAATTACAACAAATCAAATACACCTTATAATAATTTCATACAGACAAATAATTAAATTATGGTATATCGATTGTAGACTTGACGGGGAAATTTTGTAATTTTTTGTACAATTATTAATACTGACCCTACTTTCCTTGGTGTTAGTACTCACCTTAATTATGGACATATTTTGAGATTTTATACATGTAGTTTTTTGGATGTGATGATGGGACACATTAATAACATCGAAGATGTATCGAAGGAGATAAATTTTCAACTGTTAGTGGTTCGCCGTTTAACTCACAAGAAAATGTTAACGTTCTGAGAATGTAATTAGCAAATTATTCAGAATTATTAAAGATTTTTTTTATCATCGATTGATTTTGGTTATTGGTCGTGATAAAATTTAGTACACGGTATCCTTTCTACAAACACGCGTAGCATTACGCTTCAACTAAAATTTAAAAGATAAAAGGATAAAATGGAGCTGAAAGGTTCTATTTTTTAAAACCTACTGAGAATTCCATTAAACGCAGACAAGATAGAAATCTTACAGTTGAAATCAGCATGCAGTTACACGCAAACAGGTTGAATTACAATGCTTTTAAAAATATTCAACTACATTGCATGTCAAAGTTTAAGGAATAAAGGGAGTCAACTTGCAATAGCATAAACTGCGTTTGACATTATAAATGATACAACAAGAAAAAAAAAATGAATTCATCAGGCACTGGATGCAAAATTTAGCGATGTTTACAGAATCTATGTATTTATTTATAAATGTAGATTGCGAAGATTATTAGTGATGATAAAAGTTTTTGATAAATAAGGTAAACAAATCAGTATTTAATTTAATTGAGCACGTTAAATGTAATTCTCTTTTCAAAAACTGTATTTGATTTTTAAACAGAGATATTTTTTGTGTTGTTTTGCAATCCAAGGAAACAAAAAGTTTACTAAATGACCAATTTTTTTGCAACGCAGAAATTAACAAAAAAAATTTAATTATTAATTATGCGCATATAATCCAATAGTTTCTATTGATTGATGACTGTTTCATAATGATACTACCCACAGTTAAAATTACATTGTATGATCATCTTCCCTGATCATCAGTTGCTTCTCATAAAGTATTATGTTATTCAACTTTTGAAAACTACGAAATAACCATCATCACGTTTCAAGTATTATCTAGTTGACAAAACAGCAATCGGCAAATGTCCTAATTCCCGCTTGAACAATTTTAAATTAATTTATTTATTTTTTTTCCGGCGGAGGGAGGGACTCCAGTCTTTATAGATACTTTAAAGTAATAATTACTACATTCCACTTCTTTTCTGTTCTACAGTTTGTGAATCTGCCCTAGTCTGACTGGAGCCTGATGACACGATAAGCTCACGCTTTTAGATTCACAGTAGTTTGAAAATCCCATTAGAATAAACTAGGTTTGATATTCGATATTTAATATTAATATATCAAATATTTTTTCAAACGTTTTCTTTTAGTTTGATATTCGAGACGACTTAACATTTTTCATAAAAGAAAATTTATTTTATTGTCACATATTAGCGACTTTTTAAATTAACATCCTGACATAAAAATCTCTTTTCAAAGGCTACTTTGATCCGGTGGTATGTCAAACTCATCAGCAGTTACCAACACTTCGAAATCGTGGCGAATTCTCTTATAATATCTGGTGTTAACACACACACACACACACACACACACACACACACACACTTCATGAAACAAACTAACTAATGTGAATTTTGAATAACGGATAACGTGTAGCTACAAGAATTTTATGAACTTAGTAGACTAAATATTACAACCTTATATTTGAAAAAATATTTCATAATTATTTTCTTTTAAAAATGAGCTCGTATCGCCATGTTCTGCTTCATATTTGGGCTTATACCTCAATTATGACACCCCTGAAAGGTTACATCTGAAGCTATACGACAAACGTAATGAATTCAATTTTTCTATTGTCAACTTTCCGTTTCTTTGCAGTAATATCCCTGCTTCTCCTGCGTATGGTGTATATGTTTCACAGTTAATACGGTACGGTAGAGCTTTTCCCACTTTGGGGACTTTCTGCAATGAAGCAAATTACTTACAATTAAATTGTTGACACAAGGATATTGCAAGCCTAGGCTAATCAGGGCCCTTAAAAAGTTTTATGGCCGTCATCACAATATTGTTGATAAATATGTAGTCACTGTATCCCAACTTATAATGATTATTTGACTTACCATAGTTCTTTGTTACTTTCATTCTCAAAATTGACTTACACGTGACGGGTGTAGCTAGCCAGACTGGAGGTGCTTACCCTTCCGGAGCACCCGGCCTCACTTCCTTGATGGAAGTTCACGTGTATAACATATTTTGCCAGTTTGAAAAGTTCTAGCTTTGTTTTTGGGATGTTGATATGGACAAGGACTGGTATGTTTGTTTTATTTTTATCACACTCTGGACAGATCTTAGTGTGAGAAAGTTTGTCAGTTCGCTTGCCGAAGGTCGGTAGTTTTCTACCTCTTGACTGAGGCGTAAAACACCACTCCACTGTTTTTTAAAAATGTTTTGTAATTTAAAAAGAAAATTATGTATACAGACATCTTATATTAATTTTACGAATATCAAAACAGATTCAATTTATAAAAAATTTTTGTAGAAAATATAATAGAGAACAAACATAAGATTTAGTAAATTCAATTTGTAAAGTAATCCCGTTAGTAAAACGTATAATTTAGGCTTAATGGTCAATTGGTGAACTCGGTGACTGAGTGATCTCAAGCACGCGTTAATAATTACGGATCTCATTCTTAATATATCCCAGTTTTAAAAAGTTTTATTTTGCTTGCCGAAGGTCGTTTATTTTCCATGGATATTCTGCTTTCCTCGACCATCCATGATATAAGTGAAAAAATATTGACTGAGGCGTAAAACTAAGTGTCGCAACATAATATATCCAGTATCAGTTTGAATACAGTGACCACATACTTACCAACAATATTGTGATGACGGCCATAAAACTTTTTAAGGGCCTCGATTAGCCTAGGCTTGCAATATTCTTGCGTCAACAATTTAATTGTAAGCAGTTTGCTTTAAGTCCAAATATGAAGCAGAACATGAAGATTCCGTCGTGTCGTTTATTTCAAGCTCACTTGGATAGATGACATTCACATATTCTCCAAATGTGGGATTATTTAGAGATAGAACGTCGTCTTTTTATCTGTATGTGTAGTTGAATGATTTAGCGACAGTCTTCTCTCCAGATTTGACTAGGTTCTGTAAAAATTCTGATTCATATGAATAAAGAAACAAATCAGCAAGCAAAGGTGCACAATTTGTGCCCATTGGTTTACCGATTATTTGTTGAAAATTATATTGCCAAACACTACAAATATGTTGTCTATAAAAAACATTTTGTTGATGGTATCTTCCGTATATTTTTGTTAGCAGTCTGTATGGCGTTTTACAAATAACCAGAATCCCTGTTGAGCACTAGATATTTATATCTTGGTTTACCGTTTTTGTTAAGACTGAAAAGTGAATTATTTGTTTCAGACGTTATTTCAATTTAGAATAAGGGATAGTGGTGTAAAGGGTAGAAAAATCAAAAGGTTTTTTTATATTTTTTACCGAAGATAGAGTATTAGAAACAACATAGACTAGTAGTTCTTTAGAAATTTTGAGAATCCACATTTGGTTGATGCCAGACGTGGAATAGACTTTTTCTGAATATGTCTGAAGGACATCTTTGACGATTGTCAAAATTTGTGCTAGAATTACTGATAATGGTTTAGTAGTACATTTAGAGGAACCTGGTATATATCTTTCCTTGTATGGATTTTTGTGAAGTTTTGGAATCCCTAGGATAACGGCTAAGTTTGTCGAATAAACCGGATCGATCTAATACTCCAAAAACTAACATTGTTGACATTATCTAAAAATAACTTTAAACCGTCTAGGTTCGAATTATGTTCGGGCATATCGCAGTTTGATAAAAAGTTTGTCAGTTCGATTGCCGGTCGGTAGTTTCTCCGGGAACACGTCTTCACTACATTCCGGATCTTACTGTCTCAACATCAGTAAAAGAATTTTAATAGGGGCATAAGATAAAATAACTACCCTCTAATGCTTTTCATCAGAAATAAAATGTTTTTCACCACTGAATTTACCAAACTTGCAGCATGTAGTCGCATCTTGGGGATGGGGCGGGGGAATTTTGTTTTCTAAAAATTTCTTTACTTTTGAGTCATATGCATTCTTGCGATTAAGCTTTATTCAATTTTCCTCTAGAATATGGAATTTTTTATATTAAAATTTTGGTTTTTACACGCTAAAATGGACTTTTTATACCAAATTTTTGCATTCACAGCTCGCGTTCTTAAACCACTTCAGCTATGATAATGGAATGGTTTAGCATTAGACTTAGGTATCATGAATAAATCCGATATATTTAAATTTTTCAAAATTATAATAACAGCAAAAACATGCTCAAAATTCTCCCAAATTCCATCAAAATTCACGAGCGATGAGTAAATTAGAGGGAGAAAGTTCAACACGGATAAATAACCATTGTCCGCGATCGGTATTTCCACTCGTCTCCACAAAGGCCACACATAGGTCAAAGCGGGCCGATCCAAATTGCCAGTTATTAAAATGGATATAACATGGTTACTCGAGATAAAACTATTGCAAAGTTAGTTTAACCATTTTATATGCCTCCTATAATATTTTTTACTTAATATTACCTAATGTGAATAAAATTTCTGGTGCATATGTGACCCCTGTTGAGTGCAACAATTTAACGCGGTGTTTGGTTTAGTTAATTAGATTTGTGTTTTTGGTTTTTTTTAGTAGACTAATGCGATTTTAACCAGAATTGACATACAGATTTGTTAAAACATAACTGTACACTCATGTGCCAAAGGTTTGTCAACTTTTTTCAAGATGGCGGTCACTGTCGAAATGTAAAAATTGATAATAAATGGTAACCTAACCCTGTCTGTGGACGGATTTTATTAATATTTGGTTACATAACCCTTTAAAATGATTACTTGTAGACAACGCATGGGTAAGGTGGCATAAAGTCTCTGCAAGTACATAACCGAGGTCTTATTCAAGACATTCTTCATATCATCGATAGTGTGTATCTGAAAAAATTTCCTGCGCACAGTATTTTTCAAAGTTAACCAAACATTTTCGATTGGATTTAAATCTGGACTCCGTGCAGGCCAGAAAAATTGGGGAATATAATTTCTTCGTTTCCAGGCTTCCGTAACACGGGATCTGTGAACTGGACAATTGTTATCCATAAAATACCACTGCTGGTTTTCAAAATATTTCAAACCAATAGGTCATAAACAGTCATCGAGAGTGGAAATATATTTCTCCGAATTCATGTTGCCATCAGTAATGGTCAAAATTCCACGTCCAAAAAATGTAATGCTTCCCCAAACAATGGGTTTTAAAGTTCGTGATAGGTCAAGATACCTTAAGCAATACCCCCGCCACTTTTTCATTTTTTTTCGCCACACTTAAACTTACCATCTTATTGTGAAAATAAAATGGTTCCAGTTCTGTTCCACTGCCCAATGAAATTTCCCACGGCAATTTTGCAAATGTTTTTCTCTGTTTACTTCACTAATTCCAAAGTATTTTTTGCCACAGTCCTTCTTCCGTACTGAAGCTTATAAATTTCCCTTTGAACAGTTCTCATAGAGACAGTTCTCGGCATTAAATTGTTAAATTCACGTGTAATATCATCCAAAAGGCAAAAGACGGTTCTTTTCCACAATACGTGACAGTAAATGTTTCCCTAGATCTGTAAATATTTGTGGCCTTCTACTTCTTGGCATAGTTCTATTGCTCTGGCGTTCGCGATACCGCTTCAAAACTTCGGAAATTGTAGATGAGTGTAAGTCTAGAATTATGGCAACCTCTACTGACTTCAAACAGTTTTTAACCATGACGATAATATTGTTTTTCGTCTTAGATAACTCACTTCCGCGGCGACCCATTTTTGTAAACACTAGAGTTACCTCTCTTAGCAGAATATATATGTATTTCCGATTTTATTTTTCTAAAAATAGAAAAATGACGTAAAAGCGGTTTAAATACCAGATAGCTATGTTGTATCATAAACAAAAAGGAATTCTTACTTTTTTCGAAACGAGTTTCAAAGGTAGGTCATTAAAAAAATTTGACTAACTTTTGGCATAAGTGTAATTAATATACATATAATCTTTTTTACATATTAAAAGATTTCAATTCAAACGAGATATATCGACAGTACCACTGTTTGTTAACAAATAAGCGTTAACCGATTGATCGACTGAAAGAGTCAATCTGGTTAGGACAGTGAAAAAATAGTGGTACGCACTATTGACTGAGCTACAAAACTACTTAATGAGCCCTGTCCGCAATATTCCTCCCTTTTTCAAACCATATCTAAGTTTAACCATTAGACCAACCTGTTAGTCAGATACTTTTCAGGGTTGGACGAGCCCCAAATTGTATCAGGAAAGGACTGCAGCGACTAAACGGGAATCCGGGGACCTTTGCAATACTAGCAGGACGTTTTGAAGACTCATGTCACCTATCGAACACAGTCCGCAAAATTACTTCCTTTTTTATTCAATTCCCTTTAATCGAAACCACCAGATTCCACCCTAGAACGAATCCGTTGGTCGGATTGACGATTGTCCAATGGATGGACGAGCACACAAAATTTACCACGACAGAAAAAACATGGATCAGTCAAACCCGGTCTCGAACCAGGATCATCCAATTACTAGTAGGACACTTCACCAACTAAGCTATCCGATCTGACATCAAGCCCGATCGGCCACAAAAGTGTAATTCCGAAATTTTTGATAAAGTCTGTATTTATTTAAATTTAATCTAAGTGTATAAATTTCAAAATTTCAGGAATTCATGAATTTCTTTGTTTCAAAGATTCAAATCTGAAAGGAGGAAAGCCTAGATATTTTGAAAATGTTGAATCTGCATCTTTATAGATTATTAATTACAGAATTTTAACATGTTAAGAAAGAAAAAAAAAACTTTGTAATTTCTTAATCAAACTCTGGCTGTCAATCACTTGGCCAACGTAAGTGGTCTACCTTTTCGTGAAACAGGTAATTCGAAGGTAATAAAGTCGAAGGTAATAAAATCGTCATCGTACATCACTTCCTGTTATAGATCTATCATGTTATCATAATACAACATTATACAAAAGATGACATAAATCAGTTAAAGTTCAAATGTAACCATTCCAAAAGAACCAATCGAAACCTAAAAAATATTAAACCAACCAGATTATTTTACACTATAACGGCAAGTTTTTTGTGGACTTAAACAATTTAAATTAGGTACATTGTAGAAATTTGGTTTTCTTCTGAAGGTGTCACCAAACTGGTAAAGTGAAACCAAACCAGACAATTGCTCATAGTGATCAGCTATAATGAACAAACTATTATTATTATTATTATTATTATTATTATTATTATTATTATTATTATTATTAATACCTAAATCAGCATAATATTCAAAATAAACTGCAAAGCGTTTTTCTCTATGATACTTCCTTTGAGATTAATTACAGGAAAGATATTTAAAATATAACCGAATCTTACCATACACATACAGACTGTTTTGACACCATGTGTTGTGACCTTTAAAACGTGAGTATATATGTAATGATCAAATGAAACAATTTAGACAGATAACGAGTCACTTACACAGAACAATCCTAAGAAAATGTTTCTTTTGCTTTCTGTATTGGCAATTTCTATAAGTCTGGACATTGTGAAGAGCGAAGGTAAAATATTTCAAAATTTTTCCCCTTTTTTTAATTTCTTAATTTTAATTATTTTGTAAAATGCTATGTATTACATCCTTTGGCTCTTGAAAATTTCGGTATGGTAAAATGGGATATTTAGCTGGCTTTATTATGCTGTTTTGCGACAAACGAGAGTTGATATTAGTTAAGTAATGGTGCTTAACACCCCATTCAATCAGGGCCCTTAAAAAGTTTTATGGCCGTCATCACAATATTATTGATAAGTATGTAGTCACTGTATCCCAACTTATACTGGATATATTTGACTTACCATAGGTCTTTGTTCCTTTCATTCTCAAAATTGACTTACACGTGACGGGTGTAGCTAGCTAAACAGGAGGTGCTTACCCTTCCGGAGCACCCGGCCTCACTTCCTTGATGGAAGTTCACGTGTATCACCTATTTTGCCAGTTTGCAAAGTTTTGACTTTGTTTTTGGGATTGTGATATGGACAAGGACTGGTATGTTTGTTTTATTTATGTTTAGTAAATTTTGAATGCATTTGTTGTTTTTATTTTTTTTATCAATAATTAAAGTGGTATAATCGATTGTCAAAAATTAATAATATTCTTACCCTAGAGATTTTTAGATTGTTTTCCTATAGCAACACTGGTATTTATTTTCTGATGCATTGTTCGATTAAACTTGCAAAAAGTTAAATGCATTTAAAACAAATTTTGCTTATATCGGAAAATGTACTTGTGATATGCAAACCGTATAACGTAACGTGATCATAAAGTTACAAATGGTTAAAGGAACGTTTTTACAGGGCATAATTGTTCAAACTGTCATTCAACAGTCCGATTTCTAAAGGAAAAACGGTCATATAATTATAATAATAATAATTTGCAATAGAAGTGTACACTTTAACAAAATTATAGGCAATTATATTATAAACTTTTGAGGCATTGTTTTCGATAGGATTCCATGAATGATTTGGTATCTGAAAGAAAAGGACCTGTACGAACTGTTTTGTTATTGTTGTAACTTACCCTTGGTTACTACATTATCGACAATAGGTTATTATTACCCCGGTGCTTATATTGACTAAAGATTCGAAAAAGAAATATTTTACAAAAATGTACCGAACAATGCATTTTGATTTTTTTTATCTTTCCTTCATTTAACTTTAGAAATGATACAGCATTCACTGGCAGATAAAGCAATCAGAATTTAGCTTCATTTAAAAGTAGTTTTCTTTCAGCTAGGAAAAGTTTTCCCTTTAAGTTAAAACCCTTAATATCTTAATATTATCAAAGTCAATGATATTTATGGGTAAACTCGTTCTGAAATATACAAATCATTAAAGACTTTTGTTCACGTATGTTCTGTATTGCAGTTCTTAATTTAAGTAAAATTAAAGATTTCACTATTATTTACTAATAGATATTTTAATTTATTTCTTTAGTGTTTTTTGTTTATATATCACCACAATGATATGAAAGGTAAATAATCACTCTAGCAGACTAAAGAATATATTGGTGATAATATTTTTCATCTTCTCAGGGGTATAGTTAGTTTACATTATTAGAGGTTTGTGTATGTGCAAAATTACATAATTTATTGTTCTTTCTAATTGTAATTGTCTGCTTGTTCAAAAATCTCTCTAAAATGGAAGAAATCATGCATCTAACTGAAAGATAAGTTATAAGCGTTGGTAATTTATAAATAAAAGCAAAGTTATTCATAAAATCGAACTCTAATTTTTATTAGCAATATAAAATATTAATTTTTGTGGTAGCCTCGAAAAACATGCGTTTTCCCTTTTCTGTTCGATTTCTAAAACAGATCACTTCCATTAGCCGAACTGCATATGCGTTTGGAGAGCGTTCTTGTACATCTCGACTTGTCTAGTTTTTAAGGGAAAATCATGATCCGTGAATTTACTGTTTGTGAGGAAGAACATTCTGTTATCATATCCTGTCTCTCTCTATCTTGCTTTAAATACAACTAAGGAAAAACGTTATTGGGGAACTTGAAAGTAGGTTTTCCTATTATACATTGCAGATTGACTTTATTTATTTATTTTAAAAAAAAAAAATCAAACACGAAAATTAAAATGGAAGTGGTAATATAAAAAACGAAGAAAGTTGAGTACACAATTGTGTTTTTAAGTTAAAAATAATTGTTTCTCCTTTCAATTATTCGCTTTTTGTTAATGTATCTGTTATTGGACCATCATAGAAGCATTCATTATTTTTACGCAGGCAATCCGTAACACACTGTATTGTCTACAAACAGTAAGAACAAGTCAGAAATATGGACAATTGTTTTATCATATCCGGTTTAATATTTGTTATTTTGTCATCATGATAAAAACTTTTATAGTGCACTTTTTCCTACCATTTCAGTTAAAGTGGTTAAAGAACAAATTTAAACGTATGGTTCTTACCTGTTTTTAAAACCTTCTGATTATTAAAGAAGGTAAGATAAAAACAATTTAAAACAAAGTAGTATGCAAAAAACATGCCAAAAGAAAACAGGTCAAATCTAAATTCATTTTAGATTGCATAAACGATATTTACAATCAATATAATTATAAGATGCAATAAAGAGAGACAACTCTTGGTAGTATCAACTGCGTTTGACAATGTGAAAATGCATACCAATAGGATAAAAGCTAAGTTTGTCAATTAACCGATTCAATTCAAAACTTCAAAGATTGGCATTGTTAAAATTATTAGAATACTTTCTAAATATAAAATAATTATGTTGATAATTAATAATTAGTAATGTCAAATTGTAATTCTTCTTACTGATAATATTTTCAAGTTTTTAACAGCTGTATTTTTTTGTAAAAAATCGATTTAAAACAAAGAATGGGATTATTTATTTAAATAACAGTGTATATTTTTCATCACAGAATTCGATTTTAAGCTCAACTGGCTATAGCCAGCTGAGCTTATGGCATGGTTTTGCGTGCGTCCGTGCGTCCGTGTGTCCGTGCGTGTGTAAACTTTAATCTTCTCCTCTGAAACCACTGGGCCAATTGGAACCTAATTCGGTGTGGAAGGTCCTTAGGTGGAATAGACTAAAGTTTGTACCAGGCGACTCCGCCCGACATTCAAGATGGCCGCTGTTTCTATAAATAGCAAAAACACATAAATAGCCATTGCTGGGTCATTTTTTAACCGTTTATGTTCAAATTTGAAATGTAGAGAGTAGATAGCAGGGCATTCAACATATTTAACGGGTTTTTGTGAGAAATTTTTCGTTGACCCGATTTTTACGAATTATGCAAATGAGGTGTAATATTTAAGCAATTCTTTGAAATTCTTCTCCTCTGAAACCACTGGGCCATTTGGAACCAAATTTGGTTTGGAAGGTCCCTAGGTGGGGTAAACTAAAGTTTGTACCTAGGCGACCCCGTCAGACATCCAAGATGGCCGCTGTTACTATAAATAGCTAAAACACATAAATAGCCATTGCTGGGTCATTTTTCAACCGTTTTTGTTCAAATTTGAAATGTAGAGAGTAGATAACGGTGCATTTAACATATGTAACAGGTTTTTTTGAGAAATTTTTCGTTGACCTGATTTTTTACGAATTATGCAAATGAGGTGTAATATTTAAGCAATTCTTTGAAAATCTTCTCCTCTGAAACCACTGGGGCAATCAGAACCGAATTTGGTGTGGAAGGTTGGCCTGACTAAAGTTTGTACCAGACAACCTTGTCCAACATCCAAGATGTCTGCTGTTACTATAAATAGAAAAAAACCACTAAAATTGCCATTGTGGATCCATTTTTCAACCAATTAAGCTCAAATTTGAAATATACAAAGTATATCGTGAGGGATTCAACATATTTAACCGGTTTTTGTCGGAAATTTTTCGTTGACCTGATTTTCAAGAATTATGCTTAAGGTGTAATATGTAGCGAAATCTTTGAAAATCTTCTCCTCTGAAACAACTGGGCCAATTGGAATGAAATTTTGTGTAGAAGGTCCAAATGTCGGCCTGACTAAAGGTGGTACCAGGCAACCCGGCCTGACATCCAAGATGGCCGTCATAACTAAAAATAGAAAAAAAAGACCTATTGTTGATTTTTTTCCACCAATTGAGCTCAAATTTTAAGATATAGAAAGTATACTTTGTGGGATTCAAAATATATAATGTTTTTTTCTGAGAAAATTTTTATTGACCCAATTTTCAAGAAATATGCAAATTAGGTGTAATATTTAGTAAAAATATTTTCTTCTTAAAAAACTCGGGTGAATTGGAACCAAACTTCCTGTGGAAGGTTCCTACATCGGCCTAAAAAAAGTTTGAACCAGTCTAAGATGCCTGTTGTTACTAGATACATATATATAAAAAAATAGCCATTGTGGATCCATTCTAAGCTCAACTGGCTAAACCCAGCTGAGTTTATGGCATAGTGAAGCATGCCTGCATGTGTGTGTTGCAAAGTAGGCTTCATTGAAGCAAAAATGGTCATAAGCTCAATTTATTTCCCATCTTAAGCTGATGAACCAATTATGGTAACCACATCACATTGTCTTAAAGGAACCACAGTGGCTGTGTGGTCTTAAGCATTCGATGTTACGAATCACAGCACCTTTCACCCCTGACATTGTGCATTAATGCTAAGTGGCGCTAGCACTACATCTTTGAAAGTTAGTTAACTGTTAGTTAGTTGTCAGTTAACTTGCTGCTTGGTCGTGGTTTTCTCCTATAATCCAGTGTCCTCCACCATTTCCAAAATTGACAGTCTCCATATAAGTGAAATATTTTTGAGTTGAATGTTAAACAGCATTTTAATCGAAAACAAACATTGTCTTACATATGCAGCCAGTTGAGCATCACAGGCCCTATTGGGCCTCTTGTTTACTTTTATTAGTAAGTGCGGAATATTAGCAAATCATATTTATTGACTATTCATCATTCATTATGTAACTACCCAAACGGTCAAATTTATCATCTGCTTCGATCATCAGATGTTTCTCATAAATAATATTTAAATTGCCGCCTAGGTTCGAAACCCGTTCGGGCATATTCTAGGGTAAAAAAAAGTTTGCCAGTTCGATTGCCAAAAGTCGGTTGTTTTCTCCAGGGAACACAGGTTTTCAAAACATTCCGGAAGTTATCAACACGATATCAGTAAAAAAAGCTTCCAAATGGTGCGTAAAATACACTTATCCCACTCCAACGTTTTGCAAAGAAACTTACAAATTTATCTTATGTGCATAAAACAGATTTCAGCCTGACGACAAGACAAGCTCCTTCTTCGTACTTTTCTGTACCTAGGTTGAAAACGAGTTTTAAAAAGGCAAGATTAATTTTTGGTTGAAAACCTTTTTGAATCTGTTAGACAAAATTCGAAAATGTTTTTTTTTTTGTATCTGTCTCATTTTTTTTGTAGTAACGTAATATCCTTATTTAATGATATGAATTTATTTTTAATGTTTGTAATAGAAAATCAAATATCTTGAAAGATTCCAAAATCATTTGGAACGTCTCTTTTTGAATAACAATATTAACCCCAGTAAATATAACCAACTAGCAGCAAAAAGAAAAGAATGAACAATTTTTAAAGAATATCTATGATTTGAAAGCAAATGCGATCTTGCTTTCAAGTTATATCAAATTTTAGACTTAAATATGGATCATGACACATTGGTTTAAACATGCATATGTAAAAAGAACCTTTTATACAAAATAAAAACACCGCTTTAGCTATATTCATTAAAGTGGTTTCATTAGTAATTTTAGATATTCGAAAACACGGTATTTTTATATATTTTTTAGATTATAATTTAACGACTAAAGTTATTCTTTTCTGCTTTACAAATAATCTTGTTTTACATTTTATTAAATTTGAATGAAAACAAGGCAAATTTAGCTAGTAGCTTTGTTTGTTTAAATATGATTGTAGCTGTTAACTGATTTGTCTAATGTCAGAGTCAATCTGGTCCTGACAGCAAAAAGTTCATAGGGTAATTGAAATCGTGAAAATGCGACTTATTTTATCCATTGTCAACTCTTAGTCGTTCCAGGAATCAATATAAATAAAAAAGATTCGACTCTATTATTACATAGCAATAGAAGATTAACAGTACGTTCTTTTGACTGAGCACACTGCCACTTATCGAGCCTGGTACGCCATATTACAACCTTCCTTTTTCTTATTTAGGTCCAGGTTCCACCCTTGGACCGACCTATTGTTCAGCCACTTTTTACGATTGGACGAGCCTAAAATTGTAACAGGAAAGAAAAAGTGCAGGTGTCTAAAGAGAATTTGAAACTCTGACCTTTCCAATACTAGCAGGACGCTCAACCGACTGAGCTACCTGACTACCTATCGAACCAATTCCGTCACATCTCTGCCTTCTTTGATTTTATTTCATTGAATTGAAAACTCAAGAGTCCAACTTGACATCTTCCAAGGGTCGCACGAGCACCAAATGTAACACAAAAGGGAAAGCATTCAGCTGCCAAACATAGACTCAAAACAGGGATCTTCCACATACAAGCGGGAAGCTCCACCGACTAAGCTACCCGGTTAGATATCCAGCCAGGTCCGCCGCAGACGCGTTATTTACGACATATTTGATAAAAATAATCATTTATTTAAAAACTATCAATTTGAATTTTTCAGTTTAAATTTAATTGAAATGGAAGAAAGCCTCAAACCTTAATTAAATAATTTCGGATCTCTGATATTAAGTTAAATTTTCATATATTGCATACGTTAAATATGCATCTTGATAGATCAGAAAATGAGCAATTTTAACAAATTCACAATTTAAATTAATATAATTCATATATGTTTTAATCCTAGATTAACCTGTGTGAGTGAGTGTTTTACTGTGTCATATAAAAGGTAAATCGAAGGTGACAGTTACATAATTTTCTCTGTATATCAATACCTGCTATAGATCTGTCATGTTATTTCAACACAAGACGATGCGTGATGATAGCATGAATCGGAAATAAGGTTAAAGTTCAAACGTAACCATTCCAAAATTTAACCAACCGCAACGTTTATCAACTTTAACCAACTTACTTATTTACACTATAACAGTTTTTGTGGACATGAACAATTCAAATTAGGTTCATTGTAGAAATTCGATATTCCCCTTCGATAACCCTTAAGGTGTCGCCACACTGTTAAGGAACCACACTATTAAACAAATTATAATTATCATTATTACAATTAATAATAATAATAAAATTATTATTATTGATAAAATTATTAGTATTATTAGTGAATATCTAAATGAGTATGATAATAAAAAATAAACTGCATAGCGTTTTTCCTCATGAAACTTCCTTAATAAAATAAGCTTCCTCATTTCACTTTATTTGCAGAGAAGCTATTAAAATGTAACCCAATCTTACCATACACGTACAAACTATTTTGACAACATGTGTTGTAATCTTTAAAACGTCGCCTCTATGTAATAATAAAATAAACCAATTCAGATGGACGAGTCACTTGTACAGAAAAATCCTAACAAAATGTTTCGGTTGCTTTCTGTATTGGCAATTTCTATAAGTCTGGAAAATGTGAAGAGCGAAGGTAAATAATATTTCAAAGTTTTATCAATTTTATTTAATTTCTCAATTTAAATTGTTTTGACAAAATATTCTGTTTCTCTTTCGTTGGCTCTTGAAAATTCCGACACGATAAAATAGGATATTTAGCTGTCCTGATTATGCTGTTTTGCGATAAAAAGAGAGTTGGTATTAGTTGAGTAGTTGTGTTTGACGCCCCATTCCAGATTTAGTTATATCAGATGATTAATTCTTGGTTGGTTTAGAAAATTGAAATACACAGAGAAAACAAACGAACTTCGGCAAGCATATATTGTACTAGGATCTTTAAGAGTGAGATTCGAACATTGGTGCAGAGAGGCGTTTTGACAAGCGAGCTTCTTACACCATTCGGCAACCGTGGTACCTGCCAGACAAGAGAGAGAGAGAGAGAGAGAGAGAGAGAGAGAGAGAGAGAGAGAGAGAGAGAGAGAGAGAGAAGGATTGTATTGATACAATATAAAATATATCACCGTATGATAATTTTTTTCTTATAAAATGCATTGTTATTGTTAAAATTATTATTATTATTATTAGTAAGTTTTACTGTTTTTTAAATGGTTTTATTAGAATGCACATCGCTGGTCGATACTGTGTTTCTGGTTGACACTTCTGATAGTTTCGGTCCTGTCAATTTCAAGACTTCGAAGGTATTGATGGAGACATTTGTGTCCGGGTTTACAGTAGGAAAGCACTATGCCCAGATTGGAGTCGACACATTCGACGATACCTTCAAATCTGAGTTTCAACTAAAGACTTACAACAAGAAGTCAAGTATAATATCGGCAATAAGACGGGTAAAATATCGTGGACGTGGTACAGACATGGTAAAAGCGCTCAAGAAAGTTAGAAAAATTAGCTTCTCTAGCCGAGCAGTTAATTGAATTTTCAAAATATTTAATTTTAAACTATGTACTTTCTATATATATTTTTAAAGAAATTTGTAAAAGAAATATATATATATATATATATATATATATATATATATATATATATATATATATATATATATATATATATATATATATATATATATAATACAAATACCAGTTACAGTTTGATGTGCCAGATGTGCACAATTGCATCAAAAGCTTGCAAAATGGAGGATATAATGTTTCATGTTAAAGTGGTTATGTAAACATAAATTGCAGGATCCAGGAAGGATGCTACAAAAGTCGTTATTATGATAACAGACGGATGGTCATACAACAATAAAGCAACAAAGGATGCAGCTTCCGAGTTAAAGAAACATGGAGTTTTCTTGTTTATAATAGGAGTAGGACGAAGAGTAGAACCAAAATTCTATAGCATTGCGAGTGATCCAAAGAATGAATTTTCATTTAAAGCAAAAACCAGAACTAAAGCGATGCAGCTTGCCAAAGGGTTAATCAAATATTCATGTAAAGGTTTGTTATAAATACGTTCTGTCATAATTTTAATTGCAATTATAACATAATAGTGCATAATGACATAGTTTTGGCAGTAGTCTTTCAGGCTTATTGTGATAACTTAATTAGAATGAAGATACTGAAAAATTACAATCAATTAATTTTTTAACAATGCAAAGCATGCGATGTCAAAGATACCCTTTATGCATCGAGCACAAAAACTATAATTTGGCAACAAAAACACGCCATGTGTGTGTGTGTGTGTGTGTGTGTGTGTGTGTGTGTGTGTGTGTGTGTGTGTGTGTGTGTGTGCCTAGTGCCTAGACCTGTGTTGACAAATATACCTACAAATGATACAAGTTTAAAATCTTTATTTTGTTGAAATTATCTATCCAGGAACAAGAAATGACAATTAATAAAAGTAAAACTAATAACAAATCGTAACCAATAACTTTTTTGTTTAATTACATGAGCTTTTATGTATTCATTTTTAAATATTTTCTTTTTTAGGTTTTCAAAAACTATTTATTAAAGGTAAACACAAATACATGCATACACAAAAAGTCACACACACACACACACACACACACACACACACACACACACACACACACACACGGCGCGCGTTAATGTCATAAAATTTCTCTTAGTCCTTAAGCAGTTGTTAATTGTCAGGAACTGAAACATAATCAAGTTTAACATTGATGTACTACAAAATAATTAAAATAAATAAGGTTATGTAAAAAGGTAGACAAAAGCACAAAGCTAGAGCAATTACCACCACAGTAGAATAAAACAAACAGAAGAAGTGTATTTCTAAATAGATTGGGTGTTATTTAGAATGATTATATACCCTTTTACGTCTTAATTTTTCAGGATACGTTGGTTGCTTTAAGAAACAAAAGACATATAAATATACTAAATCGAGTAACAGGATAACACCACAAATATGCATCAACATGTGTAAACTGAATGGATTTAAGTATGCAAATATTGGAGTAAGTAAACCCACTCATCTGTCTGCAAGACGCATGTAAAGCACAACAGACACACACACACGATTAGTCAAATCAGTTTTTTTTTCCATTTTTGCACTCTTTTGTCGTTAGGTTATTAAAGTTTTTATTTTATGTACATATTTAATTTTTTTCCTATTGTGTAATGAAAAAAAATCATATTTTTTAAATGAGCTTAATAAAATAATTAGATATACATATAAGTGATTTTAATGTAACAATAATTTTTTAAATGGTTTTGCGAATACCTGGTAGAGAATTAATTTTGATAAAGTGCTAAACAGTATAGATAATATTTTAATGTAGTCTAAATACAACATGCATCAAACAGACAAATATTATACATGGTTATAGGCATTTTGATTAAGTTTGATAATATTTTATGGCTTGTGGTTTTTAGTAAAAGCGAATTCATGTTTCATCCCCTTTGCCTTAAATAAAAACTGTTTTTTTTTTGTGATAGGGAGTGATTACATACCACTTTTGAAAATTGTTTCCATCTTATAAGAATTATCAAGCGGTGTTAAAAAACAAATAGCACCCACAATCTTAATTTTATCCTCTAACCCCTAAAAATATAGACTGATAATTAAAGTACAACATTTATAGTTGATCGCGATGACAAAAAAAAAGAAAAAAAAAAAAAAAAAAAAAAACACAAATTACACAGTAAATGATAGAACCAATTGGTCTATATTTTTAACATGTTCTTTTAATCCGTTCTTAAGAACATTTTTGTACATCAACTTCTATTTCCGTATGCAGTGAGAAGTAGGTAAACAACTCCTTGTGTGGAGTTATCAAATATTTTGTAATTACTTTTGTTGACATAAATTAGCCCAATCTTTTTTGTTTTAATTTTATTGTTATCATGTAACAATTCAATAGTGTCAACAAACTTCGTTAATTCTTATGTTTTGCATTTAAGCGTAGAGACACTTTGCTCAAACTATAATTTATTTGTCAACTGGTATTGTACTTTTTGAAATATTTGTAATTAGATTTTTTTTGTGTCGTACATAATTTCTCTTCATGTGTTTATGCTATAAGTATATACATGTACTTTATGCAATAAACTATAATAATAATAATAATAATAATAATAATAATAAATAATAATCATCATCATCATCATCATCATCATTTGCAGATTAATAAATCTTTGACCACAACGAGACATAATGTAGATCCATTCCTCTTGATTTACAAATTACACATGAGATTTCGATTTTAACGGTCTATTGATTAGAGACTCAAATTAATTGAAAAACAAATTTGCATTATAAAAGGTAGATTAAATTTATTATCTTTAATGTAGATTTATGAATAATTAAAAAAAGCGTTGCAGTATGCACCAATTATTTTTTATATATTTTAAAACTAAAACATTTCATAAAAATATATATCATTTTTTATTTTGTCAAGGTAGCAAATGTATGTCATTGCGAAAAGACCATTCAAAAAGACCTAAGACAAAAGAATGACAAATGTAAACTTAGTTGTCATGGAAACCAGAACATTATTTTAGGAGGAACCGACACAGTTGCTGTTTATAAAACAGGTGTTGTAGTTAAATGAATATGTTATATTAATTTTTTATACAATGCTACAATTCAATAAAGATATTCATCTAACAATGAACTAATCAGTTTAAATCTAAATATTGTTTTCATTTTAATTATGATTTTTATAAATTTCATTATCTTCAATTACCTACATTTTTCTGGTTATCCTTTTAAACGCATATTTCAATAAATGTTCATTTTTATATTATTTGTATATACTGAATAAATTCTAATCACTGTTTGTCTATTTATTCAGGATACCTAGGATGTTTCACAGATCATAAAGACAGAGTTTTACCTTACCACCTTTTTCAGGATTACAAAATGACTCCAGAATTTTGTATTGCTTTTTGTAAGGACAAATCGTTTCTTTATGCTGGTCTCCAGGTAAGTGTTTTATGATATAAGTATTTAGTGAGGCTTAACATGTAAAAGACATTAAATGCTTAGTTCAAAACATTAAACCATTTTTGTATATTCTTAAATTACCTTAGTAAGTACACATTTGCAATGGGATACGAAAATTATATTTAGAGTAAGTTAAAATAATGTTTTAGCTCAACTGGTTTACTTCTGACAGGCCGAAAAACATAATTTTCCAGTTGTATACTATCATTTTATGTGTTTTTTTTCACTAAAAACCATCGAATGGCAAGTTTGAGCATAAGCATTAAAAAATTTTAAAATGATTTTTATACAAATAAAATTCATCAAAATAATACAAAAATAAAAATCGTCATAATCATTTAAAATTCATTTAATTCCTTTTGACTCGTGTTTTGATAATAATATATTGAATATTATTTAATTTTTGAAAACATAAATCAATCTACTCATCGTTTGCATAATTTCTCTATCCTCCTAGCAAAATTGGATTCTTGTTGCTTGAAGTCTATAAAATTACTCTCTCCTCTCCTCTCGCCTCTCTCCTCTCTCTCTCTCTCTCTCTCTCTCTATAATATATAATATCACTTACATTTTGGAATATTTATTATTATACATTTTACTGTAAAAATTAAATACCTTTTTAACATAAGTAAAATCGTATTTTGTAAATTATGTCGAACAAA
>CM056605.1:27430315-27435315 GCA_029721355.1 Tegillarca granosa
AAAACAGGTGCCAAAAAAAAAAATCTAAATTCATTTTAGATTGCATAAACGATATTTACAATCAATATAATTATAAGATGCAATAAAGAGAGACAACTTGGTAGTATCAACTGCGTTTGACAATGTGAAAATGAACCAATAGGATAAAAGCTAAGTTTGTCAATTAACCGATTCAATTCAAAACTTCAAAGATTGGCATTGTTAAAATTATTAGAATACTTTCTAAATATAAAATAATTATGTTGATAATTAATAATTAGTAATGTCAAATTGTAATTCTTCTTACTGATAATATTTTCAAGTTTTTAACAGCTGTATTTTTTTGTAAAAAATCGATTTAAAACAAAGAATGGGATTATTTATTTAAATAACAGTGTATATTTTTCATCACAGAATTCGATTTTAGCTCAACTGGCTATAGCCAGCTGAGCTTATGGCATGGTTTTGCGTGCGTCCGTGCGTCCGTGTGTCCGTGCGTGTGTAAACTTTAATCTTCTCCTCTGAAACCACTGGGCCAATTGGAACCAAATTCGGTGTGGAAGGTCCTTAGGTGGAATAGACTAAAGTTTGTACCAGGCGACCCGCCCGACATTCAAGATGGCCGCTGTTTCTATAAATAGCAAAAACACATAAATAGCCATTGCTGGGTCATTTTTTAACCGTTTTGTTCAAATTTGAAATGTAGAGAGTAGATAGCGGGGCATTCAACATATTAACGGGTTTTTGTGAGAAATTTTTCGTTGACCCGATTTTTACGAATTATGCAAATGAGGTGTAATATTTAAGCAATTCTTTGAAAATCTTCTCCTCTGAAACCACTGGGCCATTTGGCACCAAATTTGGTTTGGAAGGTCCCTAGGTGGGGTAAACTAAAGTTTGTACCAGGCGACCCCGTCAGACATCCAAGATGGCCGCTGTTACTAAAATAGCTAAAACACATAAATAGGCCCTTGCTGGGTCATTTTTCAACCGTTTTTGTTCAAATTTGAAATGTAGAGAGTAGATAGCGGTGCATTTAACATATGGTAACAGGTTTTTTTTGAGAAATTTTTCGTTGACCTGATTTTTTACGAATTATGCAAATGAGGTGTAATATTTAAGCAATTCTTTGAAAATCTTCTCCTCTGAAACCACTGGGGCAATCAGAACCGAATTTGGTGTGGAAGGTTTGGCCTGACTAAAGTTTGTACCAGACAACCTTGTCCAACATCCAAGATGTCTGCTGTTACTATAAATAGAAAAAAAACCACTAAAATTGCCATTGTGGATCCATTTTTCAAACCAATTAAGCTCAAATTTGAAATATACAAAGTATATCGTGAGGGATTCAACATATTTAACCGGTTTTTGTCGGAAATTTTTCGTTGACCTGATTTCAAGAATTATGCTTAAGGTGTAATATGTAGCGAAATCTTTGAAAATCTTCTCCTCTGAAACAACTGGGCCAATTGGAATGAAATTTTGTGTAGAAGGTCCAAATGTCGGCCTGACTAAAGGTGGTACCAGGCAACCCGGCCTGACATCCAAGATGGCCGTCATAACTAAAAATAGAAAAAAAAGACCATTGTTGATTTTTTTCCACCAATTGAGCTCAAATTTTAAATATAGAAAGTATACTTTGTGGGATTCAAAATATATAATGTTTTTTTCTGAGAAAATTTTTATTGACCCAATTTTCAAGAATATGCAAATTAGGTGTAATATTTAGTAAAAATATTTTCTTCTTAAAAAAACTCGGTGAATTGGAACCAAACTTCCTGTGGAAGGTTCCTACATCGGCCTAAAAAAAGTTTGAACCAGTCTAAGATGCCTGTTGTTACTAGATACATATATATAAAAAAATAGCCATTGTGGATCCATTCTAAGCTCAACTGGCTAAACCCAGCTGAGTTTATGGCATAGTGAAGCATGCCTGCATGTGTGTGTTGCAAAGTAGGCTTCATTGAAGCAAAAATGGTCATAAGCTCAATTTATTTCCCATCTTAAGCTGATGAACCCAATTATGGTAACCACATCACATTGTCTTAAAGGAACCACAGTGGCTGTGTGGTCTTAAGCATTCGATGTTACGAATCACAGCACCTTTCACCCCTGACATTGTGCATTAATGCTAAGTGGCGCTAGCACTACATCTTGAAAGTTAGGTTAACTGTTAGTTAGTTGTCAGTTAACTGCTGCTTGGTCGTGGTTTTCTCCTAAAATCCAGTGTCCTCCACCATTTCCAAAATTGACAGTCTCCATATAAGTGAAATATTTTTGAGTTGAATGTTAAAACAGCATTTTAATCGAAACAAACATTGTCTTACATATGCAGCCAGTTGAGCATCACAGGCCCTATTGGGCCTCTTGTTTACTTTTATTAGTAAGTGCGGGAATATTAGCAAATCATATTTATTGACTATTCATCATTCATTATGTAAACTACCCAAACGGTCCAAATTTATCATCTGCTTCGATCATCAGATGTTCTCATAAATAATATTTAAATTGCCGCCTAGGTTCGAAACCCGTTCGGGCATATTCTAGGGTAAAAAAAAGTTTGCCAGTTCGATTGCCAAAAGTCGGTTGTTTTCTCCAGGAACACAGGTTTTCAAAACATTCCGGAAGTTATCAACACGATATCAGTAAAAAAAGCTTCCAAATTGGTGCGTAAAATACACTTATCCCACTCCAACGTTTTGCAAAGAAACTTACAAATTTATCTTATGTGCATAAAACAGATTTCAGCCTGACGACAAGACAAGCTCCTTCTTCGTACTTTTCTGTACCTAGGTTGAAAACGAGTTTTAAAAAAGGCAAGATTAATTTTTGGTTGAAAACCTTTTTGAATCTGTTAGACAAAATTCGAAAATGTTTTTTTTTTTGTATCTGTCTCAGTTTTTTTTGTAGTAACGTAATATCCTTATTAATGATATGAATTTATTTTTAATGTTTGTAATAGAAAATCAAATATCTTGAAAGATTCCAAAATCATTTGGAACGTCTCTTTTTGAATAACAATATTAACCCCAGTAAATATAACCAACTAGCAGCAAAAGAAAAGAATGAACAATTTTTAAAGAATATCTATGATTTGAAAGCAAATGCGATCTTGCTTTCAAGTTATATCAAATTTTAGACTTAAATATGGATCATGACACATTGGTTTAAACATGCATATGTAAAAAGAACCTTTTATACAAAATAAAAACACCGCTTTAGCTATATTCATTAAAGTGGTTTCATTAGTAATTTTAGATATTCGAAAACACGGTATTTTTATATATTTTTTAGATTATAATTTAACGACTAAAGTTATTCTTTTTCTGCTTTACAAATAATCTTGGTTTTACATTTTATTAAATTTGAATGAAAACAAGGCAAATTTAGCTAGTAGCTTTGTTTGTTTAAATATGATTGTAGCTGTTAACTGATTTGTCTAATGTCAGAGTCAATCTGGTCCTGACAGCAAAAAGTTCATAGGGTAATTGAAATCGTGAAAATGCGACTTATTTTTATCCATTGTCAACTCTTAGTCGTTCCAGGAATCAATATAAATAAAAAAGATTCGACTCTATTATTACATAGCAATAGAAGATTAACAGTACGTTCTTTTGACTGAGCACACTGCCACTTATCGAGCCTGGTACGCCATATTACAACCTTCCTTTTTCTTATTTAGGTCCAGGTTCCACCCTTGGACCGACCTATTGTTCAGCCACTTTTTACGATTGGACGAGCCTAAAATTGTAACAGGAAAGAAAAAGTGCAGGTGTCTAAAGAGAATTTGAAACTCTGACCTTTCCAATACTAGCAGGACGCTCAACCGACTGAGCTACCTGACTACCTATCGAACCAATTCCGTCACATCTCTGCCTTCTTTGATTTTATTTCATTGAATTGAAAACTCAAGAGTCCAACTTGACATCTTCCAAGGGTCGCACGAGCACCAAATGTAACACAAAAGGGAAAGCATTCAGCTGCCAAACATAGACTCAAAACAGGGATCTTCCACATACAAGCGGGAAGCTCCACCGACTAAGCTACCCGGTTAGATATCCAGCCAGGTCCGCCGCAGACGCGTTATTTACGACATATTTGATAAAAATAATCATTTATTTAAAAACTATCAATTTGAATTTTTCAGTTTAAATTTAATTGAAATGGAAGAAAGCCTCAAACCTTAATTAAATAATTTCGGATCTCTGATATTAAGTTAAATTTTCATATATTGCATACGTTAAATATGCATCTTGATAGATCAGAAAATGAGCAATTTTAACAAATTCACAATTTAAATTAATATAATTCATATATGTTTTAATCCTAGATTAACCTGTGTGAGTGAGTGTTTTACTGTGTCATATAAAAGGTAAATCGAAGGTGACAGTTACATAATTTTCTCTGTATATCAATACCTGCTATAGATCTGTCATGTTATTTCAACACAAGACGATGCGTGATGATAGCATGAATCGGAAATAAGGTTAAAGTTCAAACGTAACCATTCCAAAATTTAACCAACCGCAACGTTTATCAACTTTAACCAACTTTACTTATTTACACTATAACAGTTTTTGTGGACATGAACAATTCAAATTAGGTTCATTGTAGAAATTCGATATTCCCCTTCGATAACCCTTAAGGATGTCGCCACACTGTTAAGGAACCACACTATTAAACAAATTATAATTATCATTATTACAATTAATAATAATAATAAAATTATTATTATTGATAAAATTATTAGTATCATTAGTGAATATCTAAATGAGTATGATAATAAAAAATAAACTGCATAGCGTTTTTCCTCATGAAACTTCCTTAATAAAATAAGCTTCCTCATTTCACTTTATTTGCAGAGAAGCTATTAAAATGTAACCCAATCTTACCATACACATACAAACTATTTTGACAACATGTGTTGTAATCCTTTAAAACGTCGCCTCTATGTAATAGTAAAATAAACCAATTCAGATGGACGAGTCACTTGTACAGAAAAATCCTAACAAAATGTTTCG